>BPLQ01009220.1:0-85064 GCA_021605075.1 Caerostris darwini
TAGCTCTAGCAAGTACATTTCTAGAGCTAGTAATGATAGCACTAGCAAATCATTACTAGCTCTAGAATTCTTTCCATTTGAATAACTGCAAACATAAAAAATTTAAAAAATATAGAATTTAAAACGATTTTCCTTACTTGAAAAATCTCCTTTTCACTTTGAAATAAATTTATCTTTACTTTCACCAGATGATCTTTCAGAATAATTTTACATTAATTATTATCTCGTGAAAGAAATTTAGATAAATCAATAAGAATAGGTTGTGAAAAAGATTTAATAAAAATAAATATAAAAACCAATGAGAAACATTAAAAGTGGTCAGGGACAAGGAAAAAAAAAATTATCAAGGAAATGAGAAACTGCACTCTTAAAAACAATAATACCTATAATTTTATGGGTAAAATAAAACCATGAAGTAGTCTAGTTTTTACAGGTGGTGTCAGGTACGGCCAAAAGAGAAATTATTCGAAACCAGTACCCATACGAGGGGTTGCTGTATTTAGTTTCGTAAATAGTTTGGTTGATTCACATTCATGTTGCCTACAGTTTGGAAATTTTTCATTAATACAGCATGTGTTTATGATGAAACTGAATTTGATTTTTTCACACCTCTAGGATCTGCTGCTGCCGTCCTCGACACTGCTGGCCACAGCCCGCCTGGCCCACCTAAACTGCCATAGTAGTTTAGTTGGACAAAAAGAAATTAACACTAAAAATTACTGATATTTTTTATATAAGGACGCATTTTTATTTTCACGGTTGATTTTGTGAAATGTAAATTTAAAAAACACAGCTTTTTAGAATGCAAATATATTTTTTGCCAAAATTAATATTTTTTTCAATTTATCTAACATCTGTGGCAAATTTTATTTCTTAAAATAATTATGAGAAAATTCAATTAAATAATTAATTTGAGTTACTATTCTTTAATTAATTCTGCTTTATTTTTTGTTGGCCTTTTTTTTATTAGAAGTATACATGATCAAGATAATGGGTCCTTTTAAGTATTTAAGTGACTCATCTCTTTTTGTTGGAAAAATATCTCCATAATTCTTCAGATCTGTATTAATCCTCCTATTTAGTATTGTTACAAAAAGAAATTTCCACTATTTTAAAATAACAAATGTATTTAAAAATATGTTAAAATATTATGTAAATTTTATATGGATAATAAATGTAACATAACAAAAATATCAAAAAACTTTCTGCAAAAGGGAAGTAATAAAAAAAATATTGCAAAAATAAATTAAATTCACCTTTTTTTTTTCTTGTAATGTTAAATTTCCCCAATTTTATGTTTGTGAAAATACTTATTTAATCTTATATTACTTTAATATAAGTTTGTTGTCTTTCTGAAATTAAAAAAAAAGATTATTGATTTTTAATATAATTTTAGTTTGGCAGTTATACTCAAGAAAATTATAAAATGTGTATGAAGATCACAATCATTTCATTGTGGGCGTTTATACTGTTTGTTGATCAAGATTTATGAAGAAGTGAACTGAGAGATCTATTGACAACTTCATAAAGCTTTTAATGAGTGCCTGATGGACATTTCTACAAAAAATAATGCAGGAAATCCCAGCATGACCACGAAACTGACAGCTGAAAGATGGAATTGTAACCAACAAGGTAATATTTCATTTATCTGTGGGAATTTTATAACCTATGCAATATTATATATAAAAGTAAACAATTTTTGAAAGGAGGAAAATCGATCAGAAGTTCTTATATTCAGAAAAGAACATAATTTTATCCCAAATGCAATAAACTCAAATTAAAGGGATATATTTAACTATTAATATAAAAAAATCAAACACTTGTTCAAAATAAAATATCAATAATTATAAAAAGTTATTAAATAATTTTTTGGAAATTAACAAATTCAATTTACAATATATACGACAGTGTACACTTTTAAATATGGCTTTCTTCTTTTCAAAATAATTAGTTTTAGCATTTATAATCAATAATTATTCTTGATTCATTATAGCTATTTAAATATTATGTTACAATTCTTCAATGCCCAATTTGTTGTCCATGATTTCATATTTCTATGAGATCTGTGTTTAAAATTTGAACTCCCAAATTGAAAAGTTATACACATGCAAATGCAGCTGGGCTTCTTCTACTACTATTCATTTATTCACTAAATGCTAATTTATTCTAATATTAAGTAATTAATTAAAATTTTTAATGTGTTCTTCAATAAAATTAAAGTTTTCAACTATACTATAATTTTTTTTTCTTAATATACAAGCATTTATTAACTTAATTTTCCACAAACTTCTATTCCAAGGTGTCATTAGTGCACACTTTATTTCTATTTCTGATAATACCAGGCCAAAACACTCGTGCTGTTAAAGAATGTGTTGGTATCTCTGGAAAATAAAGACACCACTTCAATGGATTGGCCACTGTATTCTTCCAATTTAAAAGTTGTAACACATCAATCACTCAATAAGTCTCTGACTAGCTAAGAAAAAAAATTTTTTTTAGAAATTCGACTTTATTCATAAACATACTCTCCTTAAAGACTAATTATTCATTCCAACTGTCCTCTAACTTTTCAATACCTTTTTTGTACAGCGATTTGTCTTTGCTATCAAAATAGGCATTTTTTTTTTTTTTTTTTAAATCAAAAAAAAACAATGTTTAATCAACACACGAAATTCATGGTTTTGAAAATCAAAACTGGGAGTTCACTAAAACCACTGTAAACTAATTATCAGAAAATCATTTAAAATTTTTTTTCGCATTTTACTTTTACTTATTTTTAGTATATTTAAATTTTGAGTACCATTTATTTAATTTTAGAAACTGTATCTTGTTATTTTTTTATTGCTAATCTAAAGCAGTCAACCATAATTGTTAACTTTATGAATTAAGATGAGGAGGTTAAGGGGTATCTCCGCATTGCTACTCCGTAATCGGTACGCCAGTTGCCAGTAATTATCAAAACTAAATAAGTCTCCTGCCTGATATATATATATATATATATATATATATATATATATAGTAGCATCCTTCAAATGAAACATATCAAAATTTCAAGGCATTCTGATGAAATTTTGATATGTTTCATTTAAAGGATGCTAGAATCCAGAAATCATATGGGTCTTTCAACAATGTTGCCATATATGTATCAGACAGGAGACTTATTGAGTGATGTGTTATAACTTGTGGGATGCTTGGGAGGATGTGTATCCATTGAAAATGTTGATTGTAGAATGGGGGCACTTGACTCTCAACAATGGTTAGGTAATCTAATGTTGAGTATGGTGGTGATTCCCAGAAATGTCTTTAAGAGATCCACCATCCCCATGTGGGGACGCTCGCTTTATGCGGGTTCCACGCCACGCTGAATAATGTGCTCGTTGTCCCTTGGGGAATATAGAAAGCCCTGTTGGGGCATCCAATTGCAAGGTGGGAGGGGGAGTACTGCATTGTTGGTATCCTGGTATCAGTTAAAATTAAAATCATATTTATGAATTAAGATGAGGAGGTTAAGGAGTATATCCCCATTGGTACTCTGTAATCGGTACGCCAGGTAGCAGATAAGGCGGTGCCTTTCCTGTGCCGGAAGGGACTGTCGTGACGATTTGGTTATTCATATTTCGTGTGCCTTCGGGAGGGTCGAGTTATTCTAATTGACTATACCTCTTATTGAGGGACATTCATTGGGAAGATAGACATTTGTACCAACATAACTGTTTTAATTTTTTTTCTTTTTGGGAAGGGATCAAGGAAGTAAGTTTTTTTTTTTTTTTTTTTTTTTTTTAAATAGTGTAATTGCAGTTTTTCCCGATTCAGTTGAATGTTGATAGTTTTAGTTCGCTATTTGGTTGATTCTGTAAGTGCTTCCTAATTTAATGTCCAAGGAAACGTAAGATGAGAGGTAAATCAGTTTTACATTGCATTCATTCTGTCACATTACATTTTGCTGTGTGATAAACTATAGGAAAATATATAATCGAGCAACGCCAGATAAATAGCTGATCCACTATAAATGTCTGCATGCGAAAATTATACAAACGCAGTTGAGGCTCTCTTGTATGTGCCTTTTTTTCCAAGGGATATTGGATTTATGTTTTTTTATGAAAATGTGGGCTGTCACTCTCATTCAGAGTTTTACAAGTAAAGAAAGTGTAAAGTTTAATCAATCCGAAAAAGGTGAATAGGAATTTTTTTTTGTCATATATAAAGTTTCTAATTTATTTCATTTTCATTTCTCCTTTCAAAGTAAAAAACTTTTCTAAAACTTTTTATTTATACCAGGGATGCACAGATCATGATCTCAATGTATCAGACCGTTGCTTTTTGCCACCATTTATTTACTGAATGTTGACCGTTGGTTAAAGTCTGATCTTTTCATTGCACCAGGAATGTATCAGGCCATTTGATGAAGATCTTATTGGTCTGATTTACTGTACTTCAATTTTGCCTTCAAAAACCCTATTTAAAGTATTTTTTTTTTTTTTTAGAAAAATTTCCAATTTTGAAAAAAAAAAAAAAAAACATGGAAAGACGTTAAGTTTATTTTAAAAAAAAGTAAACTTTTAAACATTAGAGAAAAAAATTAATGATTCTTAATTTACATTCATTACCATAAAAAAAGCCCACCAAAAATTTGTTGTACCATTAAGAAACTTGGCATGGCATGAAATGTTGTGTCAAAATCGTAAGCAAATGATTAAAATTACAGCATGATTGCGGCCTACGCCCAGTAGCGTCTACCTTAGTTCATAAATAGTCTTTCTAAGGATACAGTTTAATAGTTACAGAGAAGTTGCTTAATCACCAAAGATGCCCTTATTCTGCGATTGAAGCAAATATCAACAATCCTGTCACAATTTGAGAGGAAGAGAATCATTGCGATGATGGAAGTCAGATTAGCAAGCTTCCCACAATTTTGACCGTTTTGAGATTAGTTTGAAGAGGCATTGGGACCAGTGGGCGAGAGTAGGTTCGCAGACAGGAAACTCCTTAAGCAAGAAAACCGTCTTATGCTCTAAGCATGCACGTAGCGTTCTGCATCATTATCTAGCATCCCCAAATAGGCGTCACATTTTTTAGTCTTTACATCTGTCCATAGCATTGTGAGGCGTCTTTTTATTCATCTTCACAGTGCCTATTATGTGTGCTGTCCCTGACATCCATCTACCATCATCTTTGTTTGAAATGGTGGAGGGATAGGTAATTTTTATCGATGAATCAGGATGCGATTTAGGTTTTGAAATATGATTTCAAATTCCGTAGTGGAACGCTTCAACGCTGTCTACTTTTTTGGAGTGATTCCCATTCCTGGTTCAATCGTTTGGAGTGTCATTGCATGCCACACCATGACAGGCCAGATGTAGATTTGTGTGTAGCCGTATGTGCTGCTTTTTTTATGACAGAGATTCCAGGAGGCATGGAGTGTCATTGCATGCGACACCATGACAGGCCAGATGTAGATTTGTGACATTTTTTAGCCGTATGTGGTGCTTTTTTTTTTTTTTATGACAGAGATTCCAGGAGGCATTTTTAAGTAGGATATTGTTTTACCACATTCAGCAAAGGGTTCACAGAACTATCTCCTTCCTACTTCCTTGCCTATTCTTTACCCAATTTTGTCGCTGATTTAAAATTTGCGTGATTGTCTTGGTCAACAAGTTTGGAAGTGTAGGAGTTTGGTTTAAACTATAGGCAACCTTACAGCAATTGTGGAAGGAGATGTTATAAGCAACTATAAGAAACGTGCGCTTCAATTCCCAACTGTGGCCTAGTAGAGATGTGCTTAGCTGGCTTTACAGGAGAGCCGAGGTTCGATTTTGGTAGCAGCATTATAGTAGTTTTGCTTTCAGAAACGAGGAAACTCGATGACGATTGAGACAATATGTGTAAAAGTATTTCGTTTTTATAATCTGATGGGTGTTTTCCCGATTTTTCTCCAATACAGCACGTAAATGCATGGAAGTTATTTCTAAAATCTCTGATGTTGCATTGGGCCTCTCAAACTAAAAGTAGTATATATATCGAGGTATTAGATCTTATATTTTTTGAGAGAGTTTTCGCACAATAAGTGATCCATTTGCTTTTATTTTGTTATCACTTATTTATATCAACACACAAGTTAAATTTTCATCGGTCGTGACATTTCCATCTTGGTTCGCTAATTTTTATTTAATGGATGTATTTGAAACTAAGATATTAGAACTTTTGTGCAATAGTCCTTACTTATTTTATTTATTTATTATGCTAACAACCAGAATCTTCAATTCAGTTGGCTTTCAAGATATTAGTTATTAGAAAGGCTTTTATATATGAGATTGCCAAAAATATATTCCATTTCTACGTTTTGCTTTACAGTGTTGGTCGTTGCTAGATAATGCCTTTAATGCAAGAGCCTATTTGAATGAACATACATTTGTAAGCAAACATTTTCGGATAAGAGTTTGAAAAAAAAATCAATAAATAGAAATCATTTTAGTTATTGGCTACTGAAAAATTGAGCCTAATACTAACATTTATTTAACATAATTAAAACATTTATTCTATATCATGCATAACAAAATTTTTATTATATCACATTTTCATTAAATTGTTTATATACACGAATGAAATAAATAGGTAAAAGATTATTAAATATTTTTTTTTCTCCTGTATCATGCAGATTAGTTAGTGTAATAATATGCAGCGCACTGATTTCAGAATTCTGTGCACATCCCTGGTTTTTCTTAGCACTTTGTTTTTCTCAAACATTTTCTGATCATAATGTATCAGTTGGAATGATGTTGAGATCAATTGTATTTCATCTTTTTTCAATCATATTTTATTTCTTTTCGTATATATTTTTTTTTTATTGTGGCTCCAGATGTTTTTTTTCTCTGAGTATTTTAACTAAACCCTCTCCGACATTTGACTTCCTTGTTCCTCTCCCTAAATTAAATTTTATTTGCGTTTTTAGTGAATATTTTGTATGTCGCAGTCTCTGCTATAAACTGGCTGAGATGTGAGAATTCCTCTTTCAATTCTTGCTTGGACCTGCAGTATTAGTTACTGTCTTCAGCTTTTAGCTCACTTATTTTAACATTAGTGTTTACACTGATTTCTCTGTCTTCTTCCAATTAATTGTTTGAGACTTTTTAAGCACGAAAGCTTTTTGAAAAGTATTGTTTTTATAATGTATATCTTAATTCATTTTCCACTCAGTCTTTTCTTATTTTTGATAGAATTAATGCACGTGGTCTATCCACTTCAGATAATTTTGATTAACCTCATATACCAGAATCATATTTGTAAAAATGATCGAACGTGTTTAAACAGTCTTTGGAGAAGGCCTTTTTCTGTATGGAAGCTATTTTCTCTGGATGTACTTCGAGTCAAGATTCCGTTATATAGTGTCCCAAGTATTTGACACAGTTACGGATTTTTCGATTCAAATTTAGACTGTTATAGGTTTTTCGAAAATAGCTTTTTAGTTAGTGCGATGTTCTTTATAAATAGTAGCCTGATTAATAGTAAGTCAGTTGTGGACTTGGTAGTAGTGGTGGACTTGTCAGTGGTGGACTTGTTTGTAGTCAAGATACCGTTGTATAGTATCTCAGGTGTTTGACACAGTTACGGATTTTTAGATTCAAAAATAGCTTTTTAGTTGGAACGATGTTCTTTATAAGTAGTAGCCTGATTTATAGTAAGTCAGTTGTGGACTTGGTAGTAGTGGTGGACTTGTTGATAGTCAAGATTCCGTTATATAGTGTCTCAGGTATTTGACACAGTTACGGATTTTTCGATTCGAATGTGGACTGTTAGAGGTATTTCGAAAATACCTTTTTAGTTGGAACGATGTTCTTTATAAATAGTAGCCTGATTAATAGTAAGTCAGTTGTGGACATACAAGAGATATGTTTGCATCATGCAACAAATCGCCCATTCTTGGGAAGAGACAGTTATCAGTATATGGAATCGCATTAAATTTCCAATAATTGGTTTAAAAAATATATAGTTTCAATAAGTTTCGGAACTAAAACATATGAAAACGGTGAAGCATATGGTGATTCGCATTCTTCTATATTACCATTAACGAGAAATTTATCCAGTTCTTCTTTAAATGTTGTCACATGATATGGTGGTAACGAAACAGGAAGGTTGTTTCCTGTATTACTGTTGTGCTGAATCTTGGGGTTGCTCTTCCCTGGTTGAAATATATCCGAAAACTTTCTAGTAAATTATTGAATTGTGTAGTTTGTTCTGTGGAAAGATTTTTACTTTCATCTTCACAAATGCATTTATCTTATATCAACATCCGCTTTAAGTACCTCTTAAAGTTTCAAATGTATCTTCAGTGAATTAAAAATTTTTCTTAAATTTATTGGTGACATACTAATTGTTGTTTGCAGCATATAAAGTAATTATAGCTTTGCCAGCCAGTTCCTTAAAGAGTTCTATTTTTTTCCCGCTGTTTGTTGAAAAGCAAATAATTTAGTTTGGATTAAATGTCCTTCAACTTCGATATTTACTTGAGGGTTTCTACTTTTGTTCCTTTTTCTGTGCCACCAATCAGCGTGACATTAAGAACTGTGTTTTCAAATTTTACATCTCTTTCATTTAGACGAAGGCATTTTATTTCTTCTGCAATTAAAAGTTGTTTGAAAGTAGCAAATTCAACATGCACAAAAAGTGTGCACTATTTTAAAGTCGTTTGACTCCACTTTGAACTCCATTTTCACTTTTTGGACATTTATGCTTGTTTACTCCTAATTTTCCACATCCATAGCAATTTACTTGACGATGTTCCTCCTATTGAATTTTGTGATGTACACTCAATTTATAGCCGCCAGCATAGGCCTCATCTTAATTGCTATCCTATGCCTTAGGTGGATATTTTTTTTTAAAGAATTGAAAACATAAATATCTGAGGATTTGATTTCTTCAGCTGTCTGGTTGTCTTCAATGGATGTCTGCATTGAAAAAAAAAATGGATGCCGACAGAAAGTACGTTTACATGATACCAACTTGTACCGATTGCTCTGGTAAATTTGTTCTTAAACAAAGAAGCGTTTCACCCGGCGTAAGAGCTCCTGACGAGCTGTCGCTAGTACAGAAGTGGTTGTCCTGACTTACACAGTATTAAGGGCGCTGTTCATAGAAACATACCAACCTCCGCCACTAAGGTGACTGAGTCACTTTCAGGGGTTGTTTGGGGTGCGGGCGATGTTAATCTCTTTACAAGGGTTTTGTCACAAAGCTCGCCGAGGTTAATGTCGTGCCCCGATGGTACTGCAATAAGGAAGGATGACCCGAATCCAATCATTTGGTGGCTGAATGCGGTGCCCCGAAACGTGTTTGAGAATAGATTTTAAAGGAGTAATTGGTTTATTTCTGCCTTAATATTGAATGGGGGATGCTTTCCCCATCTACTTATCACTCCAAGTAAGCAGATTCATCATAAACTTGATGTATGCTCACAAAAAGTGGCTGATTTCTTATCCACTATTCAAAATCGACATTTCCTTATACTTCGTCAGACAGGAGAATAAAGTGCAAAACCGATTTGATTTGATTGACTCATTCCCATTCAAAATTTACAGCATTAAGGAAAAATTAATTTTCCCTTTTCACCTTTTTCATATTGATTACCTTTTATTTTACACTTGTATAAATTTGAATGGCGGAGACAGAGCGAATTTTCTCAAAATATGCATAAATCCAACATTTCTTGAGAAGAAGGCACATAACCCTTTAAGCCCGAGAAATTTTAAATATAAAAAAAATTTCTGGTCTTAAAGGGATATAAAAGACAGACTCAACAATGTTTGTAAATTTTTCGGTTGCGGGTATTTATTAATGAAACCAGTTGTTTATCTGGCGTTGCTCGGGTATGTATTTTCCTATATTTTGTCAGATCAGAGAATGTGTGGGGCAGGAGGATTAATGCAGTGTGAAACAGATTTGCACTCTCTCGTCTTACGTTTTCATGGATGGCATTGTTAGGACATTAAATTAGGAAGCACTTACAGAATCATCCAAATAGCAAACTAAAACTATCAACATATTCACTGAATTGGGCAAAACTGCAATTCCACTGTTGTTAAAAAAACAAAACCTTACCTCATGGATCCCTCATAGTTATTAAAAAAAAAAAAAACCTATTGAAAGAGTTGTGTTGGTACAAATGTCTATCTTATTGTGGAGGGTAAAATGCCCATTCTACAATCAACATCTGTTTCAGTTCCAATGGATATACATCCCCCATAGTTATAATTCCAGTATCTAAAAATTATTTATTGACGAAGGGAGAATATTGTGGCTATTTCCTAGAAGAATGTTCTAACACTTCATAGCATCCTGGTGGTCAACTGGCTAGCGCTCTGGCCGTTGGTACTGAAGGCTTCAGGCTGTGGCATGAATGTTTGTTGGTGGTTCGGAATCCACGTTAAACTGTAGGTCCGGTCTGTTTAGCCTAAAGTGTGCACAAGATGACTGTAGAACGACAAACAACAAAACCTAACACTTTATAACTCAATTTTATCTTTCATACTAATTTCTATTTTTAATAAACTGATACCCCCCATGCAGTTTTTAATTGGTGAATTTTCAGTTAGACGTAAGGTCGAAGAAAAATAACTCCTTACGTGTACCTAATTCTTATAAAATTGGTAAGGTAAGGTAATTTTTTGGTTAAAAAATTCCCACAGAAAAATTAAATATTGTATTGATCAAAATTAAATATTGTATTATATTATAATTCGACCTTTTAGCTGTCAATTTCAAGCTTTTATTCTTGGTGGTCTTCATTTCAAATCTACTGGATACAGATTTCATGCACCTTTTTCTTAGAAATTGTGAACTTATATCTCGTATTCTTTTGTACATCAGACATTCGTTAAAAGGTTTATCAATTTAAAAGTTGTCAATATATCTCACACATATTCAAATTTCTACACACAACGATCTTAATCAAAATAATTTTCTATATGAAATCAATAAATCAAAACGCATAATTGAAACGCGAAATTGAAAATTATTATAATTTTAAAATATTGCTAGGAAAGTTTGTATACGATGTGAAATTGCCGCAGATATATGATCTGCTAAAATTTTAAATTTTCGTTTATAATGCACGAAAAAGAACTGTTTGAACTTTAAATTTATTCAAAAATTTCAAGGAAACTAAAAAAATAGCTATTTTTTTTATTTAATGAAAAATTTTATTAAATAGTATCTCCTATTAAATTTAATTTCCTATGAAAAGAGATGGGAAGACTTAAAAAACAATTGTTTTGTGTAAATTGAGTTATACATTTATTTTGATTGCAATGATCCGGTGTCTTAAATAAAAATAAGATAAAAACACGATAAGATAAGAACAAAATTTTAATCATCATTATATAACGACCTTTTTTTTCTTCAAAATACTTTCTGGCTTTAATTTAAATGGCTAATTTTTATTAGTTTAGTTGGAATCATGTTTGAAATGAAATATAAACAAATGAAATTGAAAATTATTATAATTTTAAAATATTGCAGGGAAAGTTTGTGATGTGAAATTGCCACAGATGTGATCTGCTAAAATTTTAAATTTTCATTTATAATGTACAAAAAAGAACTGTTTGAAATTTAAATTTATTGACAAAAATAAAAAATAACTATTTTTTTAATTTAATGAAAATTTTTCTATAAAACTAAAAAATAACAATTGTTTTAATTTATTGAAATATTATAAACGTGTAAAGCAGGGAAATAAACTAATGTGCAAAACTTAGCAACTTTTCTGATTTTGACATAATTTTACAAAAAATCAAGAGGGAGACATGAAATTCATACTACAGAGGCAACAGTACACAGTACTCATAGGATGAAGAAAGTATTGTACGCATACATTTGGAACACACATGAATTGAATTTGGAACACGAATGAATTGTACGCATACATTTTGGAACAAAGCAGACTAAGGATTTATTAATAAAATGGCTTTAGTAATAAACATCGTCTGGCCATGAGGAAGAAATACAAACCGAAGTCTCTTAGTAAGTGATATGACTTTCCCTAACAGCGGTGGGTGCGTGACACCGTCTGTTCCTTCTTAATACAATTCAATTATCCAGCAATTCTTACTTCAAGAAAAGTTGCCATTCTTCAAAGATCATCTGTTTTAACTATCAAGTGTTCTCAGGAGGATAGGATCGAATTTTGCTGCCAGGCATTTCCCCAAAGCATCCCACATATGTTTGACTGTATTTAAATCAAGGGAGTATGATGGCCAATCCATTCTGCAGATATTCTCACTTTCTAGAAGTTACTCAACAGAGGAGGTCCTGTGTGAACGTGCATTGTCGTCCACAAAAATAAAGTCTGGATCAATGGAACCTCGAAACTGACGCAAGTGTGGGAGGATATTTTCATCGCAATAACGATCTCCTATAAGTGAGCCGCTGTCGCAAATATAGATATCGTCTATTGAACTTATTGCCTCTCCATACAAGCACTCCAGAACTTTCTTTCCCTGATGTTCGTGAGATGAATCCGTGTCCCTATCTGGTGCTGAGAATCTTTGCTCAGACTGAAACGACTCGCATCAGTAAATAGAACGTAACTCCATTGATGAGATGTCCAGTCTCTCTGTTCTGGACACATCTGTAAACGATGCCGCCGGTGGGCTGCTGTTTATGCTATGCAGCATTCAGGACGACGGGCGAATAGGCCACCTATATGCAGACATCTGGCGTGATACCTGCCTTCTGGATGCCGTACACAGCTGCTGAAATGTTGTCCGATGTATAGTTCCGGTCTCTTTTCACCTGCAGAACGATATACCGGCCATCACTTGCCATAGTCCTCCTCGATCGACTGGCCGCCAATCTTTCTTACAGCTGTACCTGTCATTTGGAAGGCTCCCCAAGCTCAAGAAACTACACTTTTTTCAATTTCAAACTTTTGTGTAACACTCGTCAAACTTCAAGCTTATCGACCATTCTACCATGTGTAGAGGCATCCTGATGGTTTCTTTTAGCCATTATGAACATACGATTTAACATTCACTTGCAGGGAATGTCTGGAAATACGTCCTTCCTCCTCCTTTTTAATTTGTCTCTGCATTGAACGCGAACATTCCACGCGTTTGCTTGCCGTCACGTCCCCTCTGATATTTGCATATGCGTTACCTTTCTACTGAGCTCTCTCTTCACTGTGCTAGTCGCAAAAAGCCTTATTCAACAATTTCATAGTTGTATGTTGAAAAAGACATTTGTTGCTTAAGTTTTGCATGCTAGATGTATGTATGATGTATTTTGTGATGTAAAATTATCACTGGAAAGCAGAAGAAAAAAAAATTAATTTTTTTAATAATAAGTTAAAAACTTGTTAATTATTACTATGTTAATTAATACTATTATTCGTTAAAAATAAACGTTAATTTTTATGGTGACATTTCAATTGTTCCTATTGAATTTTTTTCCCTGCTTTAGATCTTAAATATCAGTTATCAATTTTTAGTGTCCTTTTTTTTGTTCAGTATTTTAGAATCAAGGAGCAGTATTTTACATGGCCAGGTGGGTACATTAACAAGTCCTAGCAGCATCTTATTTTTCCATTTATGATTTTGTATTTTTAATATGTAAATATTTTCATTATTAATCATTGTGTCACATTTATAATTTTTCATTTATTTATCAAAATTTCATTATTTTAATGTGATTTATATATATATATATTCATTTATTATTACATTTTTCCATATATATATATTCATTTATTATTATATTTATTTCATATTTTATCTTTTGTACTTATGTCTCATGTATATAATTTTTGATTTATTCAACAAAAGTTTTATTAGTTTAATGTGATTTGTATATATTCATTTTTTTAACATTTTCCTGTAAATATTCTATACTTTTTTTATTACTTAATTAAATCTTATTTATTTTTATATGTTTAATTATTTAAACCAAATTATATATTCATTCATAATTGTTATATATTCATAATAAAAATATAAATTTGTTCTTTATGGTTGTATTGATATTGCAAAGATTTTAATTTGAGAAGTATTATTACTCTACACTAATTATTATACAGAGATGGCCAAACCTTTTTGGGAAGAATGCCACTACTTGAAAAAAAAAAAAATATGCATGCCACCTTCAACTTTTCCAACATACTAAGATTTATAAAAAGATGAAAAAATATAATTTATATGCTGATTATAGAATTATTACGAAAATAGCAAAATTTTTTTCATGTCAGTCTGTATAGTGGATATTTAAAAAAATATATAAATAAAAGTACAAACTGAGGTTTTATTGTTAATAAACATTTTTTAAATGTATAAAATAAAAATGAACAATTTGAAGTCGTTAATTCTAAATAATTATTAAACACTTGGTATTTATTTAAAAGGACTTTTGAATTTGTAGTTATTTTTATCGTCAACTATATAAAGATTTGTTCATAAAGATGCTAACAAAATTCGGTGTTTCATGTGCATATCAGTTAATCTTGAACGATATTTTGATTTTATTATATTAATAATAGAAAACATTCGTTCACAAATATGTTGATTTTATTATGCTTATAATAGAAAACATTTATTTACAAACGTATGCTGATTCAAACCTACAACAATATCTGACAGCCAAATCGTGTAAATTTAAGAAAATTGCTTGTGTCTACAAATTTCTGAAATTCAACATAATTAGAATCCAACATAAATTCCTTATACATTGCCAGATAACCACCCTAAAATCCAAGAATCAATCCCTTTGTCGTAACAAAATCAGTACCAAAAAATCTGCCAATATGTTTTCTCAAGAAAGAAATAAAAAAATGGAAAATCTGTAGTTTAGTAAATAGCTATAAGTTGTTCTTGTTTCTTTTCGTTAAAAGTTAACATCCACTCAAAATACCTTGAAAAGCGTAGTTGTACAAATACTTTTTGACAAGGAATTTTTATATTATTATTATACTAGAACAGTTTAAAAAAAACTGGTTATTTTGTTAATATTTTTATGGAAAAATTCTTTTACAAGTATATTTCGTAAGAAATAATCTTATGCAAAAATATAATAGGAAAAGATTGGTTTAAGATATTTTTATTGTAGTAACTACCTTTTAAATTTGTTACTTAATTATCAAGGGTAACACACAGTCAAATGAATTTTAAAAATTAAATTTTCAAGAATAATATTGTAATTTTCAAGAATAGGGGTGAAATAGTACCAGAACATGTGAATGCATGCAATTATATTTTCAAAAGGGTCATTAGAGTAAAATTTGTTGAATTACGGTACAGAATAAAAAAAAAATACATCATTTATGTTATTCAATGAATACTCTTGATATTGAAATATTGCATTATATTTAATAGAACATAACCTAACGTGATAAAAGTTTAGTTTTGTAACATTTCATCAAATATATCATAAAATGTAACGAGAGATTTTTAGCAAGTGTAATGAAATTTTTAAATATGATTTTAACTAGAACTATTGTATGGTACCTTTTTTCCTGCATTATTAAATAGTATTTACAAATTACCAAATGTACAGATTCATTTAAAGTATATGAAGTGAGTATTGTAAAGTACTAGTGAGTATTCTGAAATTTCTGTAAAAACTGCATCAATCTTGAATTAAATAAATTTTTTTCGAAGCAACTATTTAACCACAGGTTACAGTGATATCGAATCGGTAATAATAATCATATTAATTTATTGATTATTTATTTTAAATTAATTAATTATTAATTTAATTAATATTTAATTATAAATTTAATTATTTTATACATACAATTTTCTTTTCATTATAACAAATTAAAAAAATGGGATAAATTAAAGAATGAAGGATAAATTTAAATCGATTAAAATAAAAGTGATATATTTCTGCATTGAAGAAATGATATATATATATATATATATACCATTTTATAAACCTTTTAACTAGAGTTATGTTGAATAAGCTTTAACTATTCTATTCTATATTACACTTTTTTAATTTAATTTAGATGAACTATAAACATAGTATGATGAGCATATGCTCAACACAATATCATCAAAATGAAAATATCGTCATTCGAGAAAATAGAAAACTTCTATAAAATCATTTAATAAACGGCATTTCAATATCGCCGATCAAAGAAGTGTTATATACGTATATATATACATATATATATATATATATATATATAATCTAGAACAAGTAATGAATTATTTATGAAACTCCTTTGTTATTATATCCAAAACTCCTTGAATCTCCTTATGAAACTCCTTTGTTTCACTAGAGGATTTCTTTCGTGCAGTACAAATATAATTTTTCAAGTGGCAACGTACGAAACTGGTAATTTTTTATGCTCATTATATTAATCAATATTACAAAGAATAAAAAAAACTTTAAAAAAAAATGTCTGGTAAAATTTCAACACATGACACACAAAATCTTTAAAAATAAGTAAAATTTCTTGAAACCATTTCTAATTTTTCAGAGTTGTATACAAAAATTAATGATATATTTTATACATTTATGAAGGATAAATTTAAATCGATGAAAATATACAATATTCAAAATGTACGGCATGTAAATTATTTAGTTTATTTCAAAATTGTTGTAAGCAAAGTAGAAAAAAAAAAAAAAAAAAATCTTAGAATAGAAAATGAACACCTCATTTTTTTAAAAAACTTTACTAAACTAACAAATTAACGAGATATTTGTATTAATTTTGTAGGGATAGTTAAAAATCCAGTTGAAAGTAAACACGTTTTAAATAAATAATTTAAAATTGCAATTTGGCTTTAAAAATCAGCCTTTAAATTTATTAAAGAAGCAAATATATTTTCATTTTTTTGGATATGGAACTTATTAACAAAACTGATTCAGTGAAAAGAAATTAAGCTTTTAACTATTCTAGTTTCAAATTTTGATTAATAAGCACACGTAGCACTAGATAGTTTACAATTTAGGGATAATTTAATGTCCAAAAAGTATTCCACCAAGCATTTTGGAATTATTTATCGTTTTTATATAATTTAAAATAACCACTAAACGTTTATTGATAAGCACTGATAATGTTAGCAATGAATGTAAATTACTGTTATATTTTCAATTGTATTGAAAATATAATAGTAATATATTTTTTTCAATTGTATTGAAAATTTTAATGATGAAATATTTCAAAATTTAGCAAATATTCAAAAGTTAGCTATCAGTTCGTGAATGAAAATGAATAAAGAAAATAAAAATACATTTAAAAAATTCCCTTTTTTGATTACTGATTTGGTTTGCCTAAAGTTATGCATTTAATGAAAAAAAAAAAAAAAAAAATATTTCCCCCTTTTCAAGACAAAAATGTTAATTTTTATATTTTTAAATATTTATATTTTTATAATGTTAATTATTATATTTTTAAATATAGTTTTTAGTTATTCATTAAATTAAGTAAACAAACCGTGAAAACAAGATTTAAAAAAAATAATGTATTTCATTACCTTTTTAAAAAAGGTTTATGGCTTTTTATATGATATAACTCTTGATTCAAGATGGATTGTTTTGAAGTGCTTAAGATTTATAAATAATTCACAAAAGCAAATAATTTTTTTGCATAAGTTTATTTGGGAAAAACTGTTTAAAGCACGTGTTAATGATGTATTATTGTGCAAAAATATATCTGCAAATATTTGTTCAATTAAGTAATCAGTCAATAGGATTTTTATTGCTGGAGTATTCTGGTCCTAATGGGGCCTCATTTCTGTTGCGTGAAAATTTAATACATAAAAATACACACAAGTTACTAAAGAAATGAAATCATACAAAAAAAGGTGACTGTTGTAATATTAAACTAGATCGAATGCAAAGGTAGGAAGAAGTTTAGAATAAGTAATTTTGAACTTGAACTTGAATAAGTAAATTTGTAACTTGAATAAGTAAATTTTGTTCAAAATCGGGGAAAATCTAGATGGAGCTAGATTAACTGAGACTAACAAATAGCCGATACAGCAAATTAATTTGGGAGTCGAGGTGGAATTGTAGGCTTCAATAGAAAGTAAAGTACATTATTAGTGTTTACAGAAACTAGTTAAATTATTTTCAATGAAATCAGTTGAAGTTGCGATGTTTCTTTAAGGTTTTTGGGAAAGGGGATTAAAGCTGTGCGACACACTAAGTAACTTTGAATATGCTACTTAAAAGCAGTTTTATTGCTTTCAACTGCTTCGCTCTTTAATTTGAAGCTTACCCTAAGAGTCCTTTCTGAAGGCAAAATCTTCTCTAAGCGGAACAACGAGCTTGCTGAGTACAACCTTCATTTCTATTAAATTAGTTATTCTTCCTACTCTCTATTTTGCTTTATTATTTATTTTTCTTACCTCCATTTCTATTTCATCACTTATTCTTCTTACCCTTTATTTATATTCCATTACTTATTCTTCTTTCCTTCTATTCTATTCCATTATTTATTCTTTCTATTTCTATTCCAATACTTATTCTTACTCTCTATTTTCATTCTTGTTCTACTTGAGAGGTAAGCCGATTGAATTGTGATCCATCTAACTGTCCAAAGATTCCTATATCTGGGCAGAGAAGGATATAGTAAACCTTCTAGTTGTATTGTAATCGGATTAATTTTGGCTATTTACTGAATGCTTCGTATTTAATGATATTCGAAAACTGTGCCCAAAGTACGCTTTCAATTTAATTTCTTCAACTGTAATATTTATTAATGATGCTTTTTTTTTGTATTGTATTTTCAATACTAAGTGCACAATTTCTAGCTCCGATTTTGTGCCTTTTAAAAAACCTTTCTTGAATTGGTTTTTATGAAATTCGTTTAAAATTATAATGATTTTCGAACCATGTTCAACAAAAAGAACACACAGTAGTTCCTTGTTACACTGCACTCCTTCATAATATGCGTTCGGATATTTTGTTTGAAAGCTTTTTCACAAAGAAAGAATTAAAATTCAGAACTAAAGATGATCGAAAGCAAAAAAAGAGAAGGAATAAAATGAAGAACTAATAAATTTTACATCAAATAACTAGAATACAGTTTGTGGATTTTAATATTAATAACTTAAAATTGTAGGCAAAGGGAAAAAAAAACCAAACCTTTAGATTATTTTTTTATACGAATATAACTAAGTTTATTAGTTTTTGACATAGTTATATTCGTATAAAAAACAATCTTTGCTTTTTCTTGCTGCTTGCTTTTCTTGATGCTGTTTCTTTACTTGACTCCTAATATCCTATTAAGTCAATTTTCAGTTATTATTATTAAACTGAAAATTGACTTAAAATTTCTAGCTTTCGACATGGGCCGAAACATGTGGTACCAAGTGCCAGAGCTGATGGCTCTGGCACTTGGTACCACATGTTTCGAGTTCGAATCCTGGCGGCGCCAATGGATGTTCGTAGTGGTTCGGAATCCACTTTAAACCGTAGGTCCGGTCTAACAGGATCGTAGAGAGTTGCGAGGGCATTGTTACTCCGCGTCCGTGGCTTATCTTCAAGTTACACGCGCTCCCTGGGTAGTGCTAAGTGAGTAATGTCGGTGCAGCTCTTATGGCATAAAAGATCACGGCCACGTATTTGCCAGCTGCATTAGGGAAAAAAATAGTTTTTGACATTAGAATAAGTAGAAACAAATTTACAGTGCACAATAAAATTAACTTTCAATTTATTAATAAGAACAGCCTCTTTAATTTCGAATATTCAACCAGTAATGTGGTGAATAGCGTGTTGGATAGCCGCTGCAAAGCAAAAGTTATTCATTTTTAAAGGCTTAAAAATTTGCTCACACATCTTTGTTAGGGCTGAGAGTGTTCGACATAGACTACAAACAACATTTCAAAGATTATAGCAAGATCTGACCAAGTCATCAATTTTTTTGTTCTAATGCAGTTGGCAAACACTTAGACAGTTGTCTTTGATGTCTTAAGGCAAGCGCTACACCGACGTTGCTCACTTAGCACTACCCAAGAGGCGTGTGTAGCTTGAAGATAAACTAGAGATGAGGAGTAACAATTTCCCCGCAACGCTCTACGATCCTATTAGATCGGGACCTACGGTTTAAAGTGGATTCCAAACCACTACATCCATAGCACCTCCGGGACTCGAACCCGAAACCTGCCGTACCGAGCGCATTTGCCCATTCAGGCCCCAGCCATCAAATTAAAGGATGAAGAAATCAACATGTCATTCGATAGAGCAAAATCCTGCAATTTTGATAATTCTTCCGGCGTGGATACATCAATCTTAAACAATCCCAGCTGAAAATCAACAGCCAATTTCTTCATGCATTGAAATCAGCTTCAGATACCAGATCCATAGGGTCAAAAGTCATCAAGATAGTTAAATTTGCACAGTGCCGTTTTCGAAATCCACGAAAACTGGACATAAATCTTGTTTCCCTTCTCACTAAAGTATTTTTATTGTTCATTAATAGTAGTGTTTTCATTTAATATCATTTTTTTTTCATTTTTTTTTTC
Source organism: Caerostris darwini (assembly GCA_021605075.1). Lineage (NCBI taxonomy): Eukaryota > Metazoa > Arthropoda > Arachnida > Araneae > Araneidae > Caerostris > Caerostris darwini. Next base: position 20,457 of record BPLQ01009220.1, read on the forward strand.
ATTTTATACATAGTTAGATACTATTTTTGATTGATTTTATTATCTAATCATTTTGATTTAACAATTCAAAAAGAAATACAATGCAATATTGTTTCAATATCGTATATATTGCACAATTTGATATTGTTTGAATATATTGTTGAACAATAAGATATTGTTTGAAATATCCTAATCAAGAATATCTTGTTTAAGAATTATTAGATAATATTTCTCCATTCTTCACTAACCACTATATGATAAATATTCAAATATTTTTTTTTATTGGACAGTATTCTAGTATCAATTTGATAAAGATAAAGAAAAATGAAAAATTTAATGCAAACAAATCGAAATTAGTAAAATACACACGACAGAATAATTTGTCGATTTCGATAAATCACGAAGCATTAAAAGATATCTGTAACTGAACATTAATTTTAATTTGGTGATCACCGAAACAAATTCCCTATTCATCTAATTAAAGCACGTTAACGCATTATTGGAGCATTGTTGCAGATTGTAAAATGAATGCATGTTTCATACAAAGAATATAAATGTCAATTTGGCGGACTAATCTCCAATCAAAAGTTTGCTGCAATAAATTCCTATTCATTTTGAAGGGATACATAAAAGTTTTGAATATATAGATAGAGAAAAGCTTTCCTTTTATGATGGAATTTTTAGCATGATTTCAAAACATATAATGTGCATAAAATAATGAAATAAAATAAATCTAATTATAACTTCACATAAGCACACATGACAAAAATACTAAAATGTATTTATCTTTAAAACATTTGTCTTTTGTTGCGTATAAAAGGAAAAGATTTGGTAAATCTGGAGGTTGAAATGTCTATCTGTTGGGTTCGAGGACTGCGGATGCACATTCAACTCTTCGAGGGCATTTCTGAAATAGTGGCAAACCTCTCTTAGTAAATCATGGGAAACAGCGTAATCAACGTAACAACAATCCTGGATAATAACTACATTTCTTTAATACTAATGGCGAGTCAGTGCTAGTTATTCGGAAAAAAAAAAAGAAAAGGCCAGCATCTCAGTAATAAATCTGAAATAGTATTTTATTTACAAAAAAACAAAACAAAAAAAACCCCACCTTTTATTTTCCTGTACATTGTTTTCAAGTACATATTGTTTTAAAAAAAGTGGATCATACAATAAATGCATATAAAAATAATAATTTTTATAGTACACATAATTTTATTAAGATTGTACAATTTGAACACTTTTTTAAAATAGTATGTTTATGCTTACGGGTTATGCTCATTAAGGATTCTAATGTGCCATTTGTAGTGGTTCGGAATTCATTTTAACCGTAGACCAGATCTAACATGATCGTAGAGCATTGTGGGGTAGTGTTACTCGAGTCCGTAGCATATCTTCCAGCTACACGTGTCTTCTGGGCAGTGCTAAATGAGTAACAGCGCCATAGCCCTTGCTTGTGGCCAAAGATTAACTGTCTCTGTATTGCCATCTGCATTACAAAAACAACATTCATTAAAATTTAATTATAGAGCCTGATGGCCTAGTGACTAGCGCTAGGTGCCACAGATGTTGAGTTTGAGTCCCGGCGGTGCCATGGATGCTTTAATGGTTCGGAATTCACTTTAAGCTATAGGTCCCGGTCTAATATGACTATAGAGCTTTGGGCGTAGGGCTGACAACCGTACTGACTACCTTGTAAAAAGTCAACGTCACGGAGCAAAGTCAAACTTTTACCTACGGGTACTCCATCACAACAGAAAAGGTACACGATAAGAAACGACAAAATTTAAATATTTTTTAATTTCGAAAAGTTTAATAATCATAAGTAGATAATTTGAAAACTAGGGTCAAATTGATTCAATGAATTTACTGACTTCAAAAAGGTTAATTGCATTTTGAAATTCTAAATATGTTAATAATTTAAAAAAAAGACTGAATTAAAAATTAAAGGCATTTAATTAAATAAATTCGTTTTTAATAAACTACTTATATTTTAAAACCATTTTTATTGTTTTGTGTTTTAAATCTTCTATATAGAACGTTATACGTACAAAGAAAGGCAATGCAATAACATTTTTTTAAAAAAAGAGATAAATTACAATTTAGATAACGTTGTGTACCATAATTTATAATTTATCAAACGTTATTCTATATACACAGTCCAGTCACATTAATGTGACCACCTACTTTCGACGTCAACGTGAAATAACCAATCACAAAAGGCAGGTGGCAGCATATTGCAGTGCAGTGTATGTAAAGGATGCCCTAGGGCATCGGAAAGCATTTCAATCGTTGGCATAATGCCGAAACGTAGCGATTTATCTGACGTCCAAAAGGGCATGATTATTGGCTTTCCGGCCAAGGGTAGAAGCATTTCGGAAAATTTCGGCTAATTTTGTGAACTGTTCGCATGCCGCCGTGGTAAAAGTATACCGTGCATGGCAAAATGACACTATCAAAAATCAGCGGCGTGGCACATGTGGTGCACCACGGGCTTATAGATGACAGAGGCGAACGAAGGCTATGGAGATGCGTTCGGGCGAATAGACATGCAACTGTTGAGCAACTGACTGCCCAGATGAACCAAGGGGCTACCAAGAATGTATTCTCAACAAAGGTTCAGGGAACGTTACTGCGCATGGGCCTCCGCAGCAGACGCCTGGTTAATGCACCTATGCTGACTGTTGTTCATTGGTGACGAAGGCTGGAATTTGCACGCCAGTATCCATCCTGTCGCCCACAGAGTGGCGACAGGTGGCTTTTTCCGGTGAATCACTTTTTATGCTCCATCGGACAGATGGACGTTGGCGTATTCGGCGTGAAACGTCTGAAAGCAAACACCCTACAACAATTGCCGGAAGGAAGCTGTAGGAGGGAGCATTATGGTTTGGGGAATGTTTTCCTGGTATTCACTGGGTGCACTTATCATTATGGAAGGCACGATGGATCAGCACAATTACGCATCTGTCCTTGCAGACCATGTCCACCCCTACATGCGAATTATTTTTTCTCAGAAGGATGGCATCTACCAGCAGGACAATGCGAGGTGTCATATAGCTCGCAGTGCATGTGCGTGGTTCGAAGAGCACCTGTATTAGTTTACCGTACTCCCCTGGCCAGCAAACTCACCGGATTTTAAGCCAATCGAGAATCTGTGGGACCACCTCGATCGGGTTGTTCGTGCCGGAATCCTCAACCGCATAATCTAGCGCAGCTGGCCACGGCACTGGAGTCGGCATGGCTCAACATCCCAGTGAACTCCTTCAGAAACCTAATTGACTCTCTTCCTGCACGTCTCGCAGAGGTCCGCTCTGCGAAATGTGGTTATTCTGGCTTTTGACAGGTGGTCACATTAATGTGACTGGACTGTGTATATTACATATATATTGTGACACCTTTTAAAAACCTTGATGTAGATATGTGAAAATTTTAAGAAAATATGCTATTGAGAAAACGTAATTTTTGAAAAGTAAGCAAAACATATTGCAATACACTTACATGCGCTAGCATATAAACTCACATGAAATAAATTGTTTATTTTAAATCAATGAAATAAAATAATTTACACTTCAAGTATAAAGACTAATTTTTTATTTGATTCCAAAAATGGAGAACGTTTTTTTTAGCACCTGATGAGAAAAGTCAGAATTATATATTTTTTAATATCAAAATTCTTTATTCTAAATATAATATTAATACGTTAAAATTTTTTTCTATTGATTTCTTCAAACTGACAATTTTTTTGTTTTTTCATCGCTATTCAGAATTTTCTGTACATTTAAGTGTCGTCTATAAGCCGATATACTTAATGTACGATCAAAATTTTAAAATTATATGAGGATATGTGCTGCCATCTATTGTTTGTAGGAGTTTCAAAAATACATTTGCTCTTTAAAACGAATTTATAAACAATACTTTTTGTACTTATTTAAATTTCTGTTAAAAAGCTTCTTAATTAATTATATTTTAATATGTTTTAAATTCAATTTCTACTTAACATAGAATATCATTAAAATAGAAAAATAAAATCTTAATGGAAATGTATTCAAATTTTTATTAAAGATATATTGACTACTAATCTAATATTTAATTATTTAATCAACAAAATTCATTACAAATAGAGTTTTATTTACACATGTTAGAAATAAAATTGTTATATTTTACAAAAAAAAAAAAAAAAAAAAAAAAAAAAAACACTTTACTGTCTTTACTTTACTATTACTTTCTGTACACTGAAATCGTTATGCTGTGACGAGATATGATTAATTTAGAATCACGTGAAACGCTCCAATAAGAAATAATATAAATTTATTCATGTAAATTATTTTTTTATTAAGTACTATAGTACTTTGTATATTCTTCATTAAATTCTTTGTATATTGTTCTTTGTATATTGCCTTTGTATACTGTATTATTGCAGATTGTTCGGTATACTTTGTGTATTGTTCATTAAATTCTAAAATGAATAAATGCATATATTTACCAACTTGTTATATTAAATATAAAAATAAATAAAATATTAAAATCATCAAGATGTATCAATTTATACAAGATCTAATTATATTAAGATTATGTTAGCAAATTCTGAAATTGTCATATTTTTGTAGCTTACTTAAAAAAGAAAAAAACCTTGATTCTTCTATATTTTAAATGAATTAATGATCTTTAATATCTAGTATTTGTTAATATAGTAATTTAAATTAATAACTTTCTAATTGAAAAAAGAAACATTAATGTTCTTTTATTAATTTAAATATTGATGATTAATTTGATATTAATTTAAATTTTAATAATTTAAATATGAATTTAACTTATTTATATCTTAGAGATGAAATGATTTGCATGGTTCTTTTTTGTGTTAATGTTATTATTTGGTATTTCACAATGAAATTCCTTTAAGCAGTAATCATGACAACTTTTTACTTTTTACACGATTAATTTTTTAAAATACGAAAGCATTACCAAAATGTATAAACATTTCTTGTAGTCTATATTTCATTATAATGACGCAATTTGAATTTTATTATTTTATTTATTTTTAAATTTTAAGAAATAAAAAATAAAATTAAGATAAAAAATAATTAATTTATCCTTTGCACTTTGAGAGAAATTAGAGGTTGGATCCGAAATGGATCTAGCCAAAACCTACAAACTCTAGGAGTTATATTAACATGATTACAATTAAAACGACGTAGTTACATGATGTTGACATTATTCTAATTAAACAACGTGATAGTATTGAATAATAAATATATTTTTACACTTTTAATCTACAAATAAAAACTTTGCAAAAAAAAGTTGTTATAGTCTTAGAATATCAATAAACAATAATTTTAATGGGTTATAACTTTTTCGTAAATAATACTTGCTTACAATTTTAGCAAAAAAAGAAAAATTATAATTAAGTTTGGCTTACGTGGTCTAAAAAATTAATAACATTTATATGATTTAATATTTATAGATCTTAATCCTTGTTGGAGATGCCAAGCTATTTGATTTTTATGAAGAATATATTTTTTTTACAAATATAATTTAAGTTTCATTTATAATTTTGTTTTCATAATTAATTTTCTCCTATCTAGTTTTTAGGAATATCAGAACACAATAAATAAACATGTAAAAGTTTGTATTTCCTTGTTATCTTGTGTAAATTTATAAAATTTTATCATTTAATACATTTGTTTAGAAATAAAATCATACCCACAGTGAAAAAAAAAATTTGCAGTTTTATAATTTTAGAGATTATAAAACTACAATTTTTTTCAGTGTGGGTATTTTTAAACAAATGTACTAGAAGATAAAGATTTTAAATTTATACAAGATAACAAGAGAATGCAACCTTTTTACATATTTCTATTTAGCATAAAAATAGGGAAACTCGGAGCTATCATATTAATGGACAATATATTATTGATGTCTATGATAGTATGAATTCCTCATATATATTACGTCTGACATCTCTGATAAATGATTTCACTTGAATAATGAACTAATGCAGTGCCGCAGTCATAAATGGAAAGTGTTTATTATAATATAATGTGGAGGAAATGCAATGAAATTCAGTGATGAATTACGGATTTAGCAATGAAATATCATGCTCCTAGCAGTTGTCAAATCTACTTTTTAAGTTAATCTACTTTTTTAAATTTAATTTACTTGCAAATTCACGAGTTTAGTTTAATTTTAACAGTACAAAAGTGGCTTTATTTTTCTATCATTTAATATATTGCATTATAGTCTTATCTTATAATCTTATTCATGTAATATATTTTTTATCAGGAACAAAAGCATCAACCTAGAATTCAATTTTTGATGTTTTAATATGTTTAATATAATATGTAAATGTAATCAATTCATATATAATCCATATTGCATAGTTTTAATGTGAATAATACGCTTTTCTTTGAAGCTTTACCTTTGTTTCTCTATGCTACTAGAATACTCAGTTAGGTATGTTTAAGTTAAATTTATGGTTATTAGCATATGGAATATGAATTTTAATATCAAGAGATTAAATAATCACTGATAATGCTACCCTGAATAAACTATTTCTTTTCATTTTTTTGTGATGGCTTTTACCAAGGTTTTTATAAAATTTTTAATTCATTCACGATTTCATCATTTAGTGTTTTTTTTTCTTTCTTATTTCCATTTTATTTTAAAAGTGCAAGTAAATTATTGATTTTTGTGAGATATTTTTTCATTCAGAAACATTGGATAACATTTTAATGAAAACAAATTTGAAATGTATTCACTACAGAAATATTTTTTTCTTATTTGTTAAATATTTTTTTTAGATATTTTATTTATATTTTTTTCTTATTTGTTTTTTCTTATTAAATTATGAGAATTATTTGAGAAATTTTGCATAACGGATCTGCCCTCGTTCACTTTTCAACGATCAGTTGTATGCCGCTGGACATGCGTCCACCAGAAGTCGCCGATTTATCACGAAGAGTAGAAAAGGGTTTTACTTAAATTTCGCTTATATTAATTTCGAAACCGCTGCACTACTGGATCTTGAATCTGAACAGCTATATATATAATATTGAGTTCCCAAAAGGAATTATATTTAAAATCTAATAATTATAAAAGATTGGATTTTAATTGTTTGTCAAAGGGATTTTATCTTTTTGTACAGGGTAATAAAAAAAATTATTAAAAAAAAACTTATGGATGTATGAAAAACTAGCTATCATATCATATCGTTCACAGAAACAGAATATAATATATATATATATATATATATATTGGTATCTGTTTTGAAAGATGCCATCAGACGTCAAGTTCATCAGATCCATCTTACCAAGTGCTATACATCATCTGTAAAGTGTCATCGGGTAGGAAGAAGGAAAAATTGTAAAATTATGTGGAAAATGTTGTTAAACACATTAAAATGTTTTCCTTTCTATTGCTTCTCTGTAACCATAACTGTTAGAATTTAACTGTTATGTTTCATATGACTCTTGAAAGCATATCTCGGAAAAATTTAAATCAAAATTTTGTAAAGTTTCTGATATGGTAGATAGACAGAAAGGTTTTTTAATAATCATCCTGTATGTAAATTATAGCTTTTATTATATGAATAATTATTTTTAGAACAGGAATTATTCTTTAGTATCGTCACGAATATGAACCAAGCAAAATTAAGTAAATAAAATTTAAAAATTTGCACATGAATAAATCTGCAAAATACCTGCATGAATGAAAACCTATTTGATTTGTATTGACATGCTTTAAGTAAACAATATAGTTGTTATTAAAAGAATACTTTTTTGGACATATAATTATTTGGTGTCATATCTGCATCATGTTAACTTATAAAGTGATTCAATCTTCTATCCATGTGACCAAAATGAATATACAAACAGTGATCACATCATCTAATGAACCCTTCTGAAATGGATACATATTTCCATTGCTGGAGGCCTGTTGATGAAATATGACTCAGTACTTTTTTAACATTTTGATTGTTTGGTTCTAATTTTTGTTTGTCTTTTTCATTACTAAAAAAGAGAGGCGGAAGTTATTCCCACACCTATATAAATTGAATATTTCTTATATTATTTAATATGATTGAATAATCTTCAATTGTACTTGAATTTGATACTATAATATTATAGAGAGAATATATTCTCTTCAGCAAATTAAAAAGCCTAATGCTCATATTTATGAATCCATACACAATAAAAAAAAAAAAATCAGAATTATTTGATTACAATACTGTAATTAGTTGGACACTCAAACATCATTATAGAAAGAACTCATTATGCTATATGAATTGAATTTTACGAAACTTAAACAGATCAAGAAGGAAATTTGAAAACTAATTAACATTAAATGCAGTTATGTAAAAAACTAAACTACAAGATAGAAAAAAATGTAGAAAATAGACTAGGAAATTTACTTTCATGATTCATAGATGGATGCTCATCTACTTCATCATGATGAGCATCCGTTGATATTTATTATCGAAATTTTATCACAAACAATGTTTTCTTATGGGTACAGGATCATAGATTTATCTAATTAATATTTAATTCATTTAAAATTAATTCATAGTCTTTAATTTAGTTACCACATTTAATTTCTTATAGCTTCTCTTCATCGCAATTTTTTTATACCTAACATTATCAATAATACTCTTTGTAATCGCATGCGCAGTTGTGCAATGTTTCCTTCCACATATTCGCTAGAGAGAACAAAATAATTGAATAGATACGGTAAAAAATAGTATGCAAAAACGCTTTGTTTCCAAATTTCACTTTATTTATTTTTAAATTTCGAATCTGAGTTTATGACATTTCATACTAAAATACTTTCCTATGCTGTCCTGTCTTGCTAAGAATTAAGATTATAAAATTTTAATCTCAATAACATAGTGTCATTTAAAAAATAAAATAAAAATAAAAAAGGTGAAAATAGGCATGCATGTTACACATCAGTTTATGATTAACAACTCTGCTACCAAAATCTTTGAAGAGATTTTACAAAAATTTTAAGCTCTGGAATCTTATAACCCAATGCAATCAATCAGTTACTTAATCAACTGAATTAACTTAAGATCGACGCTAATGAAAATTAAGGCTTAAGTGATCGTTATAAAGGAATATCGTACTTGATGCACATTAGAGGTTAGATCAATTAGTTAGGTTGAGAAGTTAAGTCGTTTGTATAGTTAAAGCAACTTAATTGGTCTTTATTTTTTATAGTAGTTCATCTATATTAATGAATAAAAAGTTCATTGAACCAGCACATTTACTAAAGAATTTATAAAAGCTGTGATTCAAGTTAATTATTTCTGTATTATTTAAAAAGCTTTCCACTACAATTCTTAACATTGTATTTAAATAATCTCGTGTTTTATAAATTTAAAAATGGTTTTATATAACTTATTTTATATAAAAAAAAACTATTTTTAACATATAATGTAACTTGTAGGAAAAAGAATTGAAAGTGTTAAGTTATTTTAAAGTTTTGAAAGCATTTTGAAATAAATTTATAGAAGGAAAATAATCCGTTTCAGCAGTGTACATCAACATTACCAGTCAATAATACTTTTTTAATTTATACTAGAAATAATTTTTATAATAATTTTCTATGTATTGCTTTATTCCAAAATTTCATAAGTAATATAGAAAATAAAGGAAAATGTAAATTTAGAAAAAAGTTACTTTTAAAACACCAATTAAAAAAAATTATTTGATAATATTTTCAAAATCCTGCTTAAAAAATGGGCATAATTATTTATCTTTTTTTTAATCCTCTGTTTACCACAAGTAGTAATAAACAAATATTCCAATATATACTGAGAAATATTGACTAGTGGGCACGTAACACTCAATCCAAGAATTAGACAAGTGACATTAAATATACCAGTGTGATTTATCGCTGTTGTATGCATTTTAACCTTATTGCTTTAAAAATAGAATACACCATGATGAATATTCTAAGAGACTGGCTTTTTCGTATATGGCACTTTTGATGCCTCTATTTAGTCCACCATTTTTAGCAAATAGCGCTTATATACCTGTTGCTAGTAACGCACTTGCAACTTATCAGCAATTTTTTGCTGACATAGCTTAACACTTGATTGCTGACCTTGTATTCATGAGATACACAGTAACTTTTTTTTGATGACCACGTCGTCCATCCTTAAGGAGGGGGAGGCTGCTCCTTCCTTCTTATCTTCCCAGCAGGAGGAGTGCAGTTTAGTTTTTGTTCTTATAAAGTGACATCGCCAAGTCTTTTATCTCCCAAATACAACAACAGCAGATTCGTAAGTATTTTTGATCAATTTGACTGATTTTTTTGTTTTCTAGTTATATTTCTGTGGTTTTATACTAATTTTTCAGGTTTTAAGTAGTGTAGCCACCACTAGTTTTTTCTTTTTTTCTTTAAAAAAAAAACCACCGCTAATTTTTTATTTTTGCTTTTGAACAATATTGCACCATGTATCTCAGAGATACAACTACAGTATTTATGTAATTATTTTTTCGTTTTAATTTTTGATTAATAGCAATTGCTCAGAATATTATTTCTAGTCATTTACTGCCGTTTTCCTAAAATAGTAGTTAAAAAATTGATATATCCTAATTTTTATGTCACAGATAGGATGACAGCAATGACGTAAGAGTTTTGAGGACGGAAAAAATACTTGAGATTAAAATTTTAAATTATTGTAACAATGGAATTTGGAATGTGGATTAAAAAAATGCTAAGAATATTGAACAAAGTTTTCGACAAGTTAATGGACAAAGTAGAACAAGAACAAGACAAAGAAAAACAAGAATATTTTTTCAAATTATACAAATTTAAAATAAGATCAGAAGCGTGAGTACAATATTTCAGCATGAAATTTTAATTTTAAAAGCACTTTTATATTTTAAAAATATTTGGAGATATAATTATATGTAAATAATGAGAACTAATTAAGTGTGATTACAAAATATTGTGATATGCATAGCTTTTATTATATGTATGTAAGTTATGTGTATTCTTACACAACTTTATTAATGTAAACTGCATGGATTGTAATTTTTCTGACTTCTCTTTTTACTAATGTTGGAATGTGCTTATTTATTATATGTATTGCGTTTATTACGGTACACGTAATAAACTCATGCTAAAAAACGTAACCTACGATGAATGTAAACCTATGATGCAGATTTTAAAATTTTTATAGACGAAAATGAAAAGAAAAAACTTTTTTCACAATTTTACAACTCTTTGACTAGAGAATTGTTTTCATACCTGCTGACCCCTGATTACATAGTGGTAGATGATATATCTGTTAGTCCATGGTATGCCTATAAATATTTTTTCCTTGCATTGTTAATGCCACTAACTCCAAATCACCGCCAATTGCTACTTCAGCTATGTAAAACTACAGCTCATTTGAGGGCGGATTGTAGATCTGTTGTTCTCTCAGATGAGAGCCCTTTCTGTCTAGGTGCTATTGATAGCCATAAATTGGTTAGAAAGAGGACAGGTGCATGCTTGGAGCTAATATGTCAACATCATAAACATACTGAACCCAAATCAATAGCTGTGGTTAGAGGAATAACTTCTTAAGATAGCATGAGCACTCTCGCAGTTATCGCAACACGTGAACAGATTGAATTGCCATTTTTATCACATTCCCAGTTGGTATTTTCCAATAGGATAATGCTCTTCCGAATGCCTCTATTGTCGCCCAACATGCTCTATAGAGTATCAGCATCAGGGATTAAGCTACTATCGCCTTTTCAGCAAAATTGCGAATAAAAAAATTTGGGCATATGTTCGAAACCGCGTTCGTGTTGATCGCTACTGAAAAAAAAAAAATGGAATAAGATGATCAATGATTCAACGCATAAAACAATTCACAACAAGAGAAATTCCGCTGACAGAAGGATTTTGTGGTAGAAAATCGCTCTTCTACCAGAAGCACGATCGGTTCTTAATCATTTAAGCAAAAAAATAGTAAACTCTGAGAAAGCTATTAATTTAAATATTAAATTAAGTAATTCCGATTACAATATTCCAGTCAGATGTTTTTTACCTTCGGTGTTTTTTCTACTAATTCTTATTAAAACAGTTATTCTTCTTCATTGGAGCAACAGTCCTATGGTGACCCAATGTGATCTGTCAGGTTATTAAAGCATTAACGAGGATATATATTATTGGGAAATAGAATTGTGTGTTTGCTTAATGTCTATATGTTGCTTGATCATATGAATAAGTTTCTTAAAAAAACCACAAATTCTACGAAATTAGCTGCGTTAATGATAGAGAATCCAGACAAGTCAAATTGGATTTAGTCATCTGAACAGCTTGTAAATAAATGACGTTCATTTTATGACTGGCTTGAAGTAATATGGACCGAAGAAAAATTCTCTCTTTTAAACAAAGGTTTTGTGTACAAGCAAAAAGGAAAAAAAATTATTCTGGCTAGTGATAAAAGTAAGCTAAGTATAATTTAACGGTTCTTAAATTAGCCTTTTATCAGTGATTTTATTGGAAAAAAATACCTGAAGAACCATCAAAAAGTTTCTTAAAGATTCGCTGTCAGCATTTTGTAGACGTGATAACTAGAGTTTTTTTAATGCTACCTTCCCTGCTTTATTCCCAAATCTTCTTGTGGAATGATATGGAGAGATTATTATGGAGGGAATGAGAAGGAGAAAATGAGAGTGAGAAAAGATGAGATGGGGAAAAATGAAAGAAATTCAAGTATTTTTCGGAACTCCGTTCTGTGCTAGACTAAATTATTGGATTTTTCATTTTAGTGAAGGGATAAAAAAAAGTTATAACCTCTTCAAATAAATAGATAGTTAGGAAACATAGTTATGTATGATAAAATGTTGTTGATTAGCAACCTTTAAAATAAAATAGCTTGCAGCACTATACATTATTTAAATCTGTTATAATATTGCAGGATGCCTTGCACCTAAAGTAGACGCATTGAAAAAACATGTCTAGATCTCATGTTTTCCATAGATGTCAGATCTCTTCAAGTAATGCATGAATAAATCCTTTTTTGGTAAAGCTGAAGAGTATATTGTGCCTCCGAATGTAATTTATTTTAAAGCGAAGAAGCACTTGGCAACCAAGAAGTTCAGCACCTTAAATGATTTAGTGTATGATTTCAGCTGAATTGTGAGTTTCAACATCAGCTATGAAAGTTATGACTATATCATGGTGTAACTCGCACTCCTCGTTTGCTTCGTACAATTGATTTTCTACTAATTCCATGTCTAATATACCAGTATTTTCGCAAACTCGTCTTTTTGACATAATGTGAAGAAAACTGTTGACCCTGTAGCCGATGGATTCAGGTATATTTGTTGTACATTTGCAACTGCGAAATAAAAGCGTTATCCATTTTCTAGATATTCTGCTAAGCTGAGCTAACAACAGCTGGACTTCGTTCATGCATGGGAAATGAAAAAAATCGCCATACAGCTTAATTTCTGTTTAAGTATCCAGCTTGATACCGTGCGATTTCATCGACATGTATGACAGTCTGGTCTGAAGCTTGGTCTGATTCAAAAGGAGGAATATCAGACATTCTGTTTTGAATTTGCTTACATATATGCGATGTATTGATGAAACAACTGACTTCATTTTAAAATGTGATTGTCTTCATTCTCTCGAATCATTAATCTCTATGAATAATACTATTCTATTATATCATTTCTTATTTGTTTCTTCGCCACTGACTGTATTTATCATCTTAAAGTTGAAGTGATATCCATAGGTACCTTCTCAATAAATGGTTAGATAGAAGATGAAGGTCCCATTACAGTAAAATATTTAGTACAGCATGTGTTGCTTTTACGTCTAACTGATGACGTTGTTTTTCAAAGTATACAAAAGCACGCGCGCAATTGAATGCAATACTGTTTCCAAAATTTCAAAGCAATTGGTGATTTAAGATTTTGAACAAACAAGCATATAATACATTTTTATTTATATAGATTTGTAAATTGTAAATTTAACGAGAAATAAACATAAATTAAAATGTTATTCAAATAATTTATTAAAATATAATTTTAACATTTTAAAGAACTAATAAATTATATATACTCGTATATTAATGAAAAGTTTAGGAAACTTAATTGTTTCAAATTTTCCTTTTGTTTAATGTTTTTGTTATTTAGAATTAAAAATTAAAAAAAAAAAAAACATATTCCAGACAAGGAAAACATTTTTTTTTCTTGATAACAATTTGCCGACATATTGTTGAACGTTTATAACTATTTTTCTTTCTGTATAAAATAAACAAGAGATTGCTGTACTTACCTTTAACTAAAACTCGTATGATTAGTCCTGATCCCCTATAGTATAATTTTAATTATATTTGTTTAACTAATAGAAAGTGAAAGATCTGAAATTCCTTTTCAGAACTAATAGTTCAGAAAATTTACTTTTTTTATTCTAAAATAAATTTTGACATGTTATACCAGCTTGAATTAAATATTTTTAATCAATTATTTTCGTTTTTCTAATATAACTATTATCTGATTTAACTATAACACAAAGCTAATTATATTGAAATGCTTTTGAAAATACGCATTACACTGATATTTATTTTGTAAGTTTATTTCAATCCATGCTTCGTTGCTTTGTCTTCTTTATTCTAGAGTTTTCTTGCTGGCTTGTCGAAATCTTTTATATGTAAATAAAAAAGAAGACATAATTATATGAGTTAAAAATAAGACAGCAACGAAACTCAGAGTTAGAAATTTATGTAATATAAACTAATGACATAAACAGATAAAATAAATATACTAATAAAATTTTCTAAGTACAGATAAAACCAAAAATAAACTTGCATGTTTTATTCACGTTCTTTTAATAAGCGACTTTTAATAAGTTATTTTAATAAGTGAATTAAAAAGAAAAGTTGAACAGGATACACTGTTTTTTAATTAAAAATATATTGCTTGGCACAAAATACATTTTATGTAATTTAGATGGATTAAAAAACCATGATATTGCAGTTGTTCCAGTCAAATAAAAACTTTCTGACCTAAGAGTTTAGTAGACATACTTCGGTGAACCATTAATTGAATTACTTTTTTTTCATTATTTTAGTCTAGACAGATTGAAAAAGCTGACACATGAATTTTCTTTGATGTTGTCTAGCAGCCAAGCCATAGTAAAAATAAAAAACAACAGTAAATCAGTTAAATTGAGTTAAATTCTATAATTTATGACTTACTTTACGAATGAAATTACCATTAGCTATAAATTAAATATAGAAAAAAATACCAATCAGAACTGTTTAGATATTATTTCTTGCTATTACGAGTATTTAAAGATATTTTATCATAAATTTTATTTATAACAGTTTTCAACAGAATAACATTTACATTAACATTTTATACATTTTCAACACAATTTATAACAAGTAATAAAGAAATATTGTTACTTGTTATAAATTGTGTTAAAAATGCATAAAATTAAAAATTAAAAAAAAAAAAAAAAAACTAAAATAGTAAAAATAAAGCAATACGCATGTTATGATGTGATTAAGTACAAGGAATGCTATTTTTAATAACTTAAGGAAAAATGATAAAAAAATTAATTTTGTAAAGTTTTTATTCCTTGAAATTTATTGAAATTTGGTGAAAATATTAAACAAAAAATACTGTATTAACGAGGCAGAAAAAAAAAAAAGGTTACTTTCCGTTTTATGTCTTGAAAATACAATTGGAATATGGCAAAAAAAAATGTGTGAGTTCAATGTGTGACCACGAGGTCGTAAAATAAAAGCAAGTCGTGTTAAAACCATAGAGTAGCAATAGAGTAATTACTGCTCTATGGTTGATTTGCCACATATGACTCTCATCATCATCACAATTGGCGCAAAAGCCCCACGGTGGGCCAAAGCCCACCTTGGTTATAAATTAATAAATTGTTAAAATTAAAATTATAAATTATTAAAATTGCTAAAAATAAAAGAAAATTATTAAAAGTATTAATTATTATAAATTGTTAATTAATAAATTGTTAAAATTAAAATTATTAAGTATTAAAGGTATTAATTATTACAAATTATTAATTAATAAAGGTATTAATTATTACAAATTATTAATTAATAAAGGTATTAATTATTACAAATTATTAATTATTAAAAGTATTAATTATTACAAATTATTAATTATTAAAAGTATTAATTATTAATTAATTCTTAAAAATAATAATTATTAAAAGTTTTTATTTAATAAAAAATTATTAAAAAATGTTCCAAATGACAAAACGCTCCAAGAATTATCACACATCATTCAACAGAAATTCTAGAAATCGTGGATTCTGAGGAAAATTGGTACCCAAACGAAGTACAGCTTCAGCTTGAGAAAGTTTCAACACTCGGGACTTTCATAACTCGTAGTTCATCCTCAAGTGCGGATAAATTGCCTTAAAGTCACAAATTTACGCATCTATTTGAACATTTGCGAAATTGAAGACTTAATGGTAATATGTAGATGCTTCAAGTGTCTCGGATATTATCATAGAGCAAATGAATACTGAAATAGCTAACATATTCAAATGTTGTGTAGCACATACAAGTGAAAACTGTTACAGTTTATAGCAATCATAAATCTTTTTATAATCAATCAATGTTTTTATCATAAAATTAACAATTTCAAAAACTTGCTTGAATAAAGACAAAATGAAATTGAACTTTTCTTCAATTTCATTTTGTCTTTATTCAAGCAAGTAAAAATTTTAAAGTAGTCCATTTAAACTTACATAGATCCAAATCTGCAACACAACAACTAATTTTAAACATGGAAAATGATAACGTAGACGTTTCTCTAATTTAAGAATTTACTAAATGCTTACTAATTTAATAAATTCCTATAGGCTGTATTCTGATTTAAATTCAAAGCTGCTCCTCAGTTAAAAGATTTAAAAAATACGGTTTACAATATGGTAAATTTAGACATTTAATTAAAAAATTCCGCTTACGTTTTCCTCTCCTATTACTTTTAAACTTCAAAAAGTATAGATCCGAATCTTTGTGAAAATTTGCAAAATAAAAATATTGCAAAACTTATTTGGCAATGAAAACAGAAAATCAGAATTATGGTTTAGTCTTTTCTCTGATACTCTCGAAATCAATTGAGTGACTTTATTAATTCAAATTACCTTTGTAGCATTGATGAAGATGTTGGACCAACTTTTAAATTACAAAAAAACCAAAAAAACAAAGTAAATTTATATTGATACAAAAGTACAAAAAGTACAAAAGTACTATTTATATTGATTTTAAATACAAAGTACTATTTATATTCATATTATTGCCGTCGTAAGAGCTGATATTCTCTCTGATGTTTCATGTCGGTGTCTTTCTAATTCTACATCTTTTTTTTATCACATGACTGAATTTGAAATGAATTTTTTCCTCCTCTTCCTTGTTAAAGTTCCCTGGATTAACTTCAATGCCAAAAAAGGCAGACTGGGCCCATTTTTCGTAATAGTTGTTTGGAATTTTGTTCCCTTCCCTTCTGGAATTCTTAATAGTTAATCTGACTCTTCCTGTTTTAATTAACTCATTGTACAATCTTTAAAATTTTTGTAACAGCTATTTAATCAATTCCTTTATCATTTCATCCTCCTTTTTAGTTGGTTGCCAGAAATATTGTGCACTATTTCTTTTCATTTGTTTGCATGTTGAATTCTCAACTTATGATTTTAGTGTTTTTTCATTATAACATTTGGATAAATTGAGATAAAGTAGTTTATGCGAGTATAAATCTCTTTAAGTCATATTAAGGTCGTTGAACAGTTTGCATCACTATTTTTCAAGAATTTGTTATCCTCTGCACCTATCAAGAAAACCAGACTTCACAATGTTGCTCGGTGGTCAATAGAAATGGGATGTGTGAGAAAAATAGTAAACGATTTCAGAAGTCACAAAATCCATTACCGAACGGCTTGAATAAATAAAAATACTTTAAATTCAGACGAAAGTTTAATTCGATACTTTTTGATGCAAAATTGAATACGTGGAATACATTTCTCAGCAGTTTTGAAACGTGTATGCAATGTTTGGAAAAAATATATACATACGGGATTAAAAAATTGCAAAAAGATTTAATTTACAGGTACCCGATTTTCGACTATTACAACATCTTTGGAAGAAACAATTGATGCAATAATTTTGTAATAATTGATAACTTCTTTCCACATGATCACAAAAAAAGTGACTTAAATGTTCATTAACAATGGATCTCATCTGCTAAGTTTAAATGTTATTCTACTCTTGACCATTCTTTTATATCAATAATGTTATACAAAAATTGAAGCTCCAAAAAACCCCTAAACTAAACAGTACTTCAAATGAGACCATGATATAATTTCCTCACATGTTTCCTTTTCCTTTCAATATCTGTAAATGCATGTTTAAATCTTAGAGTTTTTGAAAATGCTTGGAGAAAGACAATTTTTTGGGATTATTGTTAATTCCCAAAAATTCTTCTTTTAAAGATTTAAAATCTGGCAATATTAGAAATATTAGTCTGCTTTCTTACTTTGGAAAAATGGAAATCTGCTTAGTAACAATGAATATGGATACACTGTGTAAAAAAGTGCCGAGGATACTTTTGGGTTTAAAGTATATTGTGGCAAAATGAAAAGTCTTCACAAAGATTTAACTTTTCTAGATATTAAAGAAGCTTTTTTCTAACAATGATGACCCAACATTCTAAACCTATTGAAGAAAATGAGGCATCCTAACAACATTTAACATTAGCTATAAACACTCGTTAGTTCGTTTTCGGCTTCGTTTAACTCCAGAACCTTCTGAGATGAAAGATAACAACATTGCCATAAAATAAAGAAAGCAAATATAAATAAAAAAATTATGTACATATAAAAAATATAAGTTTACTCAAATGATATCAGTTAACAAGAGAAATAAAAATTATTAGTATTAAAATAGAAAGGATCTAAACCATCTAATTAAAGCAAATAATAATAAGAAAATCAATGATCCTTAATCAATTATAATCAACAATCATCAAATGACCATTGTCATCAAGCAAATAAATTTGACTAATTATAAATGCATATGACACTTTTTTTAAGCAATTGAATCGGAGTTTTGTCAGACTCTAGATTTCAATAAATATTACAAATATTAAAAAAAAAAAAGAAATCAGTTTTTGTTACATACATATATATTTTTTAATCACAAATTTAAGCACCTAGTGCGTGATCATCTTAAATTAGCGATTAAATCTGGTTGTCCTGGCGGAACAACAGAGGATAAACAAGTAATATAAAAAAAAAAAATTTAAAGTCAATTCCTACTTTTTTCATACTAAATTGCAGAAAGTCTTTTATAAATAATTTTCAAGTTATCTGGAGCTATCTATTGGTAGATATATGCAAATTAAATCTAAAAAAAGCTAAAATTAATTAATTAAATTAAATAAATGAATTAATATTTGACAAAACTGTATTAACATCCAGTGTCATCCGCTACAAGTTAAAAAAAATGTATATGAACTTGAGTGGAAGAATAAAAAGTATTTTATGAACGATTGAAAATTTGAACAAGATATATATAGGGAGAATATGAGCTAATAAAAGGAATTGAAAAAAAAATCTTTCGTTACCTCTTCATTCCCACATTAGAATAATATAAACAATATTATTTATTTCTCCACATTCACTTTTATAAGCTGTCAAACATTTTACCTTCTCTCTCCGCGTGTCTCGAGTATGTCTTGTCCCCCCTCATTTCAATTTGCTATTGAAGAAAAAATAAGGAATTCGAGGGGAAAAGCTTTGCCTTATTCCCAAATGGATGGCCTCCAAAGCATAAAAAGAAGTTAAAATTCACAATTTGTACAAACAATCCCTGCTGTAAATATTCACCAATTCTAACTTTTACTACATTTTAAAGGCTGTCACCACCACCTCCTCATCCACAAAGAGTAATTGGAGAGATAAACACTAAATGGATAATTTGGACTACAAAGATCCCCAGAATGGAGCTTTTGAATAGCGTCTTCGTATCCTTTGTGAAGATTTTGATACATACTCTGCAAGCAGATTTATTAGAAGAGTTACCATTATTTTCTCCAGTGACAAATAGAAAACATTGGCAATTTTAATTAGTTTTTTATATATACAAAGGATAATTAAAACATAATGAAAATTTATAGATTTCTGGACCAACAAATATATGATACAACATTGAAAAAAAATAATTTAGCTAACACACGCAATGTGTCGACACATCAAAAGCCATCGAACGGGATATGGAAATTAATGGTAATATAACAAAATCTTATTTTAAAAGACACTCAAAGATAAGACCAATAATTTCTGGAATTCATTATACACAGAATCATCCAGTGCCTCTATCACGAAGGATTACTTTCCCTCGTTTCCCAAAAGATTTAGCTCTCATAATTTTTTTACTAATTTTAGAATCACCCAGTTTATGACTGGATATGACAATTTAATTCCTAACTAACCTGATTTAAATTATGTTCAACTGATCGTTGCAGTTGCAATTATCAAAGAAAAATATTATTTCTTTAACATCTTAACAACAATGACGTAAAACAGTCAACCAGATTCATTCCTAAATTAAATGTTGACAAAAATTTTATTCTTTTATGTACTAAAATCAATATTTTACCTTTTTTATTTAGTTTAGAATAAGTTTAACAACAAAATTGGGGAAGCATTAAAAGTATATATATATATATATATATAAAATTGAAACTCTCACTTTCACTTAACAAAATCGGGTCAAAAATTAGTCTTCAAGAAAAGTTTATTTTGACATTAATTAAGTTCTTGAAAAAGATAGGTACTATTTCAATTTCCATCAGTTTCACTCATTTTTTTAAAGAAATCACAAAATTTTTCAAGAGGCTAATTTGAATCTTAACTCTGTAATCTATCATTGGATTATAAGCTTATACACACCCATCTGCTTGCAGCAAAAACTCTAGTGAAGATTAAGGCCCATGAAAAAAAAAAAGTTGGAAGATCTGCACTTCTAAAACGTTTTACATTTGTCTGATGCAATACTACAGTTGAGCTGAGATCTCATAAAATGATGTCTCCTCCCTCAAGACACGCCGGGAGTGAAACTGTAGAACGTATTCGAGAAGAAAGCATCTACCATTTTCAACAAGATTGCTTGGAGAAAACCTCTGGAATCCGATTTTGCAAATGCATCTCAAATCTGGAGAGCCGTCAAGCCCCAAATGACAGGGCATCATCCATTCAAGGAGTTCTTTGCTCTTTTCTCTAAAGCGTTTCGTTTAAAATAGTGGGGGAGGAATTTTTTTTCTACGAGGAGATTTTTTTAAACCTTATTTGCAACCTTTGCGCTACACATTGTGAAATTGTTTTTGTAAGGAGTTTACGTATTTTTTTAAAAAATGTAAACATTCATCTTTTTAAATATTTCATATTTTTTTTCGGAAAAAAAAAAAAAATAAGGAGAAACAACGAATATTTCTCTTTATTTTTGCTTTAGACGTATAAGAAATCAGGGTTAAAAATTGAAATCAATTATAAAAATTAAAGAATAACTTCAAGTTACTTTTAATATTAATTAAACAAAATGCAATAGAATTATTTAAAAAAATCTTAGCATTAAATACAACATACTCAATATTGCACACAATAATTACAAAACAGGCTATTTTCATCCTATTTTTCTTCTTTTGTTGTTAATCCATATTTTAAAACTGAAAAACTTATTTATACGGAAGGCTGACAGTTTGTAAAAAAAGAGTTAAAAATCGGAAAAATGAGGTGTTTATTTAATTTTAAATCGTTAATATCAGAATAATTCTTAAAAAAACATATGCGTTATTTTACATTCCTAGAAATCCGGAAAAAGGCGTGTTTTGTGTATTTAAATTATATACTAAAATATCTCATCATATATGACCAACCAATTGGAAGCCAATGACATTAGATTTTATAACTTGGTGGAAACCCAGAAGAAAACCAAAACCTGTAGCAGAAAAAACGAGACTTGCAGATAATTCTATTGGATCTATCCAGTAGAAGATGGTTCAGATTCATTCAGAAAGAATTTGAAAAAGGAAATTTATATTAAATATAAATTCATTTATTTATTAGACAATAATTTGTTCTAAATTATAAGAGACTATTTTTTTATAAGTAGTAATAATACGAAAGTCAAACGAATATTGTTGATTAATTAAAACAATTACATGTGCTAAACAATTAAAGGATAATGATCGAAAAATAATATGATGAAGAAATTCTATTCAATGTGAAGAGTTATGAAAGGTTGAGTACTTAATTTGAGTATTTAATTCTCAAAAATAAAATATCAAAGGAAAAATAATTTTTGTTTTATAATCAATTAATTTTGCATTAAATATAATTTTTTTTCTTTTCCTTTTTTGTATAATTTATGTCATAAAATTATCCTTAAAAATAAAATATATTTTTATTTCAAAATAAAATGAATAAATCAATTTTAAATAAACTGATAATATGATGTCACGTGCTTTGTACTTACTAATAGTAAGAATATATTTAACAAGTAATAAAGAAAAAAAAATGTAAAAGTTAATTCCTACGTTTTTTCACTATATTGCAGAAAGTCCTTTATAAATAAAGTTGAAATTTTCCTCTTACATCTAGTGCCATCTATTGGCAGATCTATTGGTAAATCTATTGGTAAATCCATGCAACTTAAATCTAAAAAAGACTAAAATGAATTAATTAAATTTAATGAATGAATTAATATTTGAAAAAACTGTATTAACATCAAGTGTCATCCATTACAAGTTCAAAAAAATGTATTTGAACTTGAGTGGATGAATAAAAAGTATTTTATGAATGATTAAAAATTTTAACAAGATATATATAAGGAGAGTATGAACTAATAGTAGGAATTTAAAAAAATGTTTGGAAATCAAATTAACTAAAAAATTGGTTTATTTATTATATTACACATGTTTATTTATTATATTACACGTGTTAATTTATTATATTACACGTGTTTATTTATTATATTACACGTATTTATTTATTATACTACACTTTATTTATTAACTTAATATTCGAATTATTAGTGTTCAAATTGTTAATTATTTCCATTATTAATTAAAAAAAAATTAATAATTTGTTTTACATTAATATTTTATATTACTCATTGAGGATATAAATCTGTACAACTAATAGTCACAACATGTATAGATAAGTAGATATTCCTAATATTAATTGAAAATATTCTCAAATGTAAATGTGTACTTTTTAACCCTTTAAGGCATTTAAAAAAACCACTAATAAATGAATAAAAAACAAAATATTATATGTAAATGTCCAATCTAACTAACGTATATAAATGACATGGTTGATAATTTAATTCGAGCCCTTACATATTAATACCAAATCGTTTCTGATGCATAAACAAAAAAGGCCTTCTACCTGAATGAAAAAGAGTTAGAGAAAATTATATTATTAAAATACAAATTTAACTGAAATCATGTTTGCAGAATTGTGGTGTAAGTGCTCAAATAAAGGTAGTATAAACAAAGTAAAAAAAACAGGAAACAATACCGTAAACAAATGTGTTTTGTTTTCAGGTAATAAATCGTCTCTAAATCCCAGAGGTGTATTTCGGAAAGGCTATCAATGTTGATGATTTTAACATAATATGATTTTAACATTTTAGACCAAGAAACTCTTTCCTGGTCTAAAGAAAAAATATTTCATTTCCCATTTTATCTAAATGTATAAACTTATTCAAGATTTTCTAAAGAAATTATTCTTAAGAAATCTATGATAATAAATATAATTTAGTTAAAATGGGATAAAAAAGAAATACTTGCAGACTAAAAGAATGATCTAATCTGCACCTAAAAGAATTTGTGTGTTGCTTTTAACTCATACAGTTTTGTATGAGTTAATATTGAGTAGTTTTTCTGATCAATATATATTTGAAATAATGTTTTTTTGTAAATTTAAAATGCGTAATTACGATAAAAATCCTAATATCTTTTGAAATTATTGTTAGTTATTTTTTTTCAATTTAAAAGCTCATAAATACGAACATATAGATGTTATACTTCTACTTCTTCATTGGAAACAAAAGCCCCAATGCCGTCTGCCAACTGGCAGATTTCGAAATTAGCAATGCTTTCTTTTTACGGGCTAGGATTGTAGGATGCCCAACGCTCTACAGTCATATTAGATCGGGACCTACGGTTTAAAGTAGATATTATACTAAAAACATAAAAATATGGCAACAAATTACGAAATAAAAAAAACACATAAGCAATTAAAAAAAAAAAAGCAAAATTAGTTTGTTAAACTTGTTACTAAAAGAAACAATTATATTAAAAAAATAACCTGGTGAATATGTATATTTTTTTAGAAAATCTTGTTTAACAAACAATTTTTATGATTTAAAATTTAAAAAATGAATAAAAGACATTTAAATCAATTATTGCATTTTGTTTAATACCGAGGAAGAAAAACATATAAAAAAATAGGATTTCATAAATTTTTTAAGGCGTCAAATTAAAATGAAACATTTGGAATTTATCTTGCAGATATATTTACAAAATCAAAAATATCAATACGAACATTAATTTAAAATTCGTTTACAAAACTATATGCACTTAAACAAAATTCCCATTTATTTTATTATAAATTGATGCAATAAAATGGAATATTTACTTCCAATTTTCAACTAAATAAATGAATTACTAATTAATATATTCCAAATAAAATAACATGATGTTAAAATAATTTTTTTTTTAATTTACATAAAATTCTAAAGCGAAGAAATAATATTTACACCTGATTTCATAAAATTCTTCAACAAAAGCAACGTTAAAATACTATTAATAATCGTCACAGTTCGAAGAGATTAAGCGCATTTACTTCCAATCGATACATGTTAACTTTTAAAACATAATGAACAACAAAAACTTCGATAGATTTTCAGGACACGCAAAACAAATGAATTCTCAGAGCAGATATTAAATAGCAATAATGTAATCGAAATGAGATATCGAAGAAATATCGATCTCCAATTGATCGATATTTCGATTTTAATAGCACTAAAAATAATGTGTTTTACAACAGATGGCGTCCCACATAGTTAATTTCTTTTGTTTCTCTTGTTCTTGTTGCCACTCCGTCTTTATCATCTGCAAAACAAAAAATGTCGATTGATTTTTTGGAAGGAGAATATAAAGAAAGAGATAAAGGAAAATTGATTTGCTGAAGAAAATTTGACATTTGTGCAGCATTAAAGTTGCATAGAAACATTGTATTATGTGACAAGATTTATGCGTCCTTTATGGTTATTTAATGGATGTAAATTAAAAGATTTTGAATATTATGTGCGAATTATTACACATGCACACATACACGCATCTAGGCGATCCAAGCATTACCCCAGTGTAAAAATATTACAAACAGAATACTCGTATATAAGCCGAAAGGGAAAAAATATTCGTGTAATATTTAATATTTACGGTATTCTGTTATTACGTGTGGTGTACGTTTAGGGCTTTAATCACATTTCAGCAACAGCAGGTTTTTCACAGGCTATAAACCAACAATATTAACAATTTCAGCAATATTAAATCTTATTATCATAAAACGAATCTTTCGTTTAATTTAAAATTAGTTTCTTTCAATAGTTTAAGAAATATAATCTAAAGAAATTAAAACGTAGTATAAATTAGCAATATTTGGTAGATATATTCTAAACTCAATTAGAATATTTTTAATGCTATGAATTCAACATATTTTTTGTCTGATTGTTTATTTTTACATATATATTTAAAAATAAACAATGGCCTTATTGTGTTTTTTTTTTCAAAGTTAGAGGATTAAACAACTCTATGACGGTTATCATAATATTCAGACTTTTTTTATTGCTTTATAATTAAAATACTAATTCAACCTCACATAGGTAAATTATTTTCTAGAACTATTGGGATATATAATACCAATGCTTAATATCTGTATAATTCTAATTACTATTCTATTATAATCCTAACTACAATTCTAATTTTTATTATGTGTTCTTTAGGCAATTATATGTAGAAAAAACAATTATATCTGTGGTAGTATAATAGCATATTTATATATATCAATGAATGGATCAATTAAAACGAATATTTACATTAAAAAAATTACAAATAAAAACATAAAGAGCCTACATCTTAATTATTTATGTAATATTAATATTTACAACTGAAAAAATATTTATTGAATGTATTATGAAATAATGTAAAAAACATTAAATAATCTTTAAACAACATATATACATACTAATATATTTGCATAAAACGTGCAATATCATAAAGATTATTTAATAACAATGTATTATCTTTACTATTTCACATCCTTAATGGGTATTACAATAATTTAAATATTCATTAACTAAATCGACGATTATCAGATAGACATTTATTTTTAAAGCTCTTATAACTCCGCAGGAAAGGTTAAATCGTTAAGAAAAAAAATTGCAAGTAAATATCTGTAAGGACAAAAAAAAAGAGCACCTTTCTACAATAATTTTTCATAACGAACCTTAAAAAACGTGTTGTAAAAGTATTAACTATTTATCATATAAATGTTCGCAACATGTTTCTTAAAAAAAAGCCAAGAATTTCATAACTTATGATTATTTCACTTTTTTTCCTTCATCCTTACTGAAAGTAGAAGATTATGAGAAAAAAAATCAAGAATAAAAAAGAAAGAATGTGCTCTCTCTCATTCGATTTAATTCTTCGCGTAAAAGAAGAGAAAAAAAAAGGTCCTAAGTAATGTTCAATTAAACAAATTCCACTCCCTTGATTTGAAGTGTAGTTTTTTCACATTTCCAGTGAACAGAGCGACGAAAATGTAATGAAAAGGATTGATGAAAAAAATAAATGTGAAATATGAGAGAAATAGGGTGGTTAAAAAAAAAAAAAAAAAAAAAAAACTGCGGGAGAAAAATGACGTCATTCTTGGAGCATTAACGTCATAAACGAATGATAATAAGGATTTCCTAATATTTTAAAGCAGATATCGTTAGTAATCCAATATTTTTATATAAAGATGAATTTAAGTCGTACATTTTGTTCACTTATGATTTAGTATATACTTACTATGAAAGCAAATCATAAATGTATGTAATTCTTGTACTTAATTCTAAATCTAATTCACATTTTTGCACACTTTAGGCTAATTAGAACGGGATCTACAGTTTAAAGTGATCTACAGTGGATTCCGAACCACTTACAAACCTCCATGCCACCTCCAGGATTCGAACTGAAGCCTGTGGTACCAAAGACGAGAGCGCTAGCCAATTGGCTATCAAGCCCCTTTACATTAAAAGAAAAAAAAATTCAACAAAAATGTTTTTTTAAAAAAATTCAAAAACATTATGCTTTATATATTATTAAAAAAATCACACAAATAATTTCTTTAGGCTCTAAATATTTCAATGTATTCTGCAAAAGCTGTTATTTTTATTAAGTAAGAAAACAATAGTTATATTTCACTTTACAATGCATGAAATTATACGACGTTCTATGAGGAATTGCATTAATATTTAATATTAATATATAATATTCAGAATAATCAACTTCACTTTTAATTTTCTGCGAGTTTCTGCAAGATAAATTAACAATAACGAAGATTTCAGCTTAATAATGTTTTTATTTATGTACTAGTGGAAGTAAAAGCATTTTTCCATTATATAAAATTTAATTAATCACTAATTTATCCATTAATATTATAAATGAAAATAATAATTAGTAATCATTAAGATTATAATTGGAATAATAATTAGCAAATAATCAAATTAATGATTAAATAAAAATTTAAGCCTTTGTAGAATCTTAAGAAACCATCTACTTAAGTTTCATATTCTTCTTTTAAGAATCTCAATTATTTTTTTTTCTTGATTAATACTACAATCTTTAATATATGCATTTTCTTTATCAAATCTATGCATTATTATAGTTACTTATTAATTAATTATTAAAAGCAATAAAAATCGGCTTTTTTATATTTTCAAATAAAAACTTGCCTAGTCTATTTACAATTGACGTATAAAAGTAATGCTGTTTTAGAACTTATTTTTTTAATTAAAATTTTTTTAGATTTATGCTTAATAAGATAATTACTTTTTTCCAAAATTTATTAAAATTCAAATAATTATTTGCTCTAATTATTTCTAAAAGGTTTTAGTGATATATTTTAATTAATAAGTATAAAACCGAAGTCAAATCTGATGAGAATACAATACGAGATGGTAGATATCTGGAACATCATTACTGAAAATCCACACTTTGTAAAGGAAATAATTCAATTGCATTGTGTTAAACAATAGAGAGTTACTTCGCTCAGATTTAATGATTACCATTGTATCAACTGTAGAATTTTAAAATATACTAACCTCATTAACATTTGCAAATTAAATTTCAAAACAGTGATAACATAATTTGGAAGGCTAACCGATTTGTCAATAAGAAATATTCTGTTACATTTAACTGTATTCCTTTTATTTCATTACTGCAATCATTAAAAACCAAAATTTACGTTTTAAAAAAAGATATTTGAAATGTTTATTAAAAACTGACGAAATGCTAGCGTACTATTTTGTTATTTGCTTATTTGGTCTCTATTCTTTATACTTTGAAAGGTTGATGAGAAGAAGCAATTTTAAAATATTTAATTAAAATTCCTTTTGAATGGAAGAAATAATGAATTCTAATATGTTATAAAATAGACGTGAGAAAAAACCTGACATAATTAAAATAAATCTTTTAATAAGTTTTATTTGTCACTACATCCATCACAATATTATCAATAACTTATACCACGAAATCTCAATTTAATTCCTGATTTTACTTTTTTCATTTCTTATTGCATGTTAAAGTTTCATATTTAATATTTTAATGCTTACATAATACAGAATATATTTATATATTGATGAATATTAAACAAATTATTATTCTTTAAAAGAATTTGATATATGTTTCTTTTAATTACTGCATAAATGTTTGAGACATTTTAACATATAAAATATCACACTTACTAAATAAAAGTACCAATTGAATTGCCCTCAAATAAAATCTATATTTACATATTTGCAGTTACATATTTATTTTAAAAAATAAATATAACTTTAATGTCATTAAATAAGACAATTATTTTTTAAATTAATTATATTGTATCATATTTTAATTAAAATTTAAAAATAAAAAATATTATAATTGTAATTTTTTATTTAGATAAAAGTATTTATTACATATAAAAATGCAAATATCAAAAGTATAAATAGGCATTTAAGCATTTAATTTCTTAAGTGTAAGAAAATGCCTGTGAGTTTCAAAATCTATTTAATTTTTATAACTTTTATTTTCGCACAGCATAAACTGGCAAATATCTTCAATGATATATTGTTAAATTAGTGTGTTTCGGAGTTCCAATTTCGTAATTTATCATGCTGTTAAACCATCTCTCATTACTTTCAGAACATCAAATTTGATGTTTGTGTACTTAAATTTTACCGAAAAAATACACAAACTTACATTTCTTCGAGGTCTTTTAACTTTCTTTAATTGTCAGTTGTAGGTGATGGAATGATAATATTTCACTTTTTACGTAGAAAAATGAAATGGTATCAGACTAAATCATTAATTTTTTTTAATTAATGTTTTTAATTGCATAAATGTGTTTACAGACACATTTATGCAAATAAAAAAAATTACTTAAAAGATTTAATCCTAATTTGCACCTAAGACAAATTCAAATGAAAGGATTTATAATTTTTCAATAGTTATATTCAATAATATGTGACTGTAATTGTCAAATGCATTTAAAAATAACCAACATAATCCAAATTAGTATGTGTTCATCGTGTTTCTGAGTCATATTTAAAATTTATTTTTGTTAAAAATATTTTCTCAAGTAAATAAATTAAACTGTTTTAAAGATGTATATTGCAAAAAATAATTTTGAAAAATATTAATCTTTAAAACAAAGTTACAGTTATTAGCATAGTTATTTAAGTTATTCCTTTTTTTCGATTTTTGAACTATCCGTTCTTGGCTAAAAATATTACAGTTATGTTTCGTTAGGAAACATCTTTATGCACACTGTTTCAATGAATGATTAAATTTATCGAATATTTAAAAATAAGTGTGTTTTTTTAAAAATAAATGTTCTTTTCGTAATTATTAAGTTTATTGAACTTTTATTACAAAAGAAATTTATAAACCTTATGTTTATAAGCATATGTAAGGTATAATCATTAAAAAAGATGTTTTCCTTTTTAATTTTTAATTTTGATTTTTAACTGTACATTAATTTTAGTCAAAGGCTGCATTTTTAAATTAATGTTTCTTTCCAGCAGGAAATTTTTACTGTCTAATTTGTGGGAAATAATATTCATTTTAACAAAATGACGTATAAGAATTACACAACAATTCAAATAGCAGCCTTAAAATTATTTAATTCTATAATATATTAGCTATACTTTTGAAACTATGGTAATGTAATAACCATTATGGTTATGAAAATAAATTTTTGGTTATGTTTTAAAAATTTAAATTTCTTCACTTCTCAGTAAAGATAGAGAAAAATATTTTTTTTTCTTAGATATATTCTACCAGAATTTATTTTTTGAATTTATATGTTTATTTTATAATCATGAACCCAACCTTTGATAATGTGATATACAAAAATAAAGTAAAAAGTTATTGCACTTTCATATGATTATTTTTGATGTTTGTAAAGAAACTTATATTAAAATACGCTTTTATATAGATTTAAATAATTCATGTCTATTTTTTTCTCAAAGATATGTGTAGTCTGGTAAAACTGAATTAGTAGAAATTCAAATTTTTCTAATTCCTGATGTGATTTATTCTTCTTTACACGGAACTGGTTTCTTGAAATAACGATGATAAAAATCTCCAATATATTTCCTTTTCAATCAAAATTTAATATTCAACAGAATTTGTTTGAAAGAAGTTCTGTATATTTTAGAAACCCTACCGCCCTTCAAGAATTATTGACTGGCTTTTGTAAAAAAATATTTTAATATTTATTTCTTCTTTAAAAGTAGAAAAAAATCTGAAGTTCCTTCTATATAAATGTAGATGGATAGTTTTAGAGATATAAGACTTCTTTGCGTGATTTCCAGTTGTTGTCTACGAAAATATTTTTGATGTTTGAGTTATGGCTGTTTTTATATTATTTATCTTAAGTATATTTTGAAGATATATAAAAAAGATGTAGATATTTTTGCTGTAAATTCTTCTCGCCATAGATTCATTGTTTCTTTATAAATATAGCCAAAATTTTTATCAATAATTTTATTTTTGTGTATTTTTATTTAAATAAATGGAATTAATTCAGAAGTTCACATGATTAATTTAAAAATGCAATTTGTTACCAATGAACAGATTGGAAGATAATTTTTTAAACAATTAATTGTTAATGAAAAATAAAGAAAAACATATTTTTTATGAATCTTTAATTAAAAATGTAAAAAAAAAAAGAAATGCAACGTGACATTTTAACTTTAACTATAACTTTTAATTAGTTGCCACGTCATCTACCGAAGGCAGCATCACCTCTGAGAAATCACTAGTCTTTAGACAGTAAGAATACCAGAGATCTGTTTTCTGTCAGCCATGTTAGTTAGTTATAAATGTATTCCTTATAAAAAATACTTTTATCTGTAAGCTAACTTGGTTCATTTTAATAGAATTATTGTAAAATTATGCTATTGTAAATGTAAACTCAAGTAAATAAAGTGATATTTAAATTTATGTATTGTTTCGCTTTGATTCATGTACTTTAATTGCAAATTTTACAAACTTGGCTTGGCTTCCCAACGTGGTGCTCAATTCCAAACCAACCGAATTCCACTTTAACATCTTTCAGTTATCGATCCGTAGGTTTTTCCCGATATCTTCAGTGACATCGATTATTTTAGGGTAGTTCCATGGACAGTCCTGATCAAATGAATATTAATCGCAAAAGAATGATTGTTGTATTACTTCGGCAGACATTTTCCAGTCCTTGCCTAAATTGAAGAAGCTACCCTCAGCAAAATATCATTATTGATTTAATTGATAAAGTATAATTTAAATTGTCAATTTTTTTTTTTTTTTTAAATTTAAAGTTCTTTTGTTCTATTATTAGAATTTTATTAATTACATTTTTAAACAACTCATTCTTTCATTTTTGATTCAATGCCCCCAAAAAAAAAAAAAAAAAAAAAAATATCGTTCTTGGAGAAATGCCAAAAAGTTAGTTCTCGGCTCAATGCCAAATATTTAAAGAATAATTATCAGTGACCATTTAGTATTTATTTGTTGAAGTTTTTACTTTGTTTCCAAGAAGTCACAAAAAAGTGAAATTCGCAAACTTAGGGAAGAAAATTTCCTTTTTCAATAATTGAATAAAATTCGAATCGTGTATTTTTAATTTTTCACTTATCTGTGTAATATCTTCTCAAAAATACTACAAAAAAAAATAAATAAAACAAATTTTGTATGAAATTTTGCATAAATTTAATGGTTATTTGTCAGTTTGCATTAAACTTTAATTAAAACATTACTATAAACATTTTGATTTTCGAATGCAATTCTGAATTGTTTTTTTTAAATGAATATCAAATTACAGATTGTTTTATATTTTGCTTTTTTTAAGGGTAAAAATTCATTCAATTTTTGTTCTATGGATACTTCTTATCAAATATAATTTTGCTTTAGCAAGATTTGTATCAAATACAAAATTCAATTCGTATAGAAATATTTGTTTAATAAATGTTAAAATGATCGATTGTTATCAATCTCATTTATTACTTTTTGTTTTCCTTCTATTTTTATATCTTTTATTTTTCTCTCTTTTCAAGATTTTAGTATTGTGAAATATATTATTTGTTAATATAACGAATATTTAATTTTTTGTTGTTATATGCCATCAGATTGTAAGTTTTTTTATTGTATTATTGTAAATTGACATTTTTTTTCAAATCTTAAAAAATGATAATTTTTAATAAATAATTAATTGTTTTCGAATATTTTAATAACACAAATTGTTATATGATAAGAACAACTTTGGATATAAATTATTATTTATTAATATTGTATCGCAGGCATAGAAAATTGCTATTATTTCAATTTCATTTTTCTTGTATCGTTATGTTATACTATTTTCCTCTCTTTTCAAGATTTTAGTATTGTAAAATAGTATTTTAAGATTTATTAGATTGTGTATAGGGAGTATTTATTATTGTATATAGAGAACCCTCTAGTTAAATTCAGTAACTCTTATCAGTTTCATATTTCAATAAAATCTATTACATTAAATCATCTCTCTCTTTATCAAAGATAAAAGCAAATAAGAATATATAAAATGGCCTATGAATTCAGCTTATTGAGGATATGATAGTTGTAAACATA
Source organism: Caerostris darwini (assembly GCA_021605075.1). Classification (NCBI taxonomy): domain Eukaryota; kingdom Metazoa; phylum Arthropoda; class Arachnida; order Araneae; family Araneidae; genus Caerostris; species Caerostris darwini. The sequence continues at coordinate 53,888 of BPLQ01009220.1, forward strand.
AATGATCTCTTCGTCAAGTTGTATCATATGATGCTGACTTTTTGCAGAGAAAACACAATAGATAGATAAGGTTTCTATGATTCTTTAACAAGAAACTCTAGAAAAAGAAGGTCGCTTTGAAGTGCAGAATTTGGAGATTCAGCCTGAATAAAAATCTAGGGAACATAAATAGTTCTGAAGAAATCGATATAAGATTCGACAATCAAATGATGCTTCCCCGATTTAGAAAGGATAAAAATATGTCTCTATAATTTACATTATGTATATGATAGTTCAAAATCATAAATCACTTCCTGATTTGTGAGTAGCCTACTTGATCAGTAATCTGCCAGTGAAAGTAGGAAGATTTCTCGCCTGAGAACCAGAAACAAAAGTCTACAATTTTTATCATGTAAAATCGGGTTAATTTAGTGCTTAAAGATTTGCACCCGAAAAATATGTAATTGTCTTATCGTAGCGCAAGCCGTCAGAAAGCTTATGGAAAGATTTTTCATTTGAATTGCAGACATATATTGAATTTTAGTTATATAAATGGGAGATGAACACTTTAAAAATTCTGAAGGATTTAAGTATTTCGGAACAGAAGAAGAAAAGACGTAGGCCAGAGCACAAAATTCATCTTCTTGACAAAAGATCAGATCTAATGAATCACTTCAATTAGCAGCATGACTTGATAACTACGATAATTTTAATCTAAGGACAAAACTAGTGCATTTCAGGATCATATGAAGAAGCTATTCATACCAGCCATCCCCAGACATACACCAGTCCTCCAATCACATATACCTGTCATTCCCAGACAGGCCAGTTTTAAATATGATAAAAATTTTATTGACGAATTGTCATGACGAATTCTTAAACAATTGTTTTTGGTTCTTGCTTATCACAAAGGAAACTCATTTGTGATCTTGCAGTAAGGTACTTTATTACTAGAACATTCTATACTTAATCAGAAGGCAATTCAGAAGACCGGTCAGCCCCATTCTACCTACATTTCATTTTCTTCCTTTAATGTTATTATATATTAGCGACATTGAAACACCACATGCTTCTTAAGCTTCTATGTTTTAATCCACGACTGCTTCCAAGTCATCAAGATATTATGAGGGTGGAGGGTTATTTCTCAAGTAAGCAGATGGCATTTTGCAATCCTGCACAATCCACTACGGTAAGAAAATAAATATGTTTAATAAATAGAAAGATAAATATGTTTATTATAACTCCACTCTCATAAATATTAAGGGTAATTGTAAACATCGCACTTAAAAACAATCAGGGAAAATTGGTATAAGCATAATTCAATAAATTGTGTTAAAATAAATCTCCCAAAAAAGTAAATTATTTGCTTGTCTTCCAGAAATTATAGAAATGAGCAACAAAACATTAAAACACAATGTTCTTGTTTTTCTAGTTATGAGATCATTACCAGCTGTATTTAAAAATGCTGGATTACCTGTAGTATATTCACAGTATTACCAAGATTTAGTTCTTACAGATTTAACTTCCATTTTCTCCATGATGCTGGATTGGATCTTGAACTTAGGAGACACAAATGATATCTATCAGAGACTTTTCGAAAATGATAATCGCGTCTCTCTTGCAGTATGTTTCTTAAGTAAAAATTCAATTCTTAAGTGAAATTGAAGGTGTTATGCATACCACACAACATAGAACCATTCTCATTATTGTATTAATCGAGTACGAAAAAGTGTTAGATTAGGGGAAGATTCAACACCCCACAACGAACACCATATTGATAATAAAAATAGTTGCATGCTGAATTTATCTGTTGTTGCCTGCTGATTTTATCCATCCGCCGTTGTTTCTCCTTAAAGAGAGCCTACAGCGAGAAGACAAATTATAACTTCAGAAACCAACACTTTTACAAGAAAGAATCATTGAAAATAGTAAATCCCCATATGCTGTTGTGTTGCATTGGTCCTTAAGCCTAATGGAAATTTTTGTACAACTATCGATTATAGGAGAAACAATTCTGTCACTAAAACTAACACTGCAAAGAATAGGCAATCTTCTTCAAGCTGCCAAACATACACAAATAAACGTCCCCTTATTGACAGAGATAAGGCATTATTTATCAATCTTTTAGAAACTATGACTATCTGCGCATGTCCTTTGGAATAAAAAATACACCAGAAATCATCTAAAGATTAATTGATAAATTCAAAAACAGAAATAGATAGATGTGACTACATTGTCTAACTTGAACGATGTTATTGCACTATCCCAAACTTTCGAAGAGTATGTAGATATTCTACAGATTGGCTTCTAAAGATTGATACACTATAAATGCAAACAAATCATAAATTTTATATAATTTCACATGCTTGAAAGTTAAGTATTTGGGATACTTCATAACTCCAGATAGTATACACTTTCATCCTGAGGAAACATTAGTCCTATAAGATATGCTTTGAACCAAAAATTTAAAACAAGTACATTCTATTCTACAAACCTGTAGTTGGTACACATGGTCAATCCAAATTTATCTAATGTTGCAGTAACCTTTACCAACATTACAAAGAAGTCTGTCTTTAGAGAAAAAAAATCAGATCAAAAGCTTTCGACATCTTGAAGTCGTTGCAAATTTCCTATTCTGTGTTAAGACAGTTTTATAATGCCATACTAACTTTATTATGACATGATAAATGCAAACTAGAAGCTATAGATCTTGTTTAGGCTCTTCAAAAATTTCGCTGATATATAGAAGCATCCGATCAGAGATCACTGTAGCATCCAATCAGAAGCATCTATAATGATTAATGAGTTTGATGTCCACCTTCTGGTCGACTTATTTGATGGACTTGACAAATACAAGAGTTTAATATCCAGATATGTTGCAGACCTGGAAAATCCAATTCAATTCCATTCCATTCATTTCATTTCACCCAATTTCATAATTAATTTCATTTCATTTCAATCCAAAATTTCATTTTCATTTCCAATTTCATTTCCTTTCAAAATCCTATTTAATATTTTCATTCAATCATTCCAATTTCATTTCATTTCAAAATCCTATTTTGTACATTTTCATTCACTTATTTCTATTTCATTTCCTTTCAATTTCATATTGACATGATGTTAAGGTCCTTTACCGAAAATCGTAGTGATAATTGTGAAATTCTTTGAAGCAGACTTATCATCTACAGATCAAAGTGTCTACAACCAATTTGTAATGTCTACAACCAATTTTAAAGATTTGGTCAGGAATGTAGTTCACCTTTAGTTAAAGTGATATTTTCAAGGAGAGACTTTAACCTGGCAATATAACTTTAACTGTAACTTTATTCTAGTTGCCAAATCCTCTAGAGGAGACGTCTATTACTTTCAAGGCAATCGCGAAAACTATCAGAGATCTTTTTTTCCGTCATCCATACTGATTGGTTATAAAAGTATTTCTTACGTAAGTACTTTATTTCTATCTTAACTTGCCTCCTTATATTTATACTATTGTTCAATTGTTTAATTGTAATTTTAACCTCTTGTCAGTAAAGTGAGATTAGAATTTATGTAATTTTTCGCTCACGTTTCTTTACTTTAATTACGCATATTTTTACAAAAAAATACAATAATTAATTACTTACTATTCGCTATAAAAATAGAAGGAACAAAACAAAAAATCGCATATAATTATTTTTAAATATAAAATATATAGAAATAGATTAATCATAAATTCTTTTTCCGTATGAATATTATTGAAACTACCTTTAGCAACTATAATATTCAAATTAGTGTTATTTAAATTTAATATCCCCGCATAAATACAAATTTAAACACTAATTTTGAAATCTCATAAATTTTGATAACATAAATTTTGATCTCATTACAAATCTCATAAATTTTGATTTTAACATACTTTACACTATTTACACAAATATAATTATATTATGGAAATAAATGTGCATGTTTCAATGAAAAATACATATTATTATTATCAGCAGTACAAATTAGATTTTCTCTATTAGTATAATAAATAATTTATGAATAACATATAATAATGTTATATGTTGCATTAATTAGGATGAGAGAAACGAGTCCTTATACCAGGCCGTAATTTTTACCTATTTTTCATGCATTTTACAAAAACGCTACTAAACCTCTCGATTTTAAATTTGACATAGTGTTGTATGTTAAGTGTTGCACGATAAGAGTTTTGGCATTTCATTACCAGGAGAGAGGAATGTATGCTATTTGACAAATATATAACAAGCCAATCACTCAAATTTGACAACAGATGAGGTTTATTGTGGCAATATTGCAATTTATTACATGCAATTAGAGTTTTGTACTAATGAGGACAACCTGTCACTCAAATCTGTTAGCAGACATTCAGTATCATGTATAATGAGACTCATAAAATTAGCGAATGTTTGTGCGATCTTCGTAGGTCGTAATAATTACAGTTTGAATATGTACTACACCATGAGTTGTTCCATCATGATTGGTGATAGACCACGAACTGAGAAATGTCTACTCCAATGAGAAGGGACGGAAGCTGATCCTCGCCCCCCTCTTGACGGATTCTCTTAAAAGGAGGGTTTTGGTGAAGAAAAGAGAGAGTTCTTCAACTGAAGTGTTGTTTTTCTTTTTTCTCTGAAGTGGCTGAAAAGGCCGGAGTTTCCACCTGTTTTTTATAGTGAACCCCTTGTGGTTTCGTTTTTCGCCATATGTGATAATTGAGGTCTGCCGCAGAGCAGGCAATTAGATTCGACGTTGACTCCAGAAAATTAAAAAATTTCCGACTTTGGAGTGAACTGTACTTGTGATTTAAACTTGCAGTTGTGGTCAAATTTTATTTTTAATTTTTCATATTTTTATTGTAATAATCCAGAGTAATTGCTTGTAAAAAAAGTATTGCAATGCGCCTGATAGTGACCCTCTTCTTGAAGCCGTTAGGTCGCCGTTAGCCGAAGGTCTATTATAGGTCGAGATGTTACATAAGATACAGATGTGTTATTGATAATTATTTGTGAAAAAAAAAAAAAAAGATAAAATTGTGATTTTTTTCATTAATATTACGCAAGAGTGTAAGATTTTATTAATATTAAATAATTTCCACAGATAAACTTCTGAAGATAACCTTTAAAAAGTACCCTCTTGAATTGGACTCTGGGAAGAGAAGAAAAGCGGGAGATATACGAAAATGATTAAAATGCGATATCTGAAAATATCTACTTAAATCCCTCTTTTTCCTATTATTTAGTCAAGAATTAGTGATTTTTGGTGAGTTTCTAAATGTATTATATATCAATGTTAAGAGAGTGCTTTATTGCACAAATTGTTAGTAGGATGGTTAACGAGTTTTCGATTGTAGATATACAAGTGTACAAGTGAGAACAAAAACAGAGCATGTTTATAAAATCACTGAGGAACTAGCACAACATTTCGATTTCTCCTACATTAAATTTTCCACAATTTTCCACATGCAAACATTGTTGAAATAAAAAATAATCTAAAACTGAAAAGATTACGATGCTGTCAAAATAGTTTAACTAAATGTAAAATGGTTCATTATAATAAAAAAAAATTCAATAATGTTGATTCCTCTCAGTTTTTCCTATCATTTAATAATTTTCAAATGTTACTGCACCGGACGTGTAGTTTTTGAGAAGCAGCGGATGTTAAGTAGACTTAACTGAATGGGAGCTTTTAAAAAATTGTAGTATATTCTACATTATTTATTGCAAAAACATTTGCTTTGCTTATGGAAATAATAATTATTATACCTTAATATGAAGAGAAAATTAATGAAAAATCAATCAAGTTAAGGAAAACTTATCGATTTTGACTAAACATTATGCGATTTAAATTGACTTATTTGGAAAATTTGATGAGTTCATATATTTAACATCTTAAATTATTTGTTGTTTTTTGGGAGAGTCTAGAGATTTGCATGCTTTTTGCTGAAGAAAATTCAACGCATTTATAACAAAGCTACAATACAATAGTTGAGTTTTTTAATTTAGTGCAAATAACTGGTCGTTTTATCTTATAATCCTGTTCAAAACTGATCTGCAAATATTCTTCTATTTTTATCTGTTATTATTGAGCTTTGAGTAACCTAATCTGTAATATTTTGAACTTAATAAAGGGAACTAAGATGAACTGAAAATTTATAAGCCTTGGAATATGGTTTTGTTTATATCTATGTCTTGTATGATTATGTAAGAAAAGCTGTCTGAAAAAACCTTTCACTGAATTTTAAGAGACAAATGAAAATTTTAAATTCTAGCATTCGGAATGGAGATGTTAGTTTCGGAATTCAATATTCAACCCCTAATTGACAATATCATTATAAATTGAATAACTAATAGTACAAAGCGCGAAAAGGTAAATAATTTTGTAATGAAAAAACTCGTTATTTTGCGTTAAAATAGATTTTAATATATTTCTCTTTTCAAAAATAGCGATTATATTTAATTGACTACAATATTAAATTATACAACATAATTTGATCTATTAACATATTTTATAGTTAGTTAAATGACTTCATATGCTATTTGAATACTATTAATTATGTTATTTTAACATAGATATTTTTTATTTTTCTTACACTTTTAAAAACATGTTATACTTAAATACAATAACTCCCTCTGTTGCAACGTTTCAAACTTTATCTTTTATAATATTTCAAAGTATATTTTGGCCATCATTGTATTCTTCTGCACTTACTAGTTGAAAATTTCCAAGTTTCTGGAATAATAATTATATAATAACATTTTAAAACAAATATCTTATTCTATATATAAAGTTTTAAGTGCACTTTACGTTATCGCTAAGCAAATAAGTATGTTTGGATGCTGTGAATAGCTGCTCATTGCTTCTTTTATTCCGCATGCGTTTAAAGATATTTTAGAGCTTGTTAAAACCTTTCCTTTGACAAACTGCACGAAATAGAAAAATATTTTAGAATTTTACTAAAACTTTTACTTACTTGCATATTAGGAGAAATCGATAAAAAAATTAGATAATTAGGGAAATAGTTAAAAATAATTACCCCTAATAAGATATTTTAAATTTCTAAGATAATTTTAATTTTAATTTTTAAAGATTACGGTTAATTATAACCAACCAGTAAAAAAATAACATTACAATTTAGTAAAATACTATCTAAATTGAGTGAATGAAGAAAAAAGACAATAGACTATAGACTAGATAGACAATAGAATCTAAAATGGACTATATCAGTTCAATGATATTGAGGTCGGGTAACTGTACGGGAAAATGTAGATATTTAACTTCATCATCATGTTCATCAAACCATGATGGGATAAGTCCAGCTGCATGGATGGATGTATTATCATCCTAGAAAATTCCATCTCCTGCAGGACACAAAGTGTGCATCATAGGATGGACCTGGTCAGCTAGAACTTCTTTAACAGAAAAATGGGCTGAAATCTTTGGCCTAATCCTAAATTTAAATGTAATTTAAAAATTTTCAAAACTGTGTTTGTTAGACCTTCATATGTGTTGAAATTGCGGGCACAAACTATAAAAAAATTTTCAACTATTAAGGATTTGTTGTCCTCACTTTCTACATATTTTGCACATAACAGGTGGGCTGAAATGTTCATAGGCTGACCCATAGATGGCGCTACTAGTATTAAATCCATATGTTTTTTAGTTTGCTCTGACCTTCAAAAGGCACGTGTATAAATTTGATAGCTGTTGCACTATTAGTATGTGAATTATAGCATTTTTAGTGCAGCAACTTTTGTTAGTTTGAAAAAATGGATGAAAAGGAATTTCGTGTGTTAATAAAGCATTGCTTTTTGGCAAAAAAAAAAAAAAAAAAAATATATATTGAAGCCAAGGCTTGGCTTGATAAACATTATTCGGACTTTGCACCAGGAAAATCAACCATAGAGAAGTGGTTTGCTAAATTTAAACGAGGCGAAATGAGCACCGAGGAGGATGCACGCAGTAAACTAAAGGTAACTAAAAATCATATGGATTTAATACTAGTAGCGCCATGAACTTTTCAGCCCACCTGTTATACTTCTCTCGAGTGATCCTTTCTTTCAGGGTTACGATTGGTCCAGCAGAAAACCACGATACGGTTGCCCATATCATGACAGATCCACCTCCATGCATGACAGTTGGAAGGAGACAATCACGATCATACGATTGTGAAGGTGTCCTCCAAATGTACGCTCGTTCCGATGCAGGGAAAGTGTGAAAGATGATTCAACGGGCCATATTACTTTCTTTCACTTATCAATCGACCAGGTTTTGTGAGTGTAGCACCACTGTAGACGACGTTTGGCCTTAACATCTGTTGCAAGTGGCTTGGGAATTGCTGCTCTGGCGTAAATGTTCTGCTTATGAATGGGCCTCCTAATTGTAATGATTGACACTGGAGAATGCAGATACTGATTGAGCTTTGCGGTCATTTATGCTGCAGTTGTTCGCTTTTGAGACATCATAATCCGCTTCAATACCCGTCGGTCTCTTTCACTGAGCTTCTCTTTCCGTCCACTCTTTTGCTTTGCCGATCTTGTATTGTCACGCTGTGTGTATGTTGTCATAACTTTAGACATCGTACCTCTAGAAAAGAATAAAAGTTAGGATGTTTCAGTTGCACCTGCTCCAGCTAGACGGGCTGCTACAATTTGGTCCAACGGGCTCCTACAAATCTGAAAGGTCCGACATTTGACGCATTTGAAATAAATCCAAGACTTACAGAATTTCAATAACGCTACCACATACTACCAGAATATATACATTTCTATTTAAAAAAAAAAAAAAACCTGGTAACTATTAATATATTTTAATGCTTACGAAGCGCATTCAAAATTGTCACTTTTATTCATAGGTGTTTCCATTATTTTGAAAGCCCCCTGTACCTAAATTTAATGAAACGTCGTTATTAATTGAGTAATATTTTTATGCATATTTCAAATGAAAGAAGTATTTGTGAGTACAGGTAAAAAACTGTGTTTATTCATATACAGCAAATATTACCTAAATTGTTATGCACAAGTTTCTGAAAGTTAAAAAACAATTATAAAAATTGCGATTACATGGCCAGAATTGAATAAAATGTGTTGACATATTGTGCAGACATATTGTCCAGACGTAAATTAATTATGGAAATTAAATTTTTGCATTGTAACATTAAATTTTTTTGTCTAGAATAGTATTCATTTATAATGTGTTTTAATTTGTAATTTACCCCTATTTGTATAAAAATAAATAAAATTTCCAATAGATGTCCCTGAGGAAAGTAATAAAATTCTTTGAACTTCGTCGATCTGCATCACAAAGGAAGGAAGAAAAAGTGCAATTCAACAGCTCCATCCTGTGGGGTCTTAATGAAGTCAATTTTCTAATTGACATTCCTACCTCCAATTCCCCTTTGTGGATAAAAAGATGTGCCACGATGGACCATAAAAGTCCAAAAAAGTCAGTTTAAAAAGTATGTTTTAAAAGCCATAAAAGTCAGGAGAAAATAACGACTTAACAGCCCTAAGCTGAATCTTTACAGCATGTCGGCCATATATCTTATTAATATCTTACAACCTTAATAGGCATCTGGTACCTGCACCGACGGAAATTATAATAACGATAGAGACTTCTCTGAAGATGCAGTACGGGGAAAGGACATATGTGTTATATTCATAAGTCAATCTTTAGATCATCCATAGGTCAAGGTGTTCAATTAATTTCATCAGAAATGCTTTAAAAATTCAATCCTTCTGATTATATAAAGCGATTTGAAAATAAAAATAAATCAGTAATTTGGGAGGAAAAGCTGACTTCCCGAAGTGCAATCCCTACATAGAATTTATTGCCCGGTTGAAAGCAGATCACAATGACTGAATGATGTCATCAATGGGCTGACTGAAGAAAATAACTGTGAAAATTTGAGCCTGTTAAAAACTTCTTTCATAGTGACGAAGTTGTCAATGTAAAGAAATAAGATTCGATTTTAAATAAATGCTAATATTCGATATTAAATAAAGGATATTTATTTGGATTCCCATTAGCGAATAATGTTTAACATGATTTATTGAATTTACTATTTCAAGCCCAGTGTTATGAAGCCAAGTTGTTAATATTTTTTGTAACTAATATTTTTTTGGTGCAATCTGGATTATTTTATGCATATATGTATAATCCAATTTTAATTGTTTTCTTTATTTTATGACCGTGTAGTAATCTCTCATCTCGAAAGATTCGGGAGTACAAATGAAGCTGTCGATATATATATATATAATGTTTAATTGATTTGAGATTTTATTAGAAATTGCAAACCACAAAGCAGAAAAATCCTTTAGTTATGTTTGATGAGACTAATTTGTTGAGACATCGAGAAATGATTTATTGCGGACCCTACTGGCAAGTGTTGTACTAGTTAAACATTTTTTTTGGGTGTAATGATATTAATTTAATTGTGTTAAAGAGATTTGATTATTAGTGAAGGACATGATCAATTTTTATTAGTTAATTTAGTTAAGTTATTAGTTACTATTAATTAATTTTTATTTTATTTTAAGTACACTATAATTGTAATGAAAATTACTCAGTATTAGTAAGAAGTAACGATGTATCAGAATATGATACACAGATTGGTAGAGTTGTTATTGTTTAACATTGGATATGTTACCAAAAATAATCTTTGGAATAATTATTAGCATCTGCTGATATATGTTGAGAAGTGAAATTTTAAGATAATCATGTTTTAGATATGAGCATTTGATATCATTTTCCGGAGAGTTATGATGTCGAGCCCTAAGATGAATAGAAGATTTACAGATATAATCCTATGTATAAAGATGGTTGAATGATGAATTCTTCTGTTATTCAAAGATTGTGGAATGCATTTTGTATTATAATCAGCATTTAAAAAGTACAGTCGGGAAAGACTTTGAGATACAATTGCCACAATTGTTGTTTTCAGCTAACTGCAAGAGGCACAGAATGCTAACCAGTCCTACAGTACACTAATTCAACTCATATATTTTTTTGTAGTATCTATCTATCTATATGTATGTATGTATATATGTTGTGGTGTTTAATTGATTTGAGATTTGTGGTGTTTGACTGTAGGGCTGTTATTAGATCAACTACTGTGTACAGCAACCATGTGCGGTTTAACGAAGGATGTTTGTGCAAGATGCTCATTGTACTTCTCTCATTACACCATCTGAATGCAAGATTTAACTGAGCACGTATAAATCTCAATGTGTTTCTTTTTTTCTTTATTAATGAGTTAGCAGAATAACTGAAGAAGATTGTTGGTATTTCAAGATCAAGTTATTATTCCAATTTTATTCAGGAAAGACAAATATTTGATAAGCTCTGTCTATGTATGTCGATAGTTTTCTGTTTAGAGTTTCAGTGTTCGCTTGCTTATCGTGTCATGATACAGGGGTGCCTTTCTTAATCTAGTTATTTGTCATAATAGACGTAGTTGGTAACTCCTTTATGTTAAAAGATGACATTGATAGACCACATAGGGATCTATTTCAGATGCTGCAAGAAGACGCATTGTTGCAGTTAATCTGCTCTCTGCATCCTTTCAAGGTATTCAAACACACTCTGCTACAGCAATAGGCTTTGCTGGTAATTGAGTTGATAAACACGATCATATTGTGTATGGAACAACGCTGCCGTGTCTGTTGATAGGTGCCGTGCTATTAAAGGCGATAACATCCCATGTCGAAGATCACACATTGAACTTCAATACTATGGTTTTCATTTTTTTCTTCCATTTGCGTATTTTTAAGACATAAAACAAACCTTTTTTTGTTTTTTTTTGTGACTATTTAATTAATAGTTAATCTGCAAAGCACTTTTCCTTAAAGATCATGTTCAACCAAACCAAATTTCATTATATTCTACTGAAAAAAATTTTACAATTACTTTTTTCTTGATTTTTAATTAATTTTTGGAAATAAGTGTATATTAAAAATAATGAAAATTCTCCTAAATGACTTTGATTTTCTTAATAATTAATTCCATGAATAAATGTATTTTTAATAAAAAGTGTAATTAAATTTAATAAGATAAAAAAAATTCTTTGATCTTTGTAAAATTGCTTTAATAAAATTTAACTAACGTATTAATTTAATAATTTTCCAATTTCTCAAAATTAAGAAATATTAATTAATTTTTATTTTACAGTTGAATGTTTTTAGCAGTTTTCTATACTTGAAAGAAATTTATTTAAAACAGGAAAAAGCGTTTCACTTGAACTATGAAATAAAATAATTAATGATGATTTCTTTTGAAACTATTCGATAAAAAAGAGCATATAAAAACACTTAAAATTATATTACGATGCTTAATATGATATAAATAGGTCAGATTTTTTTAGAAGTTTTTATACAGTTTTTTTTCATACTTACTTTTTTTGGATATAATTTCTTATTCAAGAAAAAATATTGAGAATCTTATATCATGATACCTATTTTGTGCAAGATTAATTGATAAATGTTAATAATAGATTGAAAGCCTGTTGTTCATATGAATTTAAAATAGTATAGCCTTTAGTTCAATATTATAAATTAAAATATTATAGAAACAATTGAACATATAAGCTATTATTTTCTTGGAAGTTGTTACAAAATTCAGCTTTTTAAATTCTAGTTAACAGTCTAAATGCACTAATCAGTTCTTTAAATACCTGAAATGAAAAAAAAATGTTTTCTTCATAAATCTTTTATACAAAGAAAAACTCTGCAAGAAAACAAACTTAATACATTAATAATTAACTCGTAAATTTTTAAGTTAATGCTAGAAAAAATATTCCGAATAAATAAGGATTTTAAAATCTGAGTGTATGAGAAAAAAATATGTCATTTTATTTTTATGTTGTCTGTTGACATTATTGCTAGCTTATTATTATTGCAATATTAAGAGCTAAACATGTTTTTAAAATATGACATTAACATAAATAACTGAAAAGTATGCATATTAATTTTACACGTCGTAATGATGAATTAATATATTTAGGTAAAGGCAAGTAAAATTCACAATAGATGGTTTAAATACTTGAAATATTTTCTACATCTAATAGGAACAATTTTTATGTTTTTAAGGTATCGCTGCGTAAATTAAATACATTTTTTAGATTACTAATTTAATTATGTTATTGTATATAAGCTAACTGAAAGACAATTTAAATTTTTAAATTTAAACACCGACAGTTTTGTATAAATCTTATGTAAAGACCTGGTATTAACCCTTACCTGGTATTAAATTTAGATAAGGAGGTAATATTTTGTACTTAAAAACATAACGAATGTATAATAAGGAAAAGGATGCCTAGAGCACATACAGTATGGAATCAAACAAAACAGTTTTTTTTAAGAGTATTATGCACAAATGCTGCTTGCTCAAAAAGGAGAACAACATGATGATTATATTTATAATATTCTTCAAAAACATTTTGTGTTCTCCTATAGACATAATCATGCCAAAAGGCGTCTCCTGACAGAAAACTGCGTTTGTTTTGAGGTATCTAAATCATGACAACAAGCTGGTCTCTTATTCTAACGATATCTTCTCTTATGAGAACTTTAGCAACAAAAATAGTTTCATGCAGCCTTCTGTTACCGTTTCTAAGCTCAAACTCTGTACCAATGGCTCCTCTAACAAATGTACGTGACAGAGTATTACTTGCATAATAAAGCGATTTTAGTGTTCGTAAAATTTTCTCCGTCAAAAATTTGGGCTTAGTCCGCTTTTTCCTGGTGTTCTCTGATGTCAGTTGTATAAAACCTATATCTCTCTACGTCAACTGACGTTGAGATTCGCTTGTGACACCAAAACAGCTATCATGCGTAAAGAGGACGTGATTCCATTAAAGTCTGTTTTAGTTGTCTAAGTGGTGTTACAGCTGGGCAACTGTCTTTAGAATGCAGTGTACGTATCTTTAGGCGTACGTATCTTTAGGCTGGCGAATAGGTCACTTTTTTATGAACATCTGATTGATAGCCCACCTTTTTGACAGCAAACGCGACACTTATCAGCCGCTGCTGTGCGTTATTGCTGAGCTGTATCCTGTATATCTTCTTTAGCCTGTGAGACACTACATCTGCCATCTATTAGTTTTTCTGGCTAACCATTGTCAACTTTTCTTATCACTGTACATGTGTGCAAGGGATGCGCTAACTGCATGCGTAATGTCACGTTATCTGAGACGTCTATTTGCATAACGATCACATTTCTACTAAACTAACCCAATTATTATATAGTGCCAGCTTCTACTGTACAATTTCCTGGTTGTGTGCTTATAAATTAAACGTTGCTTAACTTTGAGGAAATGGGCCATTATATTTATTGCATTTTCTATACTGGTAACGGCAATAATTTATCTGGATATATATATATATATATATATATATATATATATATTGATTCCAGATGTATTACATAATGAATAAAAAAAAAAAAAAAGTATTTCTACGTCTAAAGAATGTCTGAAATCCAAACAAATTATCACATTGATGTAACATTTCATCAATAATACTTATAATAATACATATTATAAATTGTTGAACAACTTCTAATAGAGTACGTTGATAGCTTCTTTATGATGACTGTGATTTGCTAGATTAATTGAAAATATCTATATTTCTTTTCATAACAAGATATACATATTTGATCTGTAAGAAAACATTTTAATAATGTTGTATGATACCGAACATAAATAAAAACTGCCTTCCTTTCTTTAAGAAATTGATAAAATCAACTATTCTGAGATCACATATAATTATGATTTTGTTTCTGTAGGTGTTCAAAATGAGGACGGCTGAGTTTGAAACTGTTTTTCTACAGTTGTTATTAGAACCACGTGCTAATACAAATTACATAATTCCACAACATAATTATGTTTATGAAATGTATATTTAATAATTTTTAATATTATTTATTTATTTATTGATTTTTTCATAATGCCAAGTAATAAAATATCATTTGCATTTAAAACTTTTTTATTAAATCAATAAATTTTCCTTTTACACAATTTAAATACAATATTTACCAGTTCACCAATTTATTCTATCACAATACTATTCTTTGGCTAGTGAAAATTGGTATCTGGTAGCAGGTTAGCGTAAGCTCGAAACCGTTGATAACTTAAATGGTTGTCACTGCTTTCGGAAACAAGAAAATAGGAAGATGATTGTGACATGTGTGCATATCGCAATGCCAGTCAGCCTTTCTCGTGACATTTTTAAGAATTATCGTCCGTACGAGTGTTTGTTGAAAATTCTTTGTGGGAAGGCAATTAAACCCTTACCATCTGTGGAATTTCTGTCATATAGGAGAAGGAATGAATGTGTCCAATGTGCATTAAAAGAAACACTTACAATTAACAACCTTCTTTAACCTCTTTCAACAATTGGCTTTTTTTAGAATTTACCTGCAATTATTTTTTTAATCATTGACTAATTACAAACAAAATGTATTGAAAATAATTAAAATTTTATGCATGATTTTGGAAACTTTTGTTAATTTGTCATCGCACCTGGATATTTAATAGAAGACTGCATTTTATTGTTACTTTAAAATTGTTCAGACTGCGTGAATTAAAGGATTAAATTTCAAATTATACACCGATTTTATGTATTATTAAACTATAAAGAAAAATAATAATTGTTTCAAATACAAAGAAGGCTGCGCATTTTATTTATATGTTATTATCTAAAATTTAACGAAATTTTATCTTATAAGACTGAAATATGTATAAAATACGTCAAGAAATTTTTACATACCAAACCTAACTTACAAGTTCTTTGCTGAAAATATAATTACTTGGAAATGGAACATCTGACATATTGGAATGAAGTTTTGTTGTAGATGATCACCGAACTCTTCACACTTGCTGCACTTTCTCAGTATTGGCTTGTTATTGTCACTGTTGCAGATTTCTACTCACCACAACCAATGAATGATAACAACTTCTAAAAGAAACTATAGCAACTTCTTTCAATTCGACTTAATTCTCTCCCATGTATTTTAATTACTTTCATCATTTAATATTAAAATAATAACAATATATAAAATAAATAAATAAATTTAAAAAAAAAAGGCACTCTATTAAACTTTTTTTTAGTATTTGGTCAAGATTCCTTTTAGTCTTAACCACTTTCTTTCCCCAGCAATGCTCTTTAATCTTTCCAATGGACAATCCAAGATAGAGCCAACGGCTGTTGCGCAGCCACCGAGCTTCACCAAAACCCAAATCATTCTCTTTCAATTCGACAATTGATCTATGAACAGGCTATCACCAAGTGTGATAAAAATATGATCACTGGATGATTATCTAGTATGAACACCCTGATGATACAGATAAAAAAACAGTTGTATGCCCTTTTGGAACTTATAATTTTTGGTGCATGCCATTTGGTCTGAGAAATGCACTTGCCACATTTAAAAGAATAATAAACTATTTTCACAATGGTTTTGAAGACATCCGTATCCTAGATGATGATCATAACCTATCCTCAATGACATAATAGAGAGTTTTTGCATACCGTACGTTAGTTACCGTAGGACGTCCGTTAGCTTTTTCTCCCTAGCGCGCATGCTCTTTAGGAAACCGAGCATGTGCGCTAGGGAGAAAAAGCTATCGTCTCCTACGGTAACTAACGTGTGACTCAAAAAGTCGTTGGAAATATTGCAGGAATATTCGATGCATCTCTCAGACTCCAAACTGTATTTTGGAAGAAAGATTTCTCGATGAATCTTCAAAAACAGAGCGAAATATCATTTCGCGCGATCTCTTGTGAAAAGTATTTAGGATTTTGTATTACTCAACAAGGCATCAAAATTGAACGAAATAAGTCATCTTCTATCCAGAAAACACCACCTCTAAAAAAAGTTTAAGAAGTACATTCCTACCTTTAGACCTGTTCATAGTTTCGTAGATACATTCCAAATTTTTCAGAAAAAACCAAGACTATTCAGTAATCTTATTAAGAAGAATGCTTCGTGGAAATGAGGATGCAATCATCAAAAGACATTTGAATTCTTAAAAATTGTCTCATAACATGGTCTCCATCCCCGTGTTAGAAGAGATTTGAAGAAGTAGAAGAGGTTTGACGATACATAAAGATGCCTGTTTGCAGTATGGTACACCAAGAAGAATCATCAGAGACAATGGATTTCAGTTCATTAGCTTTCTAATTCAATAAATTTGATTTTCCCTCTACATTATTTAAAATTAATACCAGTTTATTTTCGCCAAACGAATCGAGGGAATCGCAAAATCGAGATCTCACACCCCCTCTAACAATCCTGCTAGGAGACGACGAACATGACAACTGTCATTAAAAATTCCCTGACTTTTGCTTTGTTATGAATTCAGTCGTCTGTGCAATTACATGTTTACAATTTGAACGAGAATTGTGAATGATGGACGAAATCGAACAAGATTTCACGGCTGTGGTGCAAAGCGATAACTTCGTAGCAGAAATTAATAAAATGATTCTCAAATATTACAGAAGAAGCAAGAACAAAACAAGTCAATTTACTTTCCTCAAAAGAATCCAGCACATAACTCTGTTTTTAAAAATTTAATTACGAATTTACGAATTACACTATAAGCAAGAAACTCAATACCTTAATTATCTTAAAACACGGATGACTGTGCCTGTTCCATTTCAAATAAAATGGATAAGTTATAAATTATTTCATATAGTTATTAAAATTCTAATTTAATCTCAGCAGTCTTATTACCCGTAGAAGAAAATCGGTTCAAAATTGAGATTCTGGTTTATAAATAGATATACACTGAAGTGACAAAAGTCATGGGATACCTCTTAATATCGTGTCGGCCCTCCTTTCGCCCGGCGAAGTGCAGCAACTCGACGTGGCATGGACTCAACTAAAGTCGTTGGAAGTCTTCTGCAGGAATATTGAGCCATGCTGTCTCGATAGACGTCCATAATTGTGAAAGCGTTGAAGGTGCAGGATTTTGGGCACGAACAGAGTTCTCGATGATGTCCCATAAATGCTCGATGGGATTCATGTCGGGCGATCTAGGTGGCCAGATCATTCGTTGGAATTGTCCAGAATGTTCTTCAAACCTATCGCGAACAGTTGTGGCCCGGTGACATGGCGCATTGTCATCCATAAAAATCCCATCGTTGTTTGGGTACATGAAGTCCATGAATGGCTGCAAGTGATCTCCAAGTAGCTGAACATAAGCATTTCCAGTCAATTTTCGGTCCAGTCGCACCAGAGGACCAAGTCCATGCCATGAAAAAACAGCCCACACCATTACGGAGCCACCACCAGCTTGAACAGTGCCTTGCTGACAGTTTGGGTCCATGGCTTCGTGGGGTCTGCGCCAAACTTCGAACCCTAACCATCAGCTCTTACCAACTGAAATCGTGACTCATGGGACCAGGCCACGGTTTTCCATTCATCTAGGGACCAACCGATATGCTCACGTGCCCACGAGAGTCAGTAAAGGCACTCGAGTCGGTCTTCTGCTGGAATAGCCCAAGAAAGCCAAATTTCTCCGCACAGTTCTAACAGACAAGTCCCTTGTACGTCCCACATTGATTTCTGCGGTTATTTGACGCAGTGTTGCTTGTCTGTTAGAATTTACGACTCTTTGCAGACGTCGCCGATCTCGGTCGTTAAGTGCAGGCGGTCGACCACTGCGCTGTCCATGGTGGGATGTTATGCCTGAAATTTCATACTCTCGGCACACTCTGGAGTGGATCTGGGAATGGATCCAGTGGATCTGGGAATGGATCCAGTGGATCTGGGAATGTTGAATTCCCTAACGATTTCCGAAATGGCATGACCCATGCGTCTAGCTCCAACTAACATTCCGCGTTCAAAGTCTGTTAATTCCCGTCGTGCGGTCATCATCACGTTAAAACCTCTTCACATGAATAACTTGAACAGAAATGAAAGCTCTGCGAAAGCACTGCGCATTTATACCTGCTCTACGCGATGCTACTGCTATCTGAAAATGTGCATATTGCTATCCCATGACTTTTGTCACTTTACAATTGTGTAGTGTACAATTTTATTGTAGTTGTAATTACTAGATTTCAAGAAAATGTCTTATAAAATTTCACGTGGGTGAAATGCTAACTTTTTTCCTTTGTAATTTTTGCCTGGTTTTCTAAAGATTTATGCTAGATTGACTTTGGTTTTTTGAATAATTCTAAATATCTTGATAGAACTTCTAAAATCTAACTAGGGAAAAACTAGGAATTCTGGACTGGCAACTGTTAAAAAAAATGGGAAAAGCTCGCTACAAATACTGAAAAAAGTTCCAGACAATCACAAACTTTCTAGAATATAATTTAGAGTAGAATTTCTAGAATATAATTTATAAAAAGGATTGATAAATTTTGTTAAACAAAATAATTTAATTTAATCCTCAAAGTTTGAAAAAAACCCACATTTATAAATCTGAAATTCGAAAATAAAAATTCTTCTTAAGATTCTATTTAAATAATCCTTTGGTTTGCATTTGAAAAAAAAATGAGAAATTATTTTACAGTAAAAGCCATGTTGAAAATCACATAAACAGATAATTTAAATATAATTCTAAAATTTGGGAATCATTTCTAAAGTGCAAACTTTTAAAATATAAATGATGGTAATGTATTTATAATTGATTGAGTTTGATTTGCGTTGATGGAAATTGAACAAAAAAATGTCTTCTTAATGATAGTTCCTTAAGTCTTGTGAATAATATAAAAACTCCTAATGATCTAATATAAAAATACTTTACAATAAACTATATTAAAATCCAAATTTTAAGAATGTTGAAGCTACTTTAATGAACATTCCCATTTATATTTAAGGAAGTAGCGAATTAAATTATATGTTATTACTGAAAACATTAGCAACAGTTATGTTACTATATTACAGCAGATGTAGGAATTTTTAAGTGAATACATTGGATTTTGAGAAATATTTATGCAAAATTGTTTCTCTTTAAGTAACATTTTTAACTACGGATAAAATAATCTCAAACTGTTTTGGCGTAATAATTACAAGCACCATTTAAAATTAATGCCATTTTTTTCTATCCTTAATGTACTCAGCCTAACTATTATATTTTTTTAATTTATGTACTAGTTAAAGCTAAAAATTCTCCATTAAAATATTTTTTTTCTATAAAAATAATATTTTATCTTATATTTTTAATTTTAAATGTATATTTTGCTTTTATTCTAACTTAAGTTGTGATTATGTTTAATATAAAAAAATAAGAATACATTATTAATGTCTATGTTGTACATAACACTTGAATAAAGAATTAGCTAGACGTTTTAAAAAATTTTTTCACATAGATTTTTTTCCAAAATACATTTTATATAAAATAAATGTTTTTATTCAAATTTTGAAGTCTTACATAGTTATAAAATTTTATATCAATTATAAAAAGTAAAAAAAAAAGTAAAGTAAAAGTAAAAGTAAGTCAATAAAACATCATTCTAACAAGTATAATTCTTTTTTGGATCCAACTATGCGCCGCAAATTTATTGTGTGTCCCAACATGAGTGTAACAACAGTTAGTTTAATTCCAATAAATTTATTGATTGTGATAGTGATGTTGTACTCGTTGTTTCAAGTTCGAAATCTTTATTCGTGAATTTGAGAAGAATTACAATCCTTAAAATGTGTATTATCCTGCTTTCTGTCCGTAGTATAATCTTACGGGATTCTTGTAGATCCTTTTAATTTTTGCATGGCAACTTTTCGAACTACTGCTTGACAAAGAACGATCTCAGTTATTTAAATATGAATTATCCTTTGCAAACACTCAGCTTGTTTTAATGTTTTGACTGATTTGAATCATACTTACATTACACTTTTATTCCATTTATAGCCTAATATGTAAGAAATTTAAGTGTTCTAAATTAGAATTATTTATTTTGTATATATTTATTTATGTGTCTAATTGTTAAGTTATAGGTTGATAAATCTCACCTGTAACTGTACAAGAACAGACTTTGACAAACGAAACATTGGTGGGTATAATTTAACCTACTAGAAACATATCAAACTACAACTACATATGAAAATAGATAGGTTTATTTATTTTATTTCTATCCGAACCCCTCCCTTCTTTTTTTCATTGTAGATATAGTTGAAGTTCATTAAAAAAACTCGTATCTTGTGAAAAGCAGTTTCTTCTGCGGATTATTTCTAGGTAAAAAAATATGCATTTTATGATATAGTATTTGAAATGTTTATAAAGAAAATAAATGCTGAAAATATTCTAAAGGACATTTATCTGTCAACATTTAAACTAAAATTTAATCATAAATAATTAAAATAAGACTTGAGAGTTTCAATTTTTGGGAAAAAAATTAACTGACATATTTATTAATTTAATTTAAGAATCTAATCTTTTAAGAAATCAGAAAAAAATTAGAGTATATCCTGCAAACCTCAGCTTAATTGTAGTTTAAGTGGTTAAGTTGCGAATGGACAAGAAAACAGATTATATGTGACATCATTTAAAAAAGAAGTATTAGATTATTTGAAAATAGTAGAAAATGCCTTTAACTGAACTCATAATGCCTGTTGACAGTCACTTTTTACTGTACTTTTTTAATATAATATTGAATTATGGAATAGTTATTCTCGGAAATTGGAGATTTCACAAGATATGAGCCTCTGTGAGAAAATAAATTCTACCAAAATATTTTACGGGCACAGTTTACAGGCACTCTGCTTGGCCATTACAAATTAATTACCCAATTTAGGAATCTTACATTGAATGATAATAATGTTTTTTTACCATATTTTATGGGGTTTTTTTGTAATTTATTTTCTAAATTTTGGTTAGTATTTTATATTTTTTTTCTTTGGTCATTCCTTTTAATGCTATTTATGAAGGCATATTTTTTTGCAGCATGTAGTAGTCTTTGCCTTTTACATAAACAAAATAATCAAATTCTTAAATTATTTTTCCAGATTCATTCTTAACATCTGTATAGAGAATAGTTTTGAGGCATCGAAATAGTATTTCAACAAAAATGTTATCAATAGTGTTTAGTATTCTGAAAAAAAAAACTCCCAGCAACTAACTCTGTAATCGATTTTCAATACTATTAGCTGATTTTGTGTTCTATTAATATTAGATTAATGATAATCCATAGATTAATAATCATTATGAGAAAATTGCATTCTCGAAATGATATTGATGAAACTGCACCGAATTCTACATCATACGGGTAGAAATCCGGAAATCTCTAACCAGGTTGCATAGGTTGTCACAGTCGTCATCAAGAATCCTTATTTCTGACATCAATTATTGCTATAAACGTCAGTAATGACTTCAAGGAATCTGAGGTCCCCCTGCATGTTAGCTGCACATTTAAACACAGACCATTTGTTCACAGAAGAAATATTTAGTGTTAAATTCACATAGTGATATTGAGAATATCATTCAATGAATGTGAAAAGGAGAAAAAAATAATAAAAGTTCCAAAATAAACCTATTGCTGAAAATAAATACCAATTTTTTTTTACAATTTCAAATCCTATCCAATTTCAAATCCTTTTATTTTAAGATAATTAATAAAAAAGGCCAGATGTTTTAAAAGAAGAAATGACGTGATGAGATTAATGTTGTTGAATTGCATTGTCAAAACGTTAACAGAGACTGAAACTCATTACCAAGAGAAAGAACGAAAGATTTCAAATTTCTCTTTTATGAATGGATGAGAAAATAATGTTTGCTACTAATGGTGGTTAGCATTTTATTTCCTTATTAATATTGCGTTGAAAGTAAATGGAAAATATTTCCCCAAAGGTTATAGAAGTTTTAAGAAACTTTAACTTTGGAAAACAATTATCTTCCTTATTTATTTATAGCTGTCAAAAATTAAAAAAAATAATTAAATTAATCAGTATTTAAATATATCAATCACGCATTTTTTTGCAATATAATTAATATTTTTGATTTAGAATAACTTCTATTTTGTCATTTTAATCTTTTAACAGATTAATAAATTAAACAAGTTTTTATATATTTTTTTATAAATTATAAATTTTGATAAAGAGTGGCAGCAAAGAATATATATTTTAAATTAAATTGTATGTAGGGTTTGTATTATGAAAGTAAAACAATAATTTAACTGTGCATTATCACATTTAAATTATTTAAAAAATTTACACATTTTAAAAAATTACAAGGTGATTTATTATGAATTTAAGGTAAAAGAAAATTTAAAGTTCCATGGAAAAAATCATACCCATTTATTGATAAGAATACATATCAGATATATTTTTCAGAGAAAACCCAAACATTTAAGAACGAAAGGTAGCATTCAATTCTTTCATATTCTTTGAAATAAATTCTTGTTATCAATTAACTGATGTACCTATGCTTTATGAAAAATATGGAATAAGTAAATTAAAAATTGCCAATAATATAAATAAATAAATTGATCCGAAGATTTATATCAGGCAGTAATCTTAACGATCTCAAGTCAAAACGCATATACTAAGTTTAGACCAATAATCAATGCTCGCGTAACTTTAATGTGATAAGATTCGATTTCCATTTTTCAAACTTGCCATTAATCATGATACATAAAGATAACACCAGTAGTAATGCAGACTATATAATAATAAACAGAAGTATATTGGTTTTATTTTCTATAAATATATGAATAGAATTACAATTATTATAGAAGAAAAAATCAAATACTTTATATAAATTGTTAGATCAGCATGCAATCTAAGAAAAATGAATTATAAAATGTAAAATGCATTAATCGCTTTAATCTTGAAATCCATATTTATTCGTTTGTTGAAAACATCAACTTGTTATCTAAAATAAAGAAATGATATATAATTGGACTTACAATCCTGTATTTGGTTTATTTAAAGAAATATAATTATCAATCAATTATAATGCTTGCATCTAATTAGGCTGAAAAAATTATTTGTTTGCTATTTGCAAAATTAAAAAATGCTATTATTTAAAAAAAAGTTTTGTCGTAAAAATTTGGTATTACAAGGATGTAATCCAACCTTGTAATGATGTAATGTATTACTGATGTAATCTTTGTAATTATTCCCTATAAATTTTATTTTTATAGTTAGATAGAATCCAACTATAAAAATAAAATTTTAAATTAAGTAATTTCCCTTGAACTCTGTACGACATAGAAAATACTACACCCCATAAAAGATTGCGTAGAATGTAATGAAAATGTATACACAGTGATAGAATGCATGTTTAAATAAGTTATGTTATTTACTGAAAGATAATTTTATACAGTGATTATATATGCACAGTGATTAGTCAAAAATAAGACCGCCTCTAGTGACGATTCAAGCAACTACCTAATGAAGTACATATTTAATTAGGGGGCAAATAGTGTCTTGTGTGATTGAAGCCTATAAGAATTCAACCATTCTCCATATTTCGTCCACCAATTGAGGCTGTGATAGATATGCTCAATCTGTGTGAGATCAGGAGACATTGAAAGCCAAGGAATCAATTAGACATGCTGCAAGGCTTGTCTGCTGACGATTGCCATGTGCATCTCGTATTGACCTGCTGGAAAATACTATTTTGAAGCTTCTGAATGTAAGGCAGCACATTATCAACATACATACATTGACAGCAAACATCACGCTGTCAATGTGCTCCTCATGTATACAAAGGGTGCCCTGCTATCTTGTCTGATGGCAAACCATTATACCAAGTTGACGGAGAAGTATGATGCTCATAAATAGGGTTCGGGTTGGTATCTACACTTCCAGACTACCATCCTGAGACTATCATCAAAATCCCCAGTCGTCCAAGTGGTTCATTTCCTAAACTATAGCAAGCTTTCACATTGTTGTGTCTATATTAATAAAATTCTCCACAAAAGCGGCTTTTGTACAAGCCGCTTTCAATAAAACTTTGTGAAATTGTTCGTTCAGATATTGGAGCATCCAATATCAAGAGTAGTTGATTGTAGGGCCTCCCATGGTTACGCATGTTCTTATATTCGTCTTGGTGGACCTGGCCTTTTGCGATGAATCACTTTTCGTTCATCGATCCGTCTGGTCCAAATTCTATGTACAGACATGCGTTTGAGCAGCGATACGATGGTAAGATCAATATGACATTCGTAAGTCTACAATTTGACCGCACGTAAAATCGTCGATGTAATTGCCTTTGGTGTTATCGTCTAGGCATGTCTTAATCCATATGCTTCTTCTAAAAAGTAAAACTTCGAAATTCTGGATTTTGTAGTTGGAAGAATGTGGCGATTGCTGGTTGATACATCGTTTTCTTCCTTGCATCCTGCACTAAAATTAATAACAATGTATTTCAGATCCTCTGCATAATTTCTTCAACTGTGTATAAATCTGTACGCCAAAATTGCACGTGTATAACGGCAAATCTTCATAGTGTTGCAGTTTCTATGTCGAACAGTGTCTTTAAGTAATATTTTACAGAAATTTTGAGATTTTTTAACAACTTTTATAAATTTTACAACAGGATGATTTGGAATTTATTCAAGTTTTTTTTTTTAACTTTCAGTTTTTAGTAAAATAGTAAAAAGTAATAAAATTTTAGCAAATGTATAACTTAAAAAACTCCGAAAAAAAAAAAAAAAATTTTTTTTTTTTTTTTTTTTTTTTTTAAAATTCAATTAAAGTGCTCATACTATAGCTTTTTAAGCATCATACTAGAAAAATAATCCAAGCGGTACAAATGCGTATTTGCATTTATAATAATAATAAAAAATAAGCAATTTTTTTAAAAAAAATATCCAGAAACAAAAAGTATATATAAAAGATAACTAAGCTCCTTGGAAATTATATTTCACATGTTAAGAACTTGCAAAACCAAATAAAAAATTAATAAAAAACTATTAATTTATTCAAAAATTTCGATTTATTTAACACTTTCAAGGCATAAATAATAAGTATATCTGGAAAACAGATATTTCTTCACATTCAGTACACAGTTACTTTTTTACTATCTTATCAGTTTTTACTCTTCAATTTTTTGTTACGAAAAAAAGCATGAAAACCGCTGACATCGTATTCAGGGTTCTCAATGGATTTCTTTCTGCTAATTAACTCAACCAAGCAATCAGAATATTTATAAAAATATTTCATACTGAAGTTCCTTAAAATCAAAAATAAAACAGTTTCTGAAAAAGAAATCATTCATTATTATTATTTTTTTATTAAGAAAACAATCTCTCTATCTCAAGATTTGAAAACCTGTGTTTAATTAATAAAAATTAATGTGCTGTTAAGTTCAAGTTTATGCGTCTCTGCGTACTAAGAAATGTTGGGTATATTTTGGATATATTGGCATTTTTTTATATTGAATAAAAAATTTAAATATACTTGCACTGTGTTGAAATAAATATCCATACATATAAATGGATATTTATATGTGAATATATATATATGTGTGTGTGTGTGAAATCTTCATCAAAATATAATTTTCGTATTAAAATTATTTAGGCATAAAATATAAAATAATTATAGTAGCCAAATGGAATCGCAGTAAAATTATATAAATACATTACTTATATTAAAAAAAAACGTAAATTTTTTAAAATAAAATTCCAGATTTCAGAAAATTTTAAAATATAAAAATGCAAAAATTTTTAAATTACGATAGATAATACTTTTTGACTTTTATTTGAATCGTAAAAATTGTAAATCGCATAAAGGAAAAACGTTAAAAATGTATATATTTTGTTATGCAATGATTGAACGGCATTTTACGATTAATTATAACGATTCATGAAAAAAGGAACTACACGATTCATAGTTTCTAAGAATTGAATTTTTATTACATGATACCTACACGTTTATAACTTTCCAGGATAACTGGCTTTTAATGACAAAGCAATTCTTCTATTATTATCCAGAATTACAATGATAATTCAATTGATATTAATTGATTTGGTCTGGCCGCCAATCTTTTAAAGATAATTAAAAAATTATTGCAAAATTTAAGGAGCAAAATTTTTTTCTATAGCTGGGGTAAAATGTATTTTCATTCCTTTTTTCATAATAGTTTATTACACTAACAGTTCAAAAAGGAAAAGAAAAAGAGTTGTAAGACTATAAATATCTAATTATTTTCTGTGTATATTAAAGAGTCCTTCATCTCCATTTTTTCATATTTCTTTTTTAAAATAAAAAAAACAGCAAGCATTTATTTTTTAAATAAATTTAAATAAAAATAATTATTTTAAATTAAATTAAAATTAAATTAATTCCAACGCTGTATATTAGCATTTATTTATTGATTCATTAACCATGATTCTCTAAATAAAGGATATTTGACACGAAATGCAAATAAGCGTCAACAAATAACTAGTTTTAGGAGATATGAAATTCTTTCATTTTATTTATATAAAATTATGATCAGCAAGATAATGAAAATGAGTATGCTTGAGATGAAGATATATTCCAATTTTAGAAAATTCTCTTATTGGTAACAGAAGAACTTACTTACATTTAACATTGCGTTAATGGTCGCAACGCTAATGCTCTTAATCCGGTGTTGAAGCTTTTTTCTTGCTCAAAAAGGTACTCCGTCACCGAATATATCACTGTTGGAACAAAGCAAGATATAAAATAAAAAAAATAAGAGCTATACAAAGAGCAATAAAAGAGAGATTACCAAAGGTTTTAAGGGTAGCATCTTAGCCGGGTTCTTTTCCGTTTGTAGAACTTAACGATAACAAAACAGTTTAGTGCTTTTGCCTGGCGGTGAAAGGGTTAAGTTAGGTTTCTTCAGAGATTTTCTTGAGCTGGAAAGGGTGTTCTTTTTTTTTTTTTTTCATCTTTTTTTTTTTTTTTTACTTCATTAGGAGAATAAACAATTTCAGGGGATTTTTGTCCGTCTCATTGTAAGGAGTGTTTCTTATGCTTATAACCCTAAAGAAAGCCGAATTTTAAATAATTTAGTAATCAATGTGTTATTTTAATTTTGGCTAATTTGTAATAAAAAAAAGATGAGAACCATTATTAAAAATAAATGCCTAAAAAATTGTTAAACTTAAAATTTTTATGACGTAGTTTAAGCATGAATGTCGTTATTGTTTATAGCTAGATGTTGTCCTCCTTCATTTACACATTAAAAGGAGAGTAATTAATGATTTATCAACAAGTTCGAAACGCACGCTTGTTCATTTGTGACGCAATTTATGCATTTGACATAAAAGCCGTCACAAATGAATGCCTCATTCGGAATTCAAAAATACGCACGTAGATGAAGAACATTTCTATCACATTTAAAATTTTAGAAATCTAAATACTTTAAAATGCATTGCAGGTAGAAGAGGAAACAAAACGCAATATCTAGAGCATGTCCTGCGTTGAATGATATAGGCAGGTTAGGATGATGAAGAAAGTTAAAATTCTTTAACGACTGAATGCTGAAAGTTGAAGGAATTTTAATTGTTTTATGAAGTCGCAGTATGAAATAAAAATAAGCACACTGTAAAATATAAAACAGGAAATCATTCTCAATTTCAGTTCCGAGCAAAGTTAAAAAAATCCACGGAATATGTAAAAATTATCCTTAGTTTGGTTTAGTTTGTCACTGTACGATCATTTTGTGCACACGAGGGCTAAACAAGAACCGGGAGTTCAACATGGGTTAACTATCCTTAGAGAAATATGTACTCTTTCAAAAAAAGTCTTAAATTATTATTCAATTGCACTAAATTCTGTTATTACAGCTTACCTATCTTAAAATATATAACATATTCATGATGCAAAGAGTTGAATTCAACTTCATTATTGTTGGCAATCTTAAATCCTACACATATGTTGTCTCACGAGTATTATTTGAAAGTGAACTGAATCATTATTAAATCCCTTTTATAAATGTAATGATTTATCAATTTCAACGTTTCTTTAATTAATCACATTAAATTTTCTTAGTTAAATTGCCATTGGAGATTTTCTGTTTCATTTAACATAATTCTTTATTAATTTTTAATAAACTATTCTGATTGTTAATATTTATTTTCTATATACATTTTTCAGTCAAATTTTCATTTTCATATACATTATATCGCTTCATAAATGCATTCAAGAAACATTTACAAAGAAGTATGAAATCAAAGTTTATAAAATGCATAAACTATAAAGTTAGGATAAATTATGAAATTAGTAA
The DNA here is from genome assembly GCA_021605075.1 of Caerostris darwini. Classification (NCBI taxonomy): domain Eukaryota; kingdom Metazoa; phylum Arthropoda; class Arachnida; order Araneae; family Araneidae; genus Caerostris; species Caerostris darwini. The sequence continues at coordinate 83,013 of BPLQ01009220.1, forward strand.
AAGGGCAGAAAGAAAACTAAAGTCTATATCCCGCTTTTATTTCCATAGCCGTTAGTAGTAGACATATACTACCGGTAAAAAAAAAATCAAAAACATCATAAATATAATTTTGATTAAGATTTTAATTTTAAACGAGTTTTAAATAAAAAAATATCATATGTAATAATAAAAAGAAACGTTGAAATCATTTCATTTTTATATTTTTAACATATTTAACATATTATTTCATTTTTATATTGTTAACACATTTCATATTTATATCATTAATATTTTTACATTAAATAACTATAAAAATTAAATGTTCTTGGAAAATAAACAACATGTACAAAATTGTAATATGCATTTTGAACAAAAAAAGTAACACATGTTACATAAACTTTTTATATAATTACAACCTTGAATAGCTATCCATTTTTAATAAAATATAAATACACTTAGAATTATACTGATTTAGCAATTTAAATCACATTTCAATTTGTTACCGGAATGTAAAAAAAAATCATTAGATTTTAAGCCATCTTTAATAGCATGGAGTTTGAGGAATCATATATGAAATAGCATAAAGGAAATCCTAAATTAATTTGCAAAAGGATTTAAATAAAAATGTTGCTTAAAGTTACTGGGAAAACAACAAGTTAGTTGATACAGAATTTCAGATTATAAATGAAAAGCAATTAATCCTGGAAGTTTTACTTCTATTTAACGATTAAATCAAAGTAAATTTGCAATGTGCTATCTTTGTTGTCAAGCACAACATGCAGAATGCATCAGAAATGTACTTTTAAAACTTTTTTCGTTAGTTACTTCGATTAAAAGGAAAGAAAATAATAAGCTTGTGCCAAAATGTTACATTAAATGTTGTTTTAGAATAATTTATTTGACTTCAAACTTGCTACTTTAAATATTTAATGTATTAAAATAAAAGTATTCTCTCTATAAGGTTACACATAAACATTTTTTTTTTATTACAATGCAAGAATAAATAATTGACAAGCGCTAAATTCCTTCTTTTTAACAGTTTTAATATTTGAATGTCGTGGATCATCTAAAAACATAATGGACTGGTTTATTTTCCCATTAAAGAATTTTTTTTTTTTTTTTTTTTTGCGGTTCACGATATGTTTTTACTCTACTTAAAATATGATAGTAAACAAATAAGAATAAATTCATCTTACTAAAAATCCGAGCTCTTTTGTTTTGTCTGCATGCGAACATTTTCATTAATGTAAAATGCAATTTATAATGCATTGAAGAAAAAACAAATATATTTTTTTACAAATATATAACAAAAATATTTTTTAAAACTCTAATTATTAAACGAATAATGATTCCCAATTCAATTACTAATGCTGCACATAAACATGTCAAATTCACTGCACGAGAGCAAATACTCAACCAACTCTTCAACACAACTTCCCAATATTTTTTTTTTTAATTTCTTGGTCTTTTACGTTATTCAATTCCTACCATTAGCTCACAGTCTCCCTATATATATCTTGTTCACATTTTCAATCCTTCTTGAAATACTTTGTATTCATCCACTCAAGTTCGAATATTTTTTTTGTGAACTTGTAGTGGATGACACTGGATGTTAATGCAGTTTTTTCAAATATTAATTCAGTAATTAAATTTAATGAATTAATTTTAGATTTGAGTTGCATGTATCTACCAATAGATGGCGCCAGATGTAAGAGGAAAATTTCAACTTTATTTGTAAAGGACTGTTCTGCAATAGAGTGAAAAAAAAGAAGATACTGGGCTGCATAATGGCCAATTGGCTAGCGCTGTGACTTTTGGTACCGCAGGCTTCAGGTTCGAATCCTGGCGGCGGTTTGGACGTTTGTGAGTGGTTCGGGATCCACGTTGAACTGTAGGTCTTTGTCTAATTAGCCCAATGTGTGCTCAAAATGACCGTAGAGCGACAAACAAAACCAAACAAAGTATTTTTGAAATCTGTTTGCTGCTTGAAAATCTCGCCATGAATCACGCCAATCCTGTCGCCAATGGCTATAATTTTGAGGATATTTTCAGCGAATGAAATAGTTAAATCAT
>BPLQ01009224.1:0-53211 GCA_021605075.1 Caerostris darwini
TCGAATGAAAATAGGACAGAATTATTTTCCAAATTACTGCCTATGTATAACGTTTAAAAAACTCCGCAAGGCATCTTCAAAGAAACAAAGCAAAGAAAATGGAAACTTTCCTTTACACTTTCAACAATACCTTCCACATTTCATCCTTTTTATATGCTCAACCTGTTATAACGATTCATTATTCAGAACCATCCGTATAAGGTGGGAAAGAAAAAAAATGATTTAAACACGTTTCTCTACAATTTGGGCGAAGTTGTGTGTTTGGTGTTCGACTACATAGCGTATGTGCCGAATTTTGAAATGCATCTTTTGGAAGAATTTGCCCTCTATCACATGATCTTATTTTCCCCTCACCTCTTAGCTGTAAATAGAAGATTAAGGAACTTTCAGCTTGAATAACAGCGGAATCTTTGATTTCCTCAACGTTGTATCATCAATAGTTAGATGAATCATTCAAAAAGGGTAACTTATTTTAAAATCGGCCTGCCATTGAATACATTACGTTTGATGTAATAAATGAAGACAGTATCATTTAACCAGAAGAAAAAAAAATGCTTCAGTTCCAAAAAAAAAAAAAGGTCATGGAATAGAAATAGAATTTAAATGAAAGAAAACTATACAAACTAAAAAAAATTACAAATGATTGTTATTAAATATTATACTTATTTCATAATGTCCTAGAAGTTCAGGTGAACAAAAACAATTTATTAAAATTATTTAATTTTGCTTAAAAACAATTTATTAAATTAATATTTTTAAATGAAACAACTCAAATAATCCATTAACTGTACTGGCAATATTTACCAAAAGAATATTAGTAATAATATTAATATTCTTAATAGTATTAATATTAATAAAATAGTATTCGTAACCAAGTATTCGTATTAATATTATTACAATTTAAAATCCATAATACATCTTGCCAAAGAAGGTTTTTGTTCCCGAATTCTTTTGTGATGCATCACTTTTGGAAGATTTTTGTCGTGTATCATACATGATCTTACTTTTTCCCCTCTTTTGCTCTAAATAGAAGTTGCAGGAACTTTCGGCGAATAACAGCAAGAAATTTTGATTCTCAGCGTTGTAATTACTCTTTTCGTAATGATTCAATCATTCAGTGAATCATTACAAAACGGAATACTTATATTAAATCGGCCCACCAATTGAATACATTGCAGCGATGGTCATAATGAATGAAGACGAATCATTAACTTTAATCAGAGGAAAAAATACTTCAGTCCCAAAAACGAAAATTTATGGAATAAATTGCATTCATTTGAATCTAACTAAAAAATACAAATGCTTTTTATTAAATATTATACTAATTTCATAATGTCCTGAAAAATAATTTCAGGCCAACAAAATAGTTCTTAAAAATTATATCGTATTTTAAATTAAACCTTTCAAATAATCCATTGCTAGCTGTACAATAATATTTAAAAAAGTACTATATTATATTACAGAATAATATGTATTTAATAATATACAATTTTAACATATATTTAATAATACAGATAATATATATTTACGAATATTATATTATTCGCATTATTATATATACTGAGTTTATAATAGCTCGATAAAAGTTTTGGTTGATAAATTCATGAAAAATAAATTTATGGTAATGGAAAAATGAGTAAATTGAACTGAATTATTAATGTGCAAGATTTTTTTTAACAAATAGAAAATAAATTATTTACTTAATCATTTTCATTTTCCTAAAAATCTTTTATTTTTTATTCATTTATTTTTTTTATTCATTTATTATTTTTTATTTATTTTTTTAATTCATTTATTATTTATTTTTTTATTCATTTTTTAAAATTCATTTATTATTTTTTTATTCATTTTTTTTTAATTCATTTATTTTTTTTATATTTTTTATTTATTAAATTTTCTATTTATTATTTTTTTATTTATTTTTTTTATATTTTTATTATTTAGTATTATTTTTTGATACATATTTTTATTTTTTATTTTTTATTAAATTTTTTATATATATTTTTTATTTATTTATTATTTTTTTTTATATATTTTTATTTTGTATTTATTTTTTTTTTTATATTTATATATTTTTATATTTTTATTTTTTTTATATTTTTATTTTTTATTTATTTTTTTATATTTTTATTTTTTATTAATTTTTTTATATTTTTATTTTTTATTAATTTTTTTTATATATATATTTTTTATTTATTTATTTTTTTTTATATTTTTATATTTTTATATATATTTTTTTTTATATTTTTATTTTATTTATTTTTTTTATATTTTTATTTTTTATTTTTTTATATATTTTTCTTTTATTTATATATATATTTTTTTTTATTAAATTTTTTAGTTATTATTTTTTTATTCATTTTTTTTTATTTATTAATTTTTTTTTTTTATATATATATATTTTTATTATTTATTATTTTTTATACATTTTTATTTTTTATTTTTATTTATTTTTTTTAAATATTTTTTATATATATTTTTTTATTTATTTTTATATATATATATTTTTTATTTATTTATTTTTTTATATTTTTATTTTTTATTTATTTTTTTATATATTTTTATTTTTTATTTATTTATTTTTTTTTATTTATTATTATTTTTTTATATATATATTTTTTTATATTTTTATATATATATATATATATATTTTTTTATTTATTTATTTATTGAAGTGTTGAAAGACGTAAGTGAAAGGCAGTTTTGAAAATAAATGGTAATAATAATAATATACGATAAGTGTATTAACGTATTATAGCAATAATCTTTTTAAATATTGTTATACAACTAACAAAGGATTATTGAAAGGTTTAATTTAAAATACGATACAATTTTAATATTGTTTTTGTTCACCTGAAATTTTTTGCAGGACATTATCAAATTAATATAATATTTAATAACAAGCATTCGTAATTTTTTTTTTAGTTGGAATTCAAATGAAAGAAAAGTATACAAGTTTTATTCTATAAACATTTCTTTTTTACGGCTGAAATGTTTTTCTCTGATTAAACGATGCTCTGTCTTTATTCATTACATCAAACGTAATGTATTCAGTTGGTAAGCCGATTTTAAAATAAACACTCTTTTTGTAATGATTCACGCCAATGATTCATGGTAATCAAAAAAATTCCGATGTTATTCAAGCGAAAGTTCCTGAATCTTTCCTTTTTCTATTTACACCCAAAGTAAATTTATTCAATTTATATTAATTTTCAATTCATTCTTTCGGAGGATATTTATTCAAAATATAGCCGATTTCAATAGATTAAAATTTTATAAAAATAACTTATGAATGATTCAAATTTATCATTGCATATTGATAGTTATTTTTAGAAAGTTCAAATTAAATAGAAATTAGATTTATAAAAACCGATTAATAAAACATTGACTTAATTAAAGTGTAATAATCTCCGAAAAACTAGATGTCTCAAAACTAAATACTCTTTTTTTTTTGTATTGCAACTTAATTAGAAATAGGATTCATTCATTTCATACAGATAAAGCATTACTTCACAAGCTCATTGAAAGTAAATTGCGTTTTTAAGGAAATCATTTTGGGAAAATTTTCCAAGAAATTTTCATGAAATTACATCAAAAGAGCAATAAAGTATTGAATCAGGTACTAACTGATACCGAAATAATAATGCAAGGATTATCCATGATTAAATCCAAGAGGTTATAGAAGAAACATAATAATCACTTGTTCATACCATAAAGATAATTTGAACTTTATCATTACATATTTTAAATCTTACATGTTTCATTTATGCATATGTTTTATAATTGACCAGGTCTTTTGAATGGCTTTTCATTTAATCTAGAAGCTAATCTGTGACCTGCTGTCTTTGTTGAGAACCAGTATTTGTTTTAATACGCCCATATTACGTAAGGGCATATGTCATCTTGGTAAATTATAATAAATGATTTCTTTTAATTTGATGCTATGCATTTAAAATCACGTTATAAATTCCAAACCAATGAAATAATGAGCAAGCATTTTAGAAATTAATTTCATTTAGAAAACCAACATAAAAAAAAGTTCAAAGAAATTCAAAACACTCAACAACACCATGGGGCATAAATATTCTCTATCAAAATTTTGATTTTATAACAGCAAAAACCAAGAGAACTTTGTATTACTTCAAATCCTTCTGGTACTGATACTTTTGTTTAATTAAACAGTCATAAGAAAGACTATTTTTCAAGAAATTACACAAGGGAAAATCTTTCTGAATTAAACCATTAAAGGTTTTGCTTCATCTACATTAAATGCAATTTTCGGATTTAAATATTTCTAAATATGATTTACAAATGCAGATTATAATTTATCTTTTGGGACAAAAGTGGAAATTAGTATTTTTTTTAATAATATTTATCGAAAAATACTATTATGAAAGAGCGTAGAAAGCCAAATAATAAACTTGAATTTTTTTTTTTTTTATTAGAAATTGCGAAAATTGGTGCAAAAATAGGAGAAGTTCATTTCTTTTTCGTGGTAAACAAGATTCCGTAAGTTTTGTAATTGTATAAGCCATAAGATGAAAAAAAATATTCTGCAAAATAAGGAATAAAAGAAAATATGTTCTGTAAATATGTAAATTATTAATTTAAATAATTATATGCATCACGGAAAAGTTTAATATTAAAAAGCTAAATATCTAAAAGTAATGTAGTCTTTGATAAAAAAAATACTCCGAAAACTTTTTGGTGCTGTTAGGCTAAACGATGTCTAAAATACAATATAATCATGAAATTTACAACCAATTCAAATAACTTAATATTGTGAAAGTTATAAAATCAAGCCGTATTAGATGCCCGAGACACATTTTCAGATATAGCGACTCAAATCCAACTAAAAAAGTTACTTTTTCAACAATTCAAGGCATCCAAAGAAGACGAAGGCCTCCAACCTTCGGAGATGGGTTGATTTAGTCAAAAGAAATCTAAAGGGTCTTTGAGTCAACAGATGGCGATCTATTGCCCCGGACAGAGTCAGAAGAACCTCATGAAGACTGCCTTGTCCTGTAACAGGCTGTAGTGCTGACGAAAAGAAATGTAATAGTGTGTACTATCAAGCAAAGTTACTGAAAGCTGCGTTGTTAGAATTCTTAACTGTTACAACAAAGTGCATTTTGCATAGATTGAAAGTTAAATTCCATTAGAAACCAGTTACCTACAGGTATATTTATATGCAATTAAACAGCAGCTATATGTGTCAAATTTGTTACTCAATATAAAATGAAATATCTTCCGATTACATACAGTCTAACAATCGAAAATCAAAATTTGCTCAATGCAGTAATTAAAAGTTTGCAAATACCTCTTTAGCATAACTTTTAAATGAATCGGTTCAATACAACTCGATGAATTTTAAACAAATCCATCATTCCAACACGTCTCATTCAATAGTGTCACAATTTCAAGAGTGTCACCTCCTGGTCCCCAATCATAACCTCGAAATGTAAACAAGAAATTTTATCAAGCCGAAATATCGTTAATTAAAGCCCATTCAAAAAAATAAACAACCTACATGCTCATGTATGGACCAAAAACCACCACCAATTTCGAACAAGTTCATATACAAAGAAAAAGGCAATTGAGCAAGGCATTCACCAGAGACCTTTCATCAGAAAACATTGAAACTAATTACGGCATCGCCGGATTTACGTGTTTCGAAACTGGAAGGTGCACTGGAGCGAGACAGAACAAATCTTAATTCGCTTAATTAAAGATCGAATAATCAATTTACAAGTGTTGTTCCAGTAATCGGAGATCATCTGGATTTCTGGGTTGTGTTCCATTTCGCATGACATTTGTTATTCCGGGAACGTCCGCACGGAATTTCAAAAGGGACGATGAGTTGCATTACATAAAAATAGATCTTGACTGATCGATTCACAATGAATCACGAATCGAAACGAAACGCGCATAGTAGTAAGCTTGTTCTCACACTGAATTTGAATGTTTAGCATATAGTACAATGGAGATATTGATTTAAATATCTTAAAATAGCTAGATTTTTTGTGATACTGGTCAAAGGCATTAATAAAATTGTAATAATTTACAAGGAAATATTAATATTTGTTCATCAGAAATATTCACATGAACGTGTTATTCGGGTTACTATGATTAAATCAATACATAACTTATCGAGAAGATTATTTAGCGCGATAAATTTAAATTTTTGTTCTGATAAAAAATCAGAACAGAATAAATGTTAAGACGCATTGCTATTAATGATGCAAAAATAAAAAAAGATGAAATTTTGTATTTAATGGTTATGTTCAGTTTAAGGCTATGCGTTAATCATGGGAATCCGTTTTAAAATTTATTAATATCTGACGAATTTTAAAATTACATTTAAATTATATATGCATGATAAGTGCAAAATTATACTCCAAAAGTCCTCCAACTAAATCTTAAGAGTAACCGGATTTTAATTTTATTTTAAAATAATTTAAAGCTATTCGTAAATTAATATTTCCATTTTTTTATTTACAACACATTTTAGGTGTTGGGATTAAATCTCACTCCTTACAAAACTACATTTTCAGAGGGGGGAAATTGTTAATTTTGGATTATTTTAAGATAATTTGATGTTTGTTTAGGTTTGGTTTGATTTGATTTGTCTCCACTATAATTTTTTTTGCACATTTTTGTCTAATTTGGGTGTTTGTTTAGAAATTGTATAACATATACCGTGTCCAATTTGAAAAAATCGTCAAAAAATTTTTTTCTTATAATAATTAATGAAATTCCATTAGGAAACGTTCAGTTTTATCTAGTTATTTATATCAATCCAAACAGTTATTTGTTCACATTCAATTTATGCAAAAATATGCGTAATCAGAACTGAAAATTGTTTAGGCCAAGTTTTTTAAATGAAGGCCTAATTTAAAAAAATACCATAGAAAAAGTATAAAATGAAAATAAATTTTATTCAGAATAAACAAACTGATGTAACGTTAGAAAAATCAACATTAACAGCATACATTAATTATACTACAAAGGATTACACTACAGCTGTACAACGAAGTAAACGGGTTGGGGAAGTTTCTATGTTTCAACAAATACTTGAAAGTGTCTCAAGGTCAGAGATGCAAAGTGCTTCATCTCTGTTATCGCTGAGATGTGTCAGGAAATGTTTTAACAAGAGGAGACCTCATTTGCATACTGTTTTCATTCGTGAATTAAATCCACTCCGTCGGATAAACAGCTTTAATTTATGCACCGATTACACTTTTGGTTAAATTTTCGTTTTAAATTATAATTAGGTAATCAGTGAGCTGTGATTACAGTTACAGTTATTCAGAAGCGAAGAGGAAGTCGATGGAAAAATAATGAAAGCTATTAAAACTAGCATCAATAATGAATAAATTAAGTTTTTTTTACAGTGGCATTTTAAAAAATGAGATTTAATTTACAGATGAAAGCAAATTAGATGTAAAAGATCTGTGTATTAAAGATCTGTGTGTGATCCTAATTATGATGAAAATTGATGAAATCTACGAAATATTAATCAATCACATCAGAATTTTATTCAATATATTTGTATTTTTGCAAAAAAAAAAAAAAAAAAATGAAGTTCAATTTTAAACATTGAATTTACTATGAAAGCAATAGATAGTCATAGTTTTCATAACTTTGAATGGAGTTTTTATTTCGTACAATACAAAAATAATTTTAGAATAAACATTTAATAGTTATTCATTGAAAACACTATTTTGTTTTTAGAAAAATGTAAATATTTCCATTTGAGGCAAATTTACAGAAAATAATTTTGATTTTTCAAATGTACACATTAAAATTGAGATTTATAATTATGAGATTTAAATTGAGATTAATACTTAAAAATTAACAATGACTACTAATTAATCACGTTTCTTGTCATGGAATATATGATTTTCGCCTTTTTTTTATCATCAAAGTTAGTAAAATACCTCACCGTCTATATATTTAACATATAACAAAATTTTGACTAATTGAGTCATTTAACATGTTTGAGTTACATATTTAACATATTTTGAGAAATTGTTTGAGCAAACCCATTTTATAAGTTTTCAATTACATTTTTTGCTTATAATAGACTTAATGAATTACTAATTGGAATAGCAAAATACATAAAATATAATTTTAAGCCAAACATTTTTTTTCTTCATAAAATAACAAAAGTACTCAAAAGCAAAGAAATCATTTTTATAAATCTTCAGTTCAATATATTTATAACAATGCCATCAAAATAATTTTGTTCCTTCTCTTTGAGTTTTAATCCAGAACACTGAGTCACTTTCATGGTAAATTTCTTTCTCTATAACCGGTAATGCCAAACAATTAAATTTAATCAAAATATCTGCTAATATAATAACTGGATTTAATTCTCAATTATAAATAAAATTTCAGGATGCACCTGGAAACGGATGCAATAATTTTTTCGTAGTTGAAAATTAATCTTTTATTACTTAACAATAAAGTAATGTTTATTTTGCAAACTGATGAGATTTACATTTTCACATCACCCATGTGAAATTTAATTTTCTATTATAATTTACATTATCATTCAAATTTCTATTCAGATTTAAATGTTTAAGACTTGTTTCAGTGGGGAAAATGTAAACAGTACACAATTTGTAAAGATCTCAACTGTCCTACATAATACTTCTCTTAATCACATACAAACGTCCCATTTATTATGATTTCATTGCATTTAATAGCTTTTTAGGAAACCGCCCCTAAATAACAATAACGTCACTCCGCCTTTCTAAAACCGGTATATAACAAGGCATTCTTTTCTATACTAAAACAGCACAGCAGCGTCTGAGTGTAGTATATAAAAAAAAAATTCAAAAGCCGAGTAGAAATTTCTAGTTATTCTTTATTCAAAAAGAAAGCTGCGTGCTGAATTCTGAAGCCTGATGGCCGGCTGGGTTCAAGAAAGGCCAATGTCAAAACCAACCAGTTTAACGCTAAAAATTTTTTTTTAAAATTGATTTTGAAATTCACCAAGTTTGGAATATAAACATTCATACGTTTACAGATAGATTTTAAAAACTAAAATACCCTTTTAATAATAAATAAAAAGGAGAAAAGTTTTTTTTTTTCAAATTTGAATAATTTCTATAGACTTAAAAAAGCCAATTTTTTTAAAAAAATATTTAGAAATATATTTAAAATATTTTGTAACTTTCAATCTTTTTCTCGCTAAATTTTTAAAAAATTATGAAAAGAAATTTTTTTAAAACGTTTAATATGAGATAAGTATACTTAATCTTGTGTAAAGAAATGACTTGGTCATTAAAATCTGATTCCTTTATTAAAATTATTTATTAAACAGACTCAAATTTAATTTTTTTAAGTGAATTAATGAAATTATATTTTTCTGTAAATAAAATGCAACAGGAGTTATTTTTATAATTTTTTTTTTACAATTTTATTTATAAAATATTTCATCATTCTGTTTCTGCTCACATTCAAACGTTCTTTTCGCATAAATAAATTTAAAAAAAAATTTAATTAAAAAATCTCTTAAAAAAATTATTTTCTGTCCAAAAGGCACTTTTTAAGCACGTATTTTACATTAAGTTTTCTTTTTTTTTCGGCGTGATGTTAACATTTTATAATTTGGGAAATTGAGAGTTTACCATATGTCTTTCTTTAAATGAAAAAAGAAAAATGACTTTTCTTTGATTTTTCAACTTTTTTTCTACGTATCTAACTCCTAATATATGTTTATAATCATATTATACCTTAAATCAGTATTAATTATTATAGCTGAGAAGCTAGGTTAAATAATCTTTAATATATTTTTTTAGTATGCCTGCCCTAATTTTGTTCAAAACGGATTAATAAAAAAATAGGATAAAAAACACTTTATACTCTAAAAATTTAGTGAAATTGCCACTTTCATTTAAGATCATGGAAAACGACAATTCATTATGTAAATCAATTAAACATGATAGAAGCAGAAGAAATTAAACCTAATTCTATAAATTTTTTTCTCACAAAAAAGATTAAATCCAATATATTATCCCAAATCGAATATTTTTTCCCATAAACAATGAGAAAACAACCCATCTATATGATTATAGGATTAAAAACATCTTCCTACTCGATTTAGATTTTCAATAATCTTTCACGCTTAAAAAAGAAAAGCTGTAGAAATTGATTCATCTATTATGACAGCGAGAGGAAAAACAAATTCTTTGAAGAAATAATACTGTCTAAATCTTAAGATACCCATAAGAAAAAATAAATTATTCTTATCACCAAGAACGAATACGTAAGAATAAATACGTAAGATGTTAATGAACGATGCCCTAAAAAATTAACTAGAAGCATTTAGGAAAACTACATGTGAAAAAATTGAAATGCACGATTTTTTAGAATTAAGATTTTGATAAGATTAAATACTTGAAAAAACTGAAGTTATAAGCATCATAATTTGTTCTAGTTAAAAATTTGTTAATTAAATATGTTAGATTTTTCACAGAACAATTCCGCAAGTTCCGAGCATACATGAAACTATTAATTTACATTTCATTTATTTTATTTTATTGTCCATTGAAATGGAAAATTAAAAAATAAAAGCAATTCAATTTTCTAAAAAACACAGTAGAACACTATTTTGTATATCTTGTTTTGAGAGGCTATATTTAATTTTCTTGAAAATGTCATATTTATCTGTAAATGTATATATATCCAAAAATGGTGCAATTTCAAACACGAGTAATGTATCCCAAAATTGGTCCCAATCCAAAAATAGTCCAAAAGAGTTATAGAAAAATGTACGTAAAAAAATTCTGTTAATGCTCAGATTTAATAATAATTTTAGATTTATGGAAAGTTAAATTAAAAATTATGCAATAACATCCATTAGATTTAAATTTCACCACTATTCTAAACATTATAACGACTTAAACTGCGTTTTTTCTGATGAATAAAAAATTCATCACTTTAATCAGACTTGTGATTTCATGATATTGAGAATTAATAGAAAAGATTTTACGAGAAGGATTCTAAAAAATAGTTCAAAGCCAATAAATAAATAAAGAAACCTTAATAAAAAAAGTCAGAAAGTCGACCTCATCATTCAGAAGCTTAAATTTCAAACTGGCCTTAAAAAATTCATCGGTATTCAAATGCTAATAATTAACCCTTCCCTCAGTATTAGTTTACTGTAGTTATATGAAGTTAAATTTCTTGAACTGTCGAATAAAACACCGATTTTCGATCCGTAATCCCATGGGTCATTCACCTCCACCATTAGGGCAGTCCATTATTTAACAGGGGCCCTTTTAAGGAGATCCAAAACTCACCTATTCCTCACCCTTTCTCTTCTATTAAATTGGACATCGCGACTACGTAGGATGGAACATCACGATTTTCTAGTTTTGCCGTGAGACCTTTTTTTTTTTCTTCTACAGAGATGGTTTGAAGATAAGAAATCGTTTGATACACCCCCATTTAATTTCCGGCTGGGATTATAAAGATAAATAAATAAAAAGGATGTTACTTTTAATCTAAATTTAATGGGTTTTAGTTCGTGTTATTGATTTCTTTTTTTCAACTAAGAAAGCAAACTTGTTTATCTCGTGATATAAAGGAACGTTATAACGGCTTTCATAGTATAGTTAATTTTTTTTATTTCGCTTATTTGTGATTCTTTTTCTAATTATTTTATGAATCGTAACGGATGTAAATTTTGAAAACTTAAATATTTTGACATTTCTTTTTATCTAGTAGATATAGGAAGCAATCCGTTAAGATATTTTGTCATTTCAAGTAAAAAAAATAATGACTTCGATAATTTATTAAAAAAAAAAAATTTAAAATTCATAATGGATAAAAACTTTAAATTTTTAAGAAGAAATACACAAAATGGAGGCTGATGGAAAGCGACAGCTGCAAAATTATATTTTATGAAAGACACGTGATGGCATAATGATAGAAAATCGAGTTTGAGACCTTATTGGGTTAATCTTTTTTTAAAAACATTTTCTATCATCTTGATGTCTGTAAAGATAAAGGTGCTATAATAAAATATATGAACAAATCAGTCATTTCACAAATTCAGAACTATTATTTAAAAAATTTTTTTTAACTAATAATAACAATGGGTAGTAATAAAAATGACTACCTATTCTTACTAAATTTTTCACAATTATGTTATTAAGTATCTCTTATTTAGTAGTATTGTAAAATTCAAACACAGTTCATGATTCTTTCCTCATTCTGATACGTTAAACTTTAAGCAAAAAAAGTCCAAGTTCAAAGACCATTTTCAATGTTAGTGAATCTCTTATGGGAAGTAAGTTAGTACAAAGAGTTCAAAGGCACCTGGAGAATGAACTCCCCCTTTTGAAATCATTGACTTCTAAAAGTTGTTGTATCGTACACGAAATAAACATCCAAAACTTACAAACACGAATTAAAAATCCATTTCCGTCACAGTCACCGTATTCCTGTTGATACCATTATTTCCATTAATAATGAAAATAACATCAATTATATATTTTGACTATTCTGCAGTTTTTAAACAGAACTTTATTTCTATGGACTGTAAAAATACAACTATCACAAATTTTACGAAATAACCCTTCCTTAACAAAGAATTTTAATAAAAAAAGAAAAAATCTAAACAGTCAACTTTCAAACTTTGGCTTCTTAAAATCGATTTCCGGAATAAGAAATTCAACCCAACCAAAAGCAAGTCACAACATTACAATCCATTTCAAAACAATTCAACCTGTAAACATAAAAAAATCGATCTATCGATTTTTTTTAAGAACAGACATTAAACAAAGTTTTCAAACATTAACTTTTGAAAACATATGTATTCAAAAGGAATGTATATATAAATAGGAATGTACTCCTAAACATTAAAATCAACAAGATTGAAGAAAGCAGCATCTTTTCTAAAAGACCCACCAGTCGCAAATTACGTGTAAAAAATTGGCAAATGTGGCGCTTTAGAGCTGTTTTTGATAATGTTTGGATTTTTTTTTAAAGTTAAACTTTCACAGCATAGCTCAATTGAATATTTTTACAGAGCGTTTCAAAATATATTTTTTGTTTTATTTCTTGTATTACTGTTGTTAAAATTGTTGCCATGCATTTAGTTACATTTGGAACCAATATTTATTTCGCCCAAAGTGATGGTCTGTCAACCAAATGTTGCACAACGGAGATCAAAAGTTAAGGGATTTCCATCCCCGTTGCATATGCATACAGAATTTTTATACTATATTTGGCTGAAAAGGAAAGTAAATATTGCTTGAAAAAGTTTATTCAATAATAAATAATGTACATGAACATTTAAAAAAAAAAAATAAAACTCAACATAAATTTCATACCGATATAATTCAGAAATTTAGAAAAATTGAATAGCTTATAAGAACTAATGTTTATTATAATAAATGAGTCAATAGTGTTTAATATATGTATACAGTACAAGATTCGAATTTTAATTTTTATTAGAATGCAAATATGAAATTTGAAGAGTAACAGAAAAGAAAATGGAATTTCTTTACTTTCAAAAGAAAACTTTATTTGAAAAACAAGTTTAATTATATGCTCCTAAAATAAAATTTAACTTTTCTGATACTAGTTTCTATAGTTGTTACAAAAGGTGAAATATTAACCTACTCAAATTACCACGATTTTTAAGTGACTAAATTTTTTTGTAGTTTTGAAATATTCACCACTTTTAATCAGTAATGAAAATTAGAGCTTTTGAATTAAAAATTTTCTCGTATTAAATTAAAAAGTTTAAATATTTTTTTTATTTTTAAATCGCTGCATAACATTATTATGTATCTAAATCAATTCATTAGCTATAGACGAATTCCTTAAATTTTAATAATCTTTATTATACACAAAATGATGTTTAAAAATTTCCAAAATCCCCTTTTTTTTTTTTGCTTCATAATGGAAACTACATAAATTTTATAAAACAGAAGTATTTTCACATTCAGTCTAATATGAATCGAAACCAAAGTTGGAAGTTTTATGTAACAGCCCGTTGCATCTTCGTCAAGTACACCCAGAAATATTTTTTTTTTTGTCTAAAATCAACTAAAAACATTCGGCGCAATGTGAACGTAATCTACAGATCGTGACCTTCATTTAATTTGCTCGTGGCTTACCTTGCTATATATCATTTTAACTTATAAAAATAGAAATTTTAAAGTGATACTATTATGTAATCTATTACAATTACATTTATAAAAAATATTTATGGATTGCTATAGAATACATGGAAAGCCTTAAACCACTTTTAGTCAACATATATAAATGAAACTTTAAAATGGATATTAAAAAATAAAAAATTATTAGCTACTTGACTAATGAATATTTAAAACCAATTTTGTGCTTTGCTACTACAAAAATAGAATCAAACGGTAAAACAAATCAATGTAAACTTACATTAGTCATTACAATATTAATACAAAATTAAATTAGAGTCTTTATCTTTCTTTAGAACAATTTATGATAAATGCAATAAAATATACCACAGATAGTTCTCATACTTTGCTTTGTGTCCTTTCTACTATTAAGACACTATGCATCCAAAGCGGTCTTAACTATTTCCCTAGTTAATTGGAAACAGGGGCCCTTAAATAATTTTTTTTTATATATTTCGAAGTCAAACAAAAAATTTTTGCATTCGACCCCTTTAGCTGAAGGGACTTCAGACTTAATACTAAATATTTAAAGGGTCACATAGTAAATGTGACAATTTGTTTTAAAAATTCTTTCTATCTCTACTATTGATTTAGCTTGAAATATTTAATTTGTTTCTAATACTTCTATAGTCACAATTTTTGGAATTGTCCAATAGCGAAACAAATTTAAAAAATGTTAAATTTGTATTGTAAATAATAGAAATCTGTACTTACCAGGATAGGTGTCTGGCAATATCAGTGGCGGTCCCACACTTGTAATTCCACCGTTTTTGTCTCTGTCTATACTTCTGGCATGGACTTGCTGGCAAATGTACGCCTTGTACAAAAGCAGCGGCCGGTCCAAGTCCACCCGTGCTGGTCCCTGGACACGGTTACCTTCGAACACTCTCACTATTTGAGGCAATCCATACTTCCTCAAGAACTCCTGGGGTGGTAGTGGCTCACCCCAACACTTAATTCCAGATAATGAACTCATTGTTTCTTAGTCTCTTGAAAATTCACAAATGTTACTAAAAGAAGTTTTTTTTTACAAATAATATACGAAGTCAAATCATTTTTTCCTACGAAAACAGTAGGTAAATCACCTAAAAGCACAAAACATGCTTGTAAAACGGAATGTATAAATCTTTTCAACAATAAAATGTCTGGTATTACGTAGTCATCACTATGGATAGTTTTTATCACGTGTTACCACTATAATCCAAAAAAGAAGGTGCCGGTTTTAGCTAAATAATAAGTATATAAAATCAACCAGTTACATAAACAAGCGAATTATCCGGAAACGCACTTAATTTCGTAATGGCCAGAAGAAAAATTTAATATTTTTATCACAACCTGGTTACGACGAGAGCACTTTCTAGTCTTGGAAGTTTTCTTTTCTTTTTTTGCGAGACACAAAACAAGGAAACGTGACTAGCACAAAATCTTCACATCTGACGCGTAACCGTCCGGAATAGAAGGAAGTTGAAAAGTGAGAGTCTGGTCTGTTTTTCATTTGGATGAGGATTTCTGCCGGCTTGATTTGGCGATCTTTTGATTGAAAATTGTGCCAAGTTTGGCGAAATTGAATTCTTCGCCATATCGCCAATTGTGCAATAAAGATATAGAAGGGAATATTTCCCCCAAAAATTGCTTTTGGGAAAAACATAAATAAAGAAGAGAATAAAATGCTGATTATATTCTTCTAATGCATACAATAAATATAATATTTTTTCTCAATTAAACTTTTGTTGATAATGTAATCACATTTTTATGTCATTTCCTAATTTTGTAAGATAATTTAAATATATTTTTATGAGACAAATATTAGGTTCTGATTAATTTTTTTTTTTTTTATACAATCTGAAAAAAAAAAAAGTGTGAAATGTTATCCACGAAATTATTTTATAGTGTCCATTCTATAAAAAAAGGCAATTAATTAAATAAATGTTTGTGAATCAACTGGATCCTTTTTATATTTTTATAAATATATAACTATTGTTCAATGTAATTTTCAAATTTTGAACATTTTAATAGAAAATTTAACTTTATCATAATAATGACTTTTTAAAACACAAAATAAGGATAGTCTCCTTAAATTTTATATTTTAACTTTTTTCTTTAAATTTTATAATTCTCTTCAAACTTTTTTTCCATGGTTCACTTATAAACCTCTTAAGTGATACTGTTAATTTATTTTCTGTAGTAATAGTTCTAAATAAGTTTCGGGTTCGAGTCCCGGCGGTGCCATGGTTGTTTGTAGTAGTTCGGAATCCACTTTAAAAAGTAGGTCCCGGTCAAATAGGATCGTAGAGCGTTGCGGGGGCATTGTTACTCCGCGTCCGTGGCTTATCTTTAAGTTACACGCGCCCCCTGGGTAATGCAAAGTGAGTACGTCTGTGCAGCGCTTGCCTTAAGGCATCCAAAGACCAAGCTGTCTGTGTTTGCCAGCTGCATTACAAAGAAAATAGTTCTAAATAAACTTTCAAAAATAAATTTATTTTCTAAAGTTACATGAATTATAATTATTCGGGATAATCCTTACAATAAATAAGGAGATGGAATTTAGAAGGTTTAATTACTGTAAATCGATTTTGGAAAGTAAAAAATATCAGTTTTTCATTTAATAACTAAGGTTTAAAATGCATAATAATTTATATTTATTGAATCAGAGAAAAAATTGTTTGTTACTAATTATAAAAAATTAATAAAAAATCAAATTAAAATTAAAATTAAAATTAATTCGTTATATTCATTATCGACTGGAAAGGGATTATTATTTTTTTTTTTTTTTAAATAATGAAATTATATAACAGAATAAACTATAATTTTTATTATAATGGCGAAATCTCGAAATAATCTCTTCTTTTGATGACTTATTATAGTACAAAAAGAATATTTTAACTCATTCAGATTTTAACTGATAATTTATCAAATATTCTTTTTAGAAATATCCATCTCTTTAAGATTTACAATAATTTTTAATAATTTATTGTAAACTATTATTACATGTTGTTATTACTATTGCTATTACTTATTCTAATTAATTATTGCTACTAGTATTATTATCTACATTAGAAACCTTGTGTTCCTTGTAGTATTCCCTGTGTATTCTCAAGTATTCTCCTCTCAAGTATTAGAGAGTTTCTGCATACCGTAGGTTAGTTACCGTAGGACGTCCGTTAGCTTTTTCTCCCTAGTGCGCATGCGCGCTAGGGAGTAAAAAGCTAACGGACGTCCTACCGTAACTAACGTACGGTATGCAAAAACTCTCTATTATCAAGAAGGATACAGTATTCGTAAAAGGGAATGCTTTCATGCAGGTCTTCAGAATTAACAATCAATTGTTGTTTGTCATAAGTTGAAATCCTAAAAAAAATTCCTAAAAAAAAATGCTAAATATATCACAAATAGTCCAGTTTAGCGCATGCTCATGAAATCTAAAAAAAAAAATTCTAAATATATCACAAATAGTCCGGTTTACGATGCGACAGGTTCGAAACTGAGCTGCGCGCTAGGGAGTTGTCTAAATATATCACAAAAAGAAAAGGTAACGGACGTCCTACGGTAACTAACGTACGGTATGCAAAAACTCTCTATTATCAAAAAGGATACAGTATTCGTAAAAGGGAATGCTTTCATGCAGGTCTTCAGAATTAACAATCAATTGTTGTTTGTCATAAGTTGAAATCCTAAAAAAAATTCCTAAATATATCACAAATAGTCCAGTTTACGATGCGACAGGTTCGATTATTATCACAACCACTGCCGAGTCTACTTGTTTTTGAAAGCAGTCATTGTACGGCGTACGACGCATGCTCAGTTTCCTATGAGCATGCGCGCTAGGGAGAAAAAGGTAACGGACGTCCTACGGTAACTAACGTACGGTATGCAAAAACTCTCTATTATCAAGAAGGATACAGTATTCGTAAAAGGGAATGCTTTCATGCAGGTCTTCAGAATTAACAATCAATTGTTGTTTGTCATAAGTTGAAATCCTAAAAAAAATTCCTAAATATATCACAAATAGTCCAGTTTACGATGCGACAGGTTCGATTATTATCACAACCACTGCCGAGTCTACTTGTTTTTGAAAGCAGTCATGCACGACACACGCAGAATTGCCAATGCGCGCTGACTTTGGCAATGCAGATGCATAATTTGTACAGAAATAAAATTTAAAGAAGCATGACATTCGATGCATACTTGTACCGATGAGATCTGTTATTATTGTTTCTTATACACTTGATAGACAGCAACATCTAGACCAAGTCTAAGAACCCATGTGGTCTCATGGAAGGAGGGTAAGGGGGGAGCAGTTTCTGTTGTGATGGAGCCTCTGGAGGTATAAGTCTGACTCGACATCTTGTAGCTGAACTTTTACAGGGTAGGGTTGTCAGCCCTACATCCAACAGTTATGTTAGACCGAGACCTATGTTCTTAAAGTGAATTCCGATTCACTACAAACATCCGTGGCACCGCTGGGACTCGAATCTGAAACCTGTAGCACCAGAGCTCCAGACATTTGGCTGTGAGGCCCCCACAGAAGAGATGTAATAATGATGAAAATTTAATGCAAGATAAGGATTAAATAATAAACACAAATCCTCACGATTGTGAATTGAAAATTATGACACAAAACAGCAACATTCGTTGTGATTTTTAAATTCTATATAAAATGGGTTTGCTGTTTAATCTTATAAAAAGCATCTAATTGTTCTTCCATTACTTTGAAAGCTGAAGTATATACTTTTTCAAATAGAAATGTTTGTATAAATCACATAGTAAATAAATTGAGAGTTCATAATCATTCATAATAAATAATAATATATGCAGTAATTCATAATCATTCATAATAAATAATAACATATGCAGTAATTCATATTATAAGGAGGGCCTGAATAGCCGAGTGGCTAGCGCTCTGGCGCTCGGTACCACAGGTTTCGGGTTCGAGTCCCGGCGGTGCCATGGATGTGTGTGTAATGGTTCGGAATCCCCTTTAAACCGTAGGTCCCGGTCCTAATAGGATCGCAGAGCGTTGCGGTGGCATTGTTACTCCGCGTCCGTGGCTTATCTTCAAGTTACACGCACCCCCTGGGTAATGCAAAGTGAGTACGTCTGTGCAGCGCTTGCCTTAAGACATCCAAGACCAAGCTGTCTAAGTGTTTGCCAGCTGCATTGGAACAAAAAAAAAATATTATAAGGATGCATTTCGTCAATGTATTGAAATGTGTACCCTCATTATTTAATCATGTTCCTGTTCATAGAAATCAGGCATATATTTCAATAATATATAGATTTTTATATTTTATACGAGATATATTCGGATGCTAATTATTCTTCGATATACATTTGCAATACTTTGTTGTTAATTTCACGTCCTGAATTCATTCAAGTTACCCTCATAAATAAAATGAATGAACTATAAATGTATTAATCATTGTATAAAACAATCAGTCACTTTAATTACGTCAAGCCTTGATTTGTTGTCATGGCAATAAGCGTTTAAGACCTACAACTTCAAGTTTATTGAGTCCTCTGGTTCTCTTAATTAAGATGCATCAGATGTATCGGTGTCAAATACTTTTCGAAGAATTGAAATGATGATTTATCGTATTGAACAAGGAAACGATTAAACATTATAGCACAGTTATTAATATATCCATTGAATATTGCAATTTATAATTAAAAGGTTAGATAACAATCAAAGATATATAATTATCTAAAATATCTTCACTGATTAAAGAGATATAGGAAATGATATTTGTGGAGCAGAGATCTATGCACAATCATTTTATTAATGTTTATACATAAATGTTATAAATAGAAACAACCACTTTACATGTTTTATAAATGTAACAATCAACAGAATCAAATGAACTTGATTTTTGTAAATATAATAAATTGTTTTCTTCATTATTTAATATTAAATCTTTTCAGTTAGTTTAACTTTTAAAGAAATTTTTTATACCTTTTCATATATTTTATATGCATTTTTAATTAGTTCAATATGATGGGCCTGAAAGGCCGAGTAGCTAGCGCTCTGGCGCTCGGTACCACAGATATCGGGTTCGAGTCCCGGCGGTGCCATGGATGTTTGTAGTGGTTCGGAATCCACTTTAAACCGTAGGTCCCAGTTCTAATAGGATCGTAGAGCGTTGCGGGGGCATTGTTACTCCGCGTCCGTATCTTCAAGTTACACGCGCCCCTGGGTAATGCAAAGTGAGTAGCGTCTGTGCAGCGCTTGCCTTAAGGCATCCAAGACCAAGCTGTCTAAGTGTTTGCCAGCTGCATTGGAACAAAAAAAAAAGATGATTACGATAAGGGATATAACTCAAACATTTTTTACCAACATATAGTGAATTTTTTTTTATGGAACTAAACTCTAATGATTTCTCTATTCACACCCACCTCAAAACACAATTTTTACTTTTTATTTAAAAAAAAAAAAAAAAAAAAAAAAAAAAAAAAAAAAAAATAAATAAATAATTTTTTGTTGTTGTTGTTGTTATTGCTGTTTTTTAACCCACTTGGTAGACAGCAACATCTAAACCAAGTTCAAGAATCCGTATGGTCACATGGAAGGAGGGAAAGAGGGAGGGGGCAGCTTCTGTTGTGAGGGAGCACCCATAGGTAGAAGTCTGACTTGGTTCTGTGACGCTGACTTTTTACGGGGTAGGATTGTCAGCCCTACGCCCAACAGTCATATTATACAGAGACCTACGGCTTAAAGTGGATTGTGAGCCACTACGGGTTTGGTTTGTCGCACCACGGTCATGTTTTGCATACTTTAGGCTAATTAGGTCGGGACCTACAGTTCTGAACCACTACAAACATCCAACGCACCACCGGGACTCGAACCCGAAACCTGTGGCACCGAACCGTAGTGACTCGGCCATCAGGTCCTTTTTTTTTAAACGTTGAATGTGGCGTGGCTTGGCATGGTGATTGTAGCATATTATCGTTAACAAATCATTGACAGGATCAGAAATTTGTAAACAATACAATATACGATTACTTTCTTGTGTAAACGTTTTTTTAAAAATCTAACAAATACGTTTTTGAAAAATAATTTTTTATTAATAATTGATTATTAAAATACAAAATTAACGATTTGTCATCATTGATTACCATTTTTAATCAACTTCAACGAAGTTGATTATCGTTTATTTGACAACAGTTTATTATATAATTATTGTTGTATTTTAAGTCATTTTTAAAGTCAGAAAATGGGAAAACTAAAGAAAATTTTATTAATTCTTTTCAGTATTATTACTAATATAAGCAATTATTCTTAATAAACACAACACCTGATTAATATGATTCACGATTTTAGGAATGGGAAAAATAATTTTCTAAATTTCTAAATCTTTCACAATTAATAGTAACTATTCACTGCTGGGAAAAAAATACTGACATTGATGAAAGAAATAGTACATGAATTCATTTTCACTTTCATACAAGTTGGAAGTTTCCCTACTTAAATCCCGAGGAATAAAATGATTGCACACAAATAACCTGTCTTTCTTCAACCTTGTACTTGAGGTTTGATTAGTATTCTCATCGCCTCTTTTAGGAAGTAAATTTGTGGTCTGCGTCACAGGTTGCTCATTTCGTGAGTATGAAATTTAATTTCGTATTTCTGATCGTGAGACGAGACGTGTTTTCAGTACTATTCCCACAGTAAATTTATTTTAGTGTTGCACTCAGTGAAGTCAAATCTTTAGTATACCAAACGAAACATAATAAAATACGTATGAAAACAGGATGAATTACAGGATAGGAAAGCACAGACCTTGGTCCACGGCCCGCCTCATCATTGTGTTAATTTTACTTTCAAAAAACCTAAAATAAGTTTTTTCCAATACTTTCGTGTTTTGAAAAGTTAAATTACGGACAGGATCCTGATAGTCGAGTGACTAGCACTTTGGTGCTCGATGCCATGGATGTTTGAAGTGGTTCGGAATCTACTTTAAATAGTAGGTCCCGGTCTAATATGACCGTTGGGCGTAGGCTGACAACCCTATCTCGTAAAAAGAAACCATCTTCTGTATCGAAATCTGACAATAGGCAGACGGCCTTGGCCCACCATGGGCTGTAGTGCCAGGGGTTAGTTATTATACATAAATGGAGGCCTACCGGTATGCAAGAAAGTTGATACTTCGGACAGCCTGCTAACGAGCAATAAAGATATTATTTTTAGAGGTAGCTATCCATTTGCTTGTGATGTGAAAGATAAACTGTAAAACTACCGCCAAACTATTTGACTGCTGATGAGATAAACATAGTACGAACGTTAAACAGACGTTGTCCCAATAACCATCGAGTCTAAAGGCAGTGACTGCAAATGGACGCCACTAGTGATTTTAAAGTTGATCCTTCTTACACCATCTTCACATATTATTAATGGACCACAAATAGGATTCCAAAATCATTCGTCAACAGAGTATTATTCAATAACTTACTACTAATGTTTAGTCTGAATAATAATAGGGAGAAACTACGGTGAATTATGATAAAACTTAAATATTAGAAACATATTTTATTCATTATTTTTAATCTATTACAAAGTAGGAAAAAAAAAATTAATAATAAATTAACTTGGTTTTCAAGAACTTAATTACCATGTTTTTCAATTATCTACGTCTTATGATATCATATATAAAAGTCTCAAAATCTTTGGTTATCGAGAAATAAACAATTTCTTTTTTCGTTAATTCATTACATGTTTTATAAGATTTTCGAAAACATGTTCATTTTCAAAATTATAGTCAACACAATAGGCGTGATAATCCACTTTGAATAAATATTTATTAGTGAACAAATATTTTAAAGTGTATATAATAGGAAAAAAATCCAATAAACAGAAAATATATGACTAATTTATTTTTACTTGGCTATTAAAAAAAATAACCAAATTCTAAAATAATAATTAAATAAAATTCTTATATATATATATATATATATATATATGAAAATCGTATTACGTGAGCCTGATGAGTGTCTTTCCTCAGAATACATATTGACAAAAACCATATTTCTATTACGGATAGTTTTCGAGAAAAATACTAAAGAAATTTGCGGTCACATTCGGTGCACGAAAAATAGCCTTTACTGGAATCAGGTGAAACAGCAGAAGGAATAAAAAAAAAAAAGATTTTACGAATAAAATTAAAAATTGCATCCCTAGGTTTGCTGGAATAGTCGATATGTGCCTGTTATGCAATTAAACAACCGTTATTGAGTCGCTTTTCTTGAAATTATTGACAACCTTTTGTTTAGGGTTAATCTATTGCACTCGTGAATATTTCGCCGCGATCTATACATCAGACTCTCTTTAATTTTTTTTTATGAGAACATCTGAAGAAATTTCTAATCCGAATTAAATTCCGAATCCTAGTTACTACAAAATGAGATTTTGTTGCTGCTTTGCCGGCTTTCTATATTTACTTTTGTTAAATGTGTGTAATTAGCCATTGTAAGGATGCTCATGTTCTGCACGGTGGTTATTTTGCAAAATTGTCAAAATGCAAAATTTTATAAGCATTATTTTTCAAATTCTGTTGATTATAATAATCGAAAACCATATTATTAGATTATATTGCAAGGTTAATTTTTTATAAATGTAAATTTTGGATGCAATTAATATTTTTATAATCCCAAGAACTTGTAATGAATATATAATCCAAATAATATTGAAGCAGCTAATTACAACCGAAGAACGTTTCGAAAAATCAATAGAATACGCAATATTAAGTAACTTAAAAGAAATATATGTTATATATAAAATACTAAGCTGTACCATAGAGATATTTTTTATGAAACATATCGGTCTGATTTCTTATAATTCTTTTTGGCTTTATATTTTTTTTGAAAAATACTTTTAATCTATAATTCATAAACATGTTAGTAGTTAGTGCAATAAAAAATAAAAATAAAGTAAAATTAAAATTTTATTTTAAATTTAATACTTTTATGAAATATAAAAGGCATTATTTTCACTCATAAATAAACTTTAAAGAAATAAAATCGTAACAAAAAATTAAATTTGAAAACATTTAATTTTTTGAAGGAAAAGGAAAAGTAAGCTTTTTAGAAAAACATGAAATAAAAAAATCTAAATGATTTATAATAAAAATTAAATAAGAAATGAAAATGTCTAAGTACAGTAACAATAAGGTAAAAAAGGATGTTCAAAAACTTAGATGACTCATTATCGGAAAATAAAGGGCAATTTAAATTTGATTACAAACGCTTTAAAAAGTAAAAGTCAAAGAGATGGATCTGCAAAGTATTATTCCACTAATATTTAAACTTGATCTATAAAGAAAAAAAAAAATCCTAAAGCAATAATTCAGTCAGGCATTGAACCAGAAACTTCAAAGCAAAAATTCATTCACTTAAGAACTTGTTTTAGAAACTTAGTGCAGATAACATGTTTCAGAGCTCATTACGAAATAATTCTTTTGTTCTTAAGCTTTTAACTAGTTCTGGTCTTCCTAAACTAGTCAGATAAAAATAATAATAATATGATTACTATGTTATGATAAGACGCAATTATTATTATAAGGTGCCTTTTTACTTTTACATTAAGGATAATGATAAACTATTGGTGAATAATTTTAAAATGCCACTTTTTTGTCAATATTTAATTATCGATGAAGTTCAGAAAAAAAAATTGGGTGATATTTTTTATAAAAATAAAAAAAATTCTAAAGAACAGCAGAATATTAACAGAAAAACTTTTACATTTATTATGCAGTAAAAATTCATCTATATGCTAATATATTTGTATTTATTAAACTTAGATGTTATAAACATGTGAACTAATTATATTTTTATTATAAATAGTAAAAAATCGTTAAAAGCATTAAATTAATGCATTTTCTTTGAATAATAACCATAACTTTTTATGGTTTTTGTAATAATTATTTCAATAAACACATATTTTCATAATTAATCCAAAAAAAATATTTTTCCAAAATTTTTAATGACAAAACTTATTTTACATTTTAAGTTAAAAAGTTACAAATTTTAATTGCTCAAAACTTATTTCATCAAATAACTTTTAACAGCAAAATCAAAATAAATGCAAATTTTTTTAATGTTTGTAAGTTTTTAAATAAGTAAGTTATTAGTTGGTTACAAAAAATAAAAGCGATAGTGAGAGATATTTTTAGAAAAGTATTTTATACAGTGGAAAAAAAAAATAATATTTGTTATTTTTATTTCACAACAGTCTTTTCTGACTTCAAATGATGCTATGTAAATTTATGGACAAGTTGGACGAGTGTATTACTTCCTGCAAGTAAAAAATTTAGAAACGTACCTTAAAAAACAATTATAAAAAATATTAATTAATTAATTAACTAAGAATTGATATTAAATTATAAAACGATATCATTTTATTTTTAAATTTTCAATCGAATTTTTATATTATTTGTATCATGTATAGGCGCACACCTGACTCGTGGTTCAGTGGCTGCGCCATTGGTGAGCATTAGGGGTGTTCAATCCGCTCGCGGCTTTGTTGTAAACACTTTACAAAAACAAAAGATTCGATATCATTTGTGATGTTCCGCATCTTGCCTCGTGAGTCGGACTACCTGTGGGAGTTTTCTGGGTTTTCTACCAAAAGATACGCAAATGCGGGGTAGTTCATCCTAAAAGTCCACCCGGAAGGCACTACCCTCCTTCAGCGACACGGAGCAGAAGTCAGACTTCTACCTACGGGTGCTCCATCACAACAGAAGCTGTTTCCTCCTTCCTTGAGGGATATGACAACAGCTACGACATCTATATACCATACACTGTAGTTTTTAAGTAATATCGTCATTATCTTTTTCTTTTTCTTATTTATCCATAGCACAACTTATAAGTAATTTTTAAATTGAACTATATCATATCTTTAAAATTTCAATTTTTAACCTTTCGTGTTGTCTTCTTCTTGTCTAAGTAAGAATGGATATAAATATTATTTTAAAAGAAATATCTTCTTAAATGATAGAAAATGATACTTCTTATGATAGAAAATGTCTGCTTGATTTTAATACAAAATCAGAATTAATGGATTCAGAAACATCATTTTTAGAGCATAGTAGTTGATTATTCCAATAATTTAAACCATTTTGTTAAATGTCTTATTTTAATTCCAACTGTTTTTAGATTATTTGAATTTTATTTAGAATGAAAAATTATGATTCATTTTGAAGTACCACTTTAATCTATCATTTCTTTCATTAGTAACAAATTTCAAACAGCTATTTTGCTTACATTTTTTAAAAAAGGGAAATTCACTTAGCTGACATTGTCCTTCAACTATTGGCGACATTTTGAGGTCAAATGCAAAACAACGCCAAAAATAATAGGGAAATAAAGCTTGCAGCAGGACTTTTAGGTCATATAAGGGTCACAGAGAAAAAAAGAGAGTTTAGCAATAGCTATAAAGTGATTATTGAAAGAATGTTATTTATCATGTTTATACAGCAAAACATCATAAATGACCTTTTCTTCCGCATGGGGTGTTGTAATCGAACTTGTCATTCACGTATCAACTTCTATTGTAAAATGTTTTTCAAGATTTCAAAAAGTTTTTCAATGGAACCATATATATATATATATATATATTATATGTATGTGTGTGTGTATATATATATATATATATATTATATGTATGTGTGTGTGTATATATATATATATATTATATGTATGTGTGTGTGTATATATATATACATATATATATATATATATATATATATATATATATATATATATATATAAATATATATATATATACATACACACACCAGCCAACGGCCGTACCATGCTGAATATACCGGTTCTCGTTAGATCACCGAAGTTAAGCATCATTGGGCGCGGTCAGTACTTGGGTGGGTGACCACCTGGGAACACTGCGTGCCGTTGGCAAATTTGGGACCTGAATGGCCGAGTGTCTAGCGCTCTGGCGCTCGGTGCCACAGGTTTCGGGTTCGAATCCCGGCGGTGCCATGGATGTTTGTAGTGGTTCGGAATCCACTTTAAGCCGTAGGTCCCGGTCTTCTATGACTGTAAGAGCGTCACGGAGCAAAAGTCAGGCTTCTACCTACGGGTGCTCCATCACAACAGAAGCTGCTTCCTTTCCCTTCAATCATGAGTCCATATGGGCTCGTGGGCTTGGCCAGCCAAGTGGGATAAGAAACAACAACAACAACAAATATATATACCAAGTATTGAATTGTTTTCCGTGAAAATGAAATCATAGAATTTTTTCAAGCATAAAGCTCAGAAAGCATCTATGCTGAGACTTGGAATAAAAATTTTGAAATGAAAACAAAATTATTTAAATTAAAAAATGATGTGTCACTTACAATATTGTCACACCTGTTCTTTTTTGTATTTATTTTTACTTGTTTGTGCAAATTAATATCTCCATTCATAATAGAACGGTTTATAGAATGGTTTGAAACAATCAGAAGGAGATGTTCGTTGTCAACGATTAGATTCCTGAAGATCGTGATAGTGTGTGTTAAGCGTCTCGCATCGATAGTCAGGCTGGCTGGTGGGAATTTTCCGGGTTTTCCCATATGGCACATAAATGAGGGGAAGTTATCTATAAAAGTTTTTCTTTGAAGCAAGGTCTTTTCCGTGTGATGAGGCGAGGTTCGTGGCAGACTATGTAAGTGGAATACAAGACCCACCGATGTTCAAAATCAACAAACACTGAAATAAATTAAATCAATGCTTCATTTCATATTGTACTAGATTTTTAAAGAATTATATATATACTTTTTTTATTAATTTTCAGTAGAGAACTAAGAAGTGGATTGTCATAAGAATTATGTTATAAGAAATTTTTTATTAATTTTCAGTAAGAACTAATTTTTTTTATTAATTAATGTTTCCAATTCACTGAACCTAATCTATTTCAAAACCGTTTAATAGAAAAATTGATGTATCATCACGGGTATGATTGTTGAGTGACTTGGGCTCGGTGCCGCAGGTTTCGGGGTCGAGTTCCGAAGGTGCCATGGATGTTTGTAGTGGTTCGGATTTCACTTTAAACCGTAGGTCCTGGTCTAATATAACTGTTGGGTTTAGGGCTGACAACCGTACCCCGTAAAAAGAAAACATCTCCTGTCTCGAAATCTGGCAGTAGATAGACGGCCGTGGCCCATCATGGGGCTATATGAAAATAATAAGAATAATTTAGTTTTATGCTTTAGTTTCAGCAATTCAGCAATCAGCAGTTCAGCAATTTAGCAATCTGGATTGCTTAGTTTTAGCAAATGTATTGCATCAAAGTTAACATTAAAGTTATGTATATTCTGAACTGTAAACAAGTTTATAGAATGAACAAGCTCAAAGGATACAAAAAAATGACTTCTTAAATTTCATTTTAAGAAAATAGTATTATTAAATCTAGAAAAATATTTCGATGTTTGACAGCCCAAACCACAATATAATTACTATAAAATTTTTTAGTTTATATATATATATATATATATATTTGTAAACAAAGGTAAGAATTTCGTTTTTTACTATGCCCAGTCTAATAGTCCTTTTGTTGAACTATCTTATTAGTTGATTGCCATGATAGAAGACATTTTCTTAAAATTTTCAAGGTTGATTTTGTTTAACGCCTCCACCACATTTTACGAGAATCCATCCATGTTTTGTGATATCGAAAATAAAGAGTTTGTTTTAAGAGTCCAAATGTACAGTAATCTAGAGGAGACATGTTTAAAAATTTGGGTGGGGTGCAGTTAAATGGAATAATAATTCCCATTTCATTTTATTCCAAAAATAAAACAGCAGATTTATATGATTGGTAGCTTTATTATGATGGGACTCAATACAAAGAAGATTGTTTATTTAGAGTGATGGAAGGTCTATGAAAATAGGTATTAAAATATATTATTGATATTAATCCGAATCAATTTCCATATTTTTTTCTTACTTTCTTTATTTTAAGTTTTCTGACGCAAGAGAATAAATTCATAATCATAAAACCTACAGCAAAACTTTCGTTGTTTTCAGTGAAGCAACATATTAGGGCATATAATACATTAGCGACATATAATATATACTCTTTTTTGGCACTTTTTCTATTGCAATTTGATAAATACAACCAAGCTTTATCAAGAGTAACTGTATTTTTCCATTTTTTATTTAATAATAATTTTCAGATAATAACTTCACGTATTCTTAAGCTGATAAACAAGTTAGGGCGTTAACCGGTGAGCATAATTTATTATTATTATTATTATTTCTGATAAGCTTTAAATCAGATTTTAAATTTGTTTTAAAGTTCGTACAGAGATGTTTTTAAGATTTTGTGATAGTTCTTTGGGAATTGGAAATACTATTTTTTAAAAGATGACATTTAACTTTAGATGTAATAAGAGGTGTAAGTACTTTTGTTGGATATGCATTTTTTTTAATCTCTTTCCCAGTTAAATGTAACTGTAATTGGGTACTTATTACATGTTACGTGTTACATTTATTGCACGTGTAGAAATATTAAAACAATGCATTTTACATCTTTTTTCAATATTCAAATAAAAGTTCTTCTGTTATTAAAAGTTAGATATACAGTCTTCGAACCATGTAGAAATATTAATACAATACTCTTTGCATCTTCTCAGGTGAAATAAAAGTTCTACTCTTAGTAAAGTTCAGAGATACAGTTTTAAGATATTTTAAAGCAAAGAATAATTTTAATGAATCGTAATCGTTTAAATCTTATCCTGAACTGATATGATTTAGTTTTCTTTATTCATTTAAATTTAATTCATGGGAAAACTCAAGATTATTACAAAAATGCCTGAATTCTCTCCTCCGTATATATCTATATATATATATATATATACGTTTGTGTGTGTGTGCGTATGTATGCCCAATTTTTTTCAATCTAAGCAAATTGTTATCATTTAAATACTGAATGAAATAATCTCGATATGACAATTTTATGCAACCGTCATCCACAATCTATCAACTTGGCTGATTTGACATGACATTAAGGTCGCCTTTAAACATTTAAAAGGAAAGCAGATACTAGTTTTGTTTAAAGAATGATCAATTAGCATTATTGCCAGTCAATTGCAAATTACTCGAGGCAGAAATATTTCAAAAGTTTTATAAAATCATCTTGGCATAATGGTTTTATTTCTTATTTTTTTTTCCCTTCCCCGTTATTTATTTATTTATTTTTTTTTTTTTTTTGTCAATAGCTGTCAAAATCTGAATAATATAATTTTTGTCTTTTATTTATCATTCATATGACTGCAAAGAGGTTTTTTTTTTACTGCAGAAGTTATATTTGTTGTATGCTCAACTGACAAGTCTCACGCAAAATAGTTTCAACATTTTAACGACATTTTTAACATTAATTGTATTAAGAACATTTTTAAACCTTCTTCATATTGGGTTACCGCCAGCGTATTGTGATAGGTCACGGCAACTTGAAAGTTCCTCGTTGCCGAAACATTGTTTTCACAGATATCTTGTCAGCTCTCGAAGGAGGTGAAAGTCACTCGGTAACGGGTCTGAGCTGTGCGCCGAGTAATTAACCATTCCCATTGAAATTGTACAAGAATTATCACTTCCTGTTTAAATATTGAATGAAATAAACTTGATTCAACAATTTTTTATAAGCGTCAACCGCAATCTACAAACTTTGGGGATTTGATATTAAGGTTGCCTTTAAATTTTTAAAAGGAAAGCAGATAATAGTTCATATTAATTTACTATAGCAGTATGTATGGTATGATTGTATGGTTTGATTACTACAGCAGTATGTGGCTATGAATTGTCATGGACCAAAGCAATTCCAGTCATAAACGCTGCTCAATTTCCTCTGAATTTCAGCTGCGCTATTTCTTTCTATCTATAGGAAATGAATGATACTATACAATTCGTACTTGGCAGGGAGAAAAAATCATGCTGGGACTGCAGCAGCTCAGCTCCTATTGATGTTTTGGACTTGGCAGTAACACATGTTACGATAAGAATGTGCAGATCATCCTTGTATGACTTGGTTGGTCACTTAGCAATGCTCTCAGAAGTTAAAAACAAAAATAACTCTCGAGCATATTTTTTTTGCAAGGTTACGGTAAGGATGTACAGATCCTCCTTGTAGGACTTGGTTAACAATGCTCTCAAAAATTGGGATAAAAAATTAACTTTCCAGCACATCTTTTTATATACAAAAAGAGTAAAAATAATAAATGAAAAATATTTTTCTCAATAAGGATTTCAAATGGGAATAATAAGTTCTTTTTTTTTTTTTGTTGTTGTAATAATTATTGGTGAAATAATTAATGGATGAAATTAATCATATGTGACTAAAAAATTTGATTTCCTTTTTAAAATTTAAAAACAATTTTAATGCTTTCTTTCTGCCAATTCATTATTTATTAACTATAAATAGTTTTATATTTTAATATTCATGAAAAAGCATCAATAATAAGTACAAGATATGAAGTGGGGGAAAGGTATCATTAAACTGAATATAATTTTCCACATATTTGGATATGACAGGCATTTTTAAACAATACTTGAAAATTCATCTATTTCAACATTAAAAAAAAACAATTAAATCTCAAAAAAAAGAAAATGTTTCAGTAACCTACGAAATCCCTACAGTCCACCATTAAACCTGAAACGCCCACACCCGCCTGGGCCAGGTTAGCTACCACTGGTCTAGTGGATAGGGCATCGATGAAAAGAGTTGGAATCGAACATATAAACCCAAAACTTCTATGTCTATTCTGAAGAGTAGTATCATAATTCCATAGGCCTTATTGTCTTTTATGAACTCTTAATCTGTTGCCTGTCATTCTAGAGTCGAATCAGTCAAGCTTAGAAACAATTAGCGGTTGTTGTTGAAACATAATTCTTTCCGACCTCATTGAGTCATGATGGTGTTTTTGTTTTCCTAATTTTCATAGGTTTTGTCTTCCCTCGATTCATATTTCCTTTTCTTTTTGGACATTTTTAATAGTGCTGTCCTTCATCAAAATGTATTTTTTATTGCTGTTGAACATCGCGTCCCCCTCATGTATGTGACAAATAACCCACCGACGATGGAAGTCATTGCTTTCCAGGAGAAACTTTTTTTTTCGTATTTGCGTGTACTAAAAGAGTCAATCTAGAAATATTCCCATGCATCTGATTGTCATTATTAGACGCTTTATACACATTGCTTCCATCTAATTTCCTGGTTTCTAATGTAGTGATTGCTACAAAATCCGCCAGTAGATTCCAACCTGGTCACTCCTTCAAGCTATCTACGCATCTTGTCCTTGGCTACGAGTCGGGTGATTGAAGTATATTTATATTTTCTTACCCCATTTGGTTGGTGGATTGCAATATCGAAATATAGCAGACCAAGTCCATGAAGACTTCCGGGAGGAATTTTAGGGAGAACTACCCCGCATTTACATATCATATGCGATAAAACCCAAGAAACTCCTACTAAGTAGTCCGACTAACGAGTAAAGAGGCTGAACATCACAAACGTCATCGGGTCTCTTCGTTTTTTGAAACAGTGTCTGCAACAAAGCCGCCAGCTAATTGTAGCTCAGCCCTCATGCTAACCAGCGGAGCACGTTGCCACTGAGCCACGAATAGGGCAGATTGAAATATATTAAATTGTATTTTTTCATAAAACCTTAAACAGTATTACTTCAATCACTTTAATATTTCAATTGTAAAATGCACATTTCTGTTTATTTCTTTACATCCCTTCTCCAAATTTTTACATTAATTCACATAATCTTTCCCTATAAAAATTAAATTTTGTGATGCGTGAGGAGGTAAGTGGATGTTTAAAATAAAAGCTTTTTTTATTTATTATTATTTTTTTTTACTTTTTTTATCACCTACATTTGCGTGCGTGTTTGGATGTCAAGAACTTCATACCCTACCAGGAAACTATTATGTAAGCACGCGATAAAATATGTATCAGTGGGATTACAGAAAAAAACCACATTAGGCATAATACTTTCTACGTTTTATTCCACATCCGTTCTTTACTGATATGGACAAGTTTCAATTCTCACGTGACAAAATGTAATCACTAGTACCGATTGAAATCAACTTATTGCTCCCATGAATACTCCATTTATTTCAATAATGTGATTTTTCGTCAGTAGACTGTAAATCACCCATCCTCTTCGTGACGAAAGACACTAAAATCTGGGTACACAACCCCATTTGAAGATTTCATTCACCAAAAGGTGGGCAAAATGACAC
The DNA here is from genome assembly GCA_021605075.1 of Caerostris darwini. Lineage (NCBI taxonomy): Eukaryota > Metazoa > Arthropoda > Arachnida > Araneae > Araneidae > Caerostris > Caerostris darwini. The sequence goes on from BPLQ01009224.1 coordinate 33,414, forward strand.
CACCTCTTTTCATAGTACGCTGAAGAGTTTATGAGCCATTCCGCACGCTACAGGCAGAATGATACACATTTGAAGAATGTAGAGAATTACTTCTCAACACTAAAAGCACGCGAAACTATAGTTTGCGTAAACTTTTTATCTTCTCTGCTTTCTTTTTTTTATTACTGTAATCGAATTCGAGTATTTTTTTCGCTTGTAATGATATGATCAACTGTTTTTTTCATATAAATTCGCAAATTGCAAAAATTTATCCAGCTTTCACCCATATCCGAAAATGGCGTCATAACAAATATGTTATGTCTACAGTAATATTATCTGTGTTTTTTGAAAAAGAAAACGATATTAAATTTTGAATATTGAATGTTTCAACAAAAATATGCTGTTGTAAAAGAAAAATTTAATTTGGGATATTTGTATTCGAATAATAAAATTACCAGTTTTAACTTTTTATAGAAACAGGGAGTTTAGAATGCTTTTTGATTTTTTTTTTTTTTTTTTTTTGCAGGAAAGATAAGTTTAAAATTCTTTTGATTTTCGATGTTCATAATTTTGTTGAAAATTAAATTAGGGATTCATAAACTTGTTTGGAAAAAAGACTGCCAAGGTTATTTGTGTCGTATGAAAAGAAAGGAAAAAAAGTTTTTTTTTTTTTTTTTTAAACATTAATATTATAAATGTATATTACATATTATAACCAATAAAGGATTTAAAAAAAAAACTAATGTATTTCGCAGGATGCTTTGATCTGCATCGATTTTAAAAATATAAAAAACAAAACTGTAAGTGTAAAAACTGGTTCTAAAGTATATTTTATATTTTGCAGTGTTAATAATCATGACTGTAAAAGTTTGTTCATTAAAACACAGAACTTGAAAGTTTTCAAAACTGTTTTTATAGATACTGCAATAAAAGTTAAAAAAATTTGTCTTTTTAAAATTTATTTTTCAGGTTTATATCAGTTTTTCTTATTGATTCAGGTACATTTTTGTTAAAATGGCAAAAAAATCTAACAAGGACTTTATTTTATAAAAAAATGTTTCTGTAAGAAACTAAAAAAAATATTCTTTTAAGCAATTGCAATTTTTAAAATCTTATCAAATGTTTAACTTGCAAAAGCTAAAATTAGCTTCTTATGAGATTAGATGTCGCCAAATAATTGGAGACCACGTAATATAGAAAAGAAACAATCTTAAAAAAAATTAATTTAATGTTCTTTTAATTTTTAAAATAAAAATAATTAAATCTGATCACAAATTTCAATTTACCATGTCTGAACATATTTGTTGGACGAATACATATGGGAGTATACTAATATTCAATAATCCAAGAAATTTATGAAGCAATTGATTAAAATACTACATGAACTATCAAATTCGACAGCCATAGGAATGTATCAAAATTTGGAGACTTATGAAGGAGTAATTATAGAACTTAATGAAGGAGTAATTGGAGAAAAAGGACTGCCACGCGAATGCAATAACCACGTTATATACCAATGGTCGATAACTCTAAAACTTAAGAAGCAATTGATCAAGAAGCACTATTGAATTCTGACGAAGAAGTCTGTTTAGGGAGTATTAAATGAACTCTGAGAAACATAAAATCGTTAGACACTATATTGTATGAAACAATGACCTGTTTGCGTTTTGAAAGATTTTTTTCCCCCAATGCAGCTGGCAAACAGACATGGACGTCTTTGGATGCCTATAAGGGCTGCACCTATGTTACTCACTTTGCATTACCCAGGGGGCGCGTGTAACTTGATGGTAAGCCACGGACGCGGAGTAACAATGCCCCCGCAGCGCTCTTACGATCCTATCTGGACCGGGACCTACGGCTTAAAGTGGATTCCGAACCACTACAACACCCATGGGCAAAGCCGGGATTTGAACCTGATACCTGTGGTACCGAACGCCAGAGGTTTTGAAAGTTAGACAATTTAAAATGAATGATAGGACAGATTATTTGATGCTGGTCAATCATTAGATTTAGCAACACACATTTCATGTCGTTTTTAAAACACAAATAAAATAACGTGAAAATCGTTTATTTTGAATACAATTTTTGAAAGGAAGTTTCTCAAGTTGAGCAAGGAGATTAATGAGTTTTAATTAATAACTTATACTCTTTCTTATTTTTTATTTTCTAGCTTCACTTTTTTTATAGATATCACTAACTCCAACCAGGATAGCATCATGTTCTAGCATGAAAATAAAAGTAAATAATAAAAAATACAATTTTTCATATATGAAAAATAAAATTCCTTTTATGATCTACTTCCATCCAAATAAACATGCTTTTGTTTCTTATACCACTTGGGCGACAGCAACATCTAGAGCAAGAACCCGTGTGGTCTCATGGGAGCCAGCTTTTGTTGTAATGGTGCACCCGTAAATAGAAGTCTGACTAGGAGGACAGTGCCTTCTCGGAACGACCTTTTAGGGGGGAACTACCCCACATTCGCGTACGTATGAGAGAAAACCCGGGAAACTCGCACCAGGTAGTCCAACTAACGAATAAAGATTCTCAAATAAAGATAAAAAGTTTACTGTTGAATAAAAACGATATATATTACAATTAATGGCAATATAAATACATCTGAAATTTATTATATGGCGAACGATGTAATTAATTTTGTAAAAGTAACATAAAGAAATGAATAATTAATAAAAATAAATATTAAAAAAAGGTAGTTTGATGTTTAAGGCCAATTTATTGAGAACTTAAGAATAATGAAATTAGAATCTTTTACTAGTAAAGTCTCGAAATAAAATGTCACATCCCTGATTTTCCTCTATCATTTTTTTTATTCCTGAATTTCCCAACTATTGTGCCTCTAGTAGATATCTAAAAATCAGTGTTAGCGGATTTAAAAGAAGCCGGATCTTTAAAGTTGTTGGGCAACTGGATTAATACAGGTTTGGTATACATTGTGTGGACAGACAATTGTCTTTTGAAACTAGCATAGCTTAATATGTCATATCCTTAAAAATAATGATTTACAATTATGGTATTTAGAAAAAGATATTCAAATAAGACTCTAAGAGATCATTTTTATCTTTTAGATGCTTATTTATTCGTATTAAAAAGTATCTTCTCGTATACATTTATTTCCCTTTTATTTTGTATTTTTAATTAAGACTGCAGTAAATTAACATATGATTAATTTTGTCAGCAAAGTAGGCGTAATTAATTATCAAATTGATTGTTAATAGATTTATAAATTCTCAGTTTTGTTTAAATTCTGAAGGGTTTGGCCAATTTATGGGGCAACATTTGAAAGTGTCAGTTTTGTACGAATACAGAATTTCGTTTAATATAGTTATGTGTTTTATAAATTTCATAGTGAATTTATTTTTAATATAATACTTTCAATATTAATATTATCTCTTTCCATCAGATACATTATGTTTCAAACAGTATAAAAAGGAAATCTCTCACTTTGAGTTATAGCTCTCTCGTATTTACGTGTCGCATGAGGAAAATTCTCACTAGCTAATTTGTCTAATAATGTAAGACGGCTACAAATGTTGGTATAATTTCCACCAAATTGCTTCGTTTTTAAAAGCAGCGACTGTAAGGGACGCTGCCCGTGAATTTGTGCCTGAGCCCTACTCCATGCTTTCTGCGAGCGTTGTCACTGAACCACGAGTCGATGAATATTCTCTTGCTGATCATAATTTGTTCTTTTTCGAATTCCATAATTTATTTTGGGCACTGATGGACGAATGATTAGCGCTCTGGCGTTCGATGCCACATGTATCGGGTTAGAGACTCGGCAGTGCCATGGATATATTCGGAATCCACTTTAAATCGTAGGTCCCGGTCTAATATGTCAATTTGGCGCATGGCTGATAACCCTACCCATAAAAAGAAGACTTCTCCTGTCTCGAAATCTGCCAGTAGGCAGACGACCCTTGCTCACCATGGGGCTGTTGCCCCCATGACGAAGAATATTTCTCTAACCTTTAATTAGTGGATAGCAGCAAATGCAATAATTAATAACTAATAGTACCAATATTAATGTAAATTAAATACTCTGAAAATCTCAATCATTCTATATTTGATCATTTTTTTTTAATGTTTTTTTTTTTTTTTTTTTTTTTTTTTAATTTTTGGAAAAAAGGAAAAAATTCTCCTTTTTTTTTTTTTCTTCCAGAAATAAACATTGTTAAATTTTGACCTAGACCATGGAATCATGAATAATATCTTAAAATAAATACCAATTTTTAAGTTAGCTATCTTTTCCTCTTTTTACCACCACTCGGACTCAGTCTTTCCTCACATGAGGTTCCAAGTCAACACCCTTGATGAACATTCGACCAAGCACTGCATGCCTGGTCTGCAAGCCACATGAACTGTTGATATAAAATTCATAAATCACCGCAGAGAGCGTAATGCTCTTTAATCTCAACTAAGCTGGCGTCTCAGTTCAAGCGGACAGATGTACCCACTTCCTTCACGAAGAGACATCTTGGTGAAAGACCGCAGTGTTTGAGCTCAAGTCCCCCTTTCGGTCAAAGTGCTGTAACTGGAGCGGCAAAGCACCTAGTGATGCAATCGTGTTATCTGCTGGAGTCATCAGCAATCTGTCATCTCTTCTTGAAGTACGGATGTTGTGGTGCGTCCGTCTTTACATTTCTGTCCGTGGCTGCGGAAAGTTTGTTGACTCCCTCGAAAGATGTTGCCTTAAATGGATGAAAGCATTTTTTTTTTTCTTTTCTTCTTCTTTTGTGTAATTTTCACTCAGTTATGTCTTTTTTTCCTGAAAAGAATATGAATATTGATAATGTGGTTTTTGTTCTTTTTAGTTCCTTGTCTTCATATTTCTGTGATTTCACATCCGTTTGAATTTTTTTTTTAATTATTTCAGTGATGTAGCGAGAAAATTTGTTCTCCTCGAATTAGTTTATGGTATTTCAGTTTAAGTAAGAAACATCCACTGCAAATTAAGAAGAATTAACTGGATATAAATAGCCTCTTCATAATGTAAGAAACTTTTTATAAATTAATCAATAATTTCAGTTAAAAAATAATATGTGACTTTAAGTATACATGAAATACAAAACAATTTCATTATCACGTTTTGGTAATTCCGTAAAAAAACTTTTTTCATCTCACATAGCATGTTGAAGATGAAATGAAATTCAGTTTGATGGTTCAGCATAACTTAATAAAGACAATACAATGCTTACAGACAATTTCACAAAGCAAATACAATTTTCCAATGGCAATTTACAAATATTCAATGAACTTGCTGAACTAAGTTTAAAACTGAAATTGAGAATGAATTTCTATTCCATTTTTTTCCATATTGCAATTGTTAAATATTAATAAGAAAACTGTTTTACTATTATATGATTGAAATTGTACTACTTTTCATCCTTTACCCTGTTACGACTTAACTTTCTTCATCATACTAATCCACTTAAACCTTAATTGCTCCAGATTTTGCTCCTCCTCTCAAAAACTTGTACGTACTATACACTGAAGTGACAAAAGTCATGGGATACCTCTTAATATCGTGTCAGCCCTCCTTTCGCCCGGCGAAGTGCAGCAACTCGACGTGGCATGGACTCAACAAGTCGTTGGAAGTCTTCTGCAGGAATATTGAGCCATGCTGTCTCGATAGACGTCCATAATTGTGAAAGCGTTGATGGTGCAGGATTTTGGGCACGAACAGACCTCTCGATTATGTCCCATAAATGCTCGATGGGATTCATGTCAGGCGATTTAGGTGGCCAGATCATTCGTTGGAATTGTCCAGAATGTTCTTCAAACCAATCGCGAACAGTTGTGGCCCGGTGACATGGCGCATTGTCATCCATAAAATTCCCATCGTTGTTTGGGTACATGAAGTCCATGAATGGCTGCAAGTGATCTCCAAGTAGCTGAACGTAAGCATTTCCAGTCAATGTTCGGTCCAGTCGCACCAGAGGACCAAGTCCATGCCATGAAAAAACAGCCCACACCATTACGGAGCCACCACCAGCTGGAACAGTGCCTTGCTGACAGTTTGGGTCCATGGCTTCGTGGGGTCTGCGCCACACTCGAACCCTACCATCAGCTCTTATCAACTGAAATCGTGACTCATCGGACCAGGCCACGGTTTTCCATTCATCTAGGGACCAACCGATATGCTCACGTGCCCACGAGAGTCGCTGCAAGCGATGTCGTTCTGTCAGTAAAGGCACTCGAGTCGGTCTTCTGCTGGAATAGCCCAAGAAAGCCAGATTTCTCCGCACAGTTCTAACAGACAAGTCCCTTGTACGTCCCACATTGATTTCTGCGGTTATTTGACGCAGTGTTGCTTGTCTGTTAGAATTTACGACTCTTTGCAGACGTCGCCGGTCTCGGTCGTTAAGTGCAGGCGGTCGACCACTGCGCTGTCCATGGTGGGATGTTATGCCTGAAATTTCATACTCTCGGCACACTCTTGACACAGTGGATCTGGGAATGTTGAATTCCCTAACGATTTCCGAAATGGCATGACCCATGCGTCTAGCTCCAACTAACATTCCGCGTTCAAAGTCTGTTAATTCCCGTCGTGCGGTCATCATCACGTCAAAGCCTCTTCACATGAATAACTTGAACAGAAATGAAAGCTCTGCGAAAGCACTGCGCATTTATACCTGTTCTACGCGATGCTACTGCCATCTGAAAATTTGCATATTGCTATCCCATGACTTTTGTCACTTCAGTGTATATTGCCTGGCACGGTCTAAGTTCAATGAGAAATAATTAATCCTCATTTCAAAGAAGAATACCATCCCCCCTAAGGATGGGAAATAAAAGAGATAAATCCTTTGTTGCGATTCCCCTTTTCAAACGAACATGCGCTGCTTAACAATGGTTTTGAAAATTAAAGTGAAATGGGAAAATACTGGAAAAAAAGGACGTGAAGATTTCTTGTCGTTCAAAAGCTCAGTTTAGGTGGGTCAAGACTCGGTTAAGTTCATTAAAGGGGGTTCATTTTTAGTGCACATTTATAAAAATGGGCCTGAATGGCGTAGCGCTCTGGCGCTCGGTACCACAGGTTTCGGATTCGAATCCCGGCGATGCCATGGATGTTTGTAGTGGTTCGGAATCCACTTTAAACTGTAGGTCCTGGTCTAACAGGATCGTAGAGCGATGCGGGACATTGTTACTCCGCGTTCGTGGCTTATCTTCAAGCTACACGCGCCCCCTGGGTAATGCAAAGTGAGTACGTTTGTGCAGCGCTTGCCTTAAGGTATCCATGACCAAGCTGTCTAAGTGTTTGCCAGCTGCATTAGAAAGAAAAAAAAAACATTTTTAAAAATTCTTGCAATTTATTGAATGTTCCCTAACTCTGAAAATCGAGTTTTATACAGTAACAGAAAGGAAAATCAATCTGAAGCAAGTTAAATTCTTTTCTCTCTCTCTCTTTTTTTTTTTTTTTTTTTTTTTGTTGTTGTTGTTTATTATCCCACTTGGTAGACAGCAACATCTAGATCACGTTCAAGAACCCTTTCTTTTTTTTAAATGGAATTTTTTGTGTCTGTGACTTGTTGAAATATTATACAATTGTTGCCCAAATAAATTCACGGCAAGAAAAATACATGCTGAGATTGTGAATTACTTCTTTACATGTGAGATGTAGACTTTGCAATCTATTAAAAGAGAATGTCGGTATGAAAATAGAAAGCTTGTGGAAAGAATGCATTTAGAAAATTTATATCGCTTTGAATGTTAATTCCCAAGTAATATTTTATAATGCAGTGAAATAAATTGGATTTCAGTTTAAAATGAGTATATTTTATGATAGTATTTCTTTGGTGTTTTTGAAAATTTAAATCAAAGGTGATGTTTATTATTTAAATTTAAATTATTGGTTAGCGACTCTTTTAAAAAATATTTGTGTTTGTTGCCTGACTAATGCTATGATATCGCTCCAGGATTTTTGAAAGTTAAAATTTAATTTTAAAATAAAATTAAGGTTTATTGAAGAAAGCACGAAATCTCATAACTTTTCTCTTAATTAATGAAATGAACATGATTATAAATGCTAAAATATATAAAAATAATTTTTAAAGAATGAAACAACCCAGTAAAAAGCACTATACCGGAAATATTTTCCATTTTTTTTACCCTTTGCAATTAAGAACTTTCTCAAAGAACTCTTTGTAACGAAATATGTTACATCGATACAAAGCATCACGGTAGAATATTTCACCAACTTAACTAAATGTTTTTATTTATTTATGTTCTATAAAAAAATGTGTAACACAGGTGTTAATTATTTCCAAATATTTGCGAAATATTTCGGCAGATTGCTATATTATTAAAATGATATTAATAAAGCATTTCATTGTGAAGAAACTCCAACCTATATTTACAATTTCCTGTTGTATTTACATAAAAAAAAGATATAAATCACCAAAAATATAAATAAAATACATTCAACCATCTAGATGCTGCCCGAACAGTTCTAGTTTGGGAATGTTTACATAAAAGAAACAAAATACAAATAATAATTTAACATATTTGGTGGACTTCCTAATTTGCTTAGCAGGTTGAACGAGGAAAAAAACAGGCGGAAGATTTTTACAAATCGAACGAAAATATTCATCACAGTTGTTGCCCTACTTGTTTTTAAAAAAGAAATGTTATGACGCATAATCTGTAAATCAATGAATTACTGTTTACAACAGTTTTTTCTCCGTTTAGAGATTAAATAATTTATATCCTTGTAATTAATTTTAATTATCGCAATTAAAGAATCTTAAATTGAAATATAAATAAATTCAGATTGACAATTTTCCTGTTTCAAGAATCAGTTTCTATTTTGTTTTATGGAATTTTAATTAAAACTACTTTTTAATCTGTTATTTAGCAACAGTCATTTTATTTACAACATTCTACCAGCTATTTAGCGAAAAGGTAAACATCCACTTGAAAACCGGAAAAGGGCAAATCGATTACTTGTTCGGGATGGTACTCAGACATCCAATATGGAATTCTTTAAAAACATTTTTCTAAAAGTATATCAATAAAACTAAGCAAAGTTGTGGTATTTTTATTGAAATCTACTAATACCTAGATTAAAAGAGATTCCTTCACTAATTCACAAATCGCTAAAATATACTAAATTACCATGATAATCATTAATAATAATATATCCATCAAATCGCGCAACGTCAGGCCAAATAGAAAGTGATCTCCAATACCACAAATTAACTACAAATTACTATTTAAGATTTGAAAGTTTTCAGGGCTTCATTTTCAATTTAGAAGAGATATATTACGTAAAAAGAAAAGCAAAACCTTTGGTTTAGATAAAAATATAGTTTAATTTTGAAATATAGAAAAATTAGCACATTCATTGCTTGAAAGTTTTCATGGCTTGTTACAATTAAGAAATATATTGCATAAAAAGAAATGCAAAACCTTTAGTTTAAATAAAAATATAGTTTTAATTTGAAATATTAAGAAATGAGCATAACATAAATTCAGAATAGTAGTCAATTGCAATTAATATAATTATCTCCATATAACAAATGCATTAGACATAATTGCTATCGTGTTATTATAGTCAACCGTACTAATTAAAAAAAGTATGATGATTATATATGCGAATTCAAAACATTTTAATATAATGGATGTTTGCAGTGGTTCGGAATCCACTTTAAACTGTAGGTCCCGGTCTAACAGGATGGTAGAGCGTTGCGGGGGTATTGTTACTCCCTGTCCGTAGCTTATCTTCAAGCTACACGCTTCTCCTGGGTAGTGCTAAGTGAGTAACGTCTGTACAGCGCTTGCTTTAAGGCATCCAAGACAACTGTGTAAGTGTTTACCAGCTACATTAGAGAAAAAAAAAATAATAGCAAAGGACATATTTGTAAATATGCAACTATAAAAATATAATATAAACAAATAATAGAATAATTAATTTATGATTAAAAGAATAATGTATATTCCTAAAATATATTTATATGAATTATATCAAAAGCCCTCTTCGATGAATGGTGACCATGGGTCTCAAATGTCTTTGCTATAGAGATAAAGTTCAACTCGTTTACCAAAAGTTACAGTCAAAATCAAAATGTCACTCACAGTTATGTCGATCTCTCTGCGTAATCGGTATGTTGGCAAATCTGAATCGAAAGTCAATCTGAGATAAGTTCTGTCAATGATGGACTTAATCAGTAAGAATGTAACGTACGCCCTTTTCTTTCTTAAAGGCATCACAGAAGTGTTGTAAGTTCGTTCTTCTCTACCTGAATTCATCACGCATCTAACTGAGATGGATTTTAAATCGAATTTCTGCTCAAAGTTACTACCTCCTATTCTCATCAAGATACCTTATCCTCTATATGTCTCAAAGTTCTGATAATTTTTTTTTTTTTCGAGATTCCATCTCCTTTTTTCTGTTGACGGTTCTCTCGATAGTCATGATGATATGTCTCGAATGTTCTCTCCCTCTTTCGATGTTGCCATCACTTTTTTATCATTTCACAGTTCCCCGTCCTTCTTTCATTATTAACTGAAATTTCGTTTTAAAATTCGTCCAGGAGCCTATATACTTCTACAATGGTGGAAGTGATATCGACACCTAATAAGGCCAATCAGTGTGGCTGGTCTTTTGGGAAGGGGGAGGGGTCAAGAGTCGATTTCTTCCGTACAAGATACATCTCGCAAAACATTTGGGTAAACACGGTTCCTTTTACACAAATGTTTCAATTCCTTTTCAGCAATTCACTCCGATTAATAAATAAGCGAACCAATATCCTCTCTCAGCTGTAACGCAATCTTTTACCACCTGCACTTCCCAACCGCAAAGCCGTCAATTGAAACATCAAAGGGGGAAGCACATACTTTTGTTTCGATAAACGCACATCTGTGGCCACAAGATAGTGACAGCAGGAAACGGCCACTCTTTGATTTTTCTACCGCCCAGCATTCCATGACGAGGCGGGAGTTTTCACGCGATACTCTATACAAACAAAACCACTATATACACGAAATATTTTAAAATTATTAATAATTTTACTTTAAAACATATATATGTTTTACCTTAAAACACACACACACACATATATATATATATGTATATATATGTGTGTGTCGGCACGACAAAGCGCAAACATTCGAACTCAATTGCATGGTAACTGCAATTCTGCATCTTTTAGATAGCAACAGATTGTTTTAAAATAAAAAATTAGTATGGAAATTAAGATTATTTGCTGGAAAATATCTTTTTTTATGCATAAAAATTCGCCTTTTAGTTTTCTTGATACAAATTCGCCTTTTAGTTATCTTCTCTTTTCTTTCTCATACTGCTGCTGGTTTTATTTAACTCGCTTCATCAATAGACTATCCTCAGATCATTTGCAGGTTAAGCAGTTTTTTTCCTTTAATTCGGAGGTTTAAAGGGAAGAAACTGTTGTTTCGATAGACGCATGGTATCAAAAGATGAGATCTAACAATATCGATGAAGGAGGATATTACTTACTGGTTAAGACAAATGCCCGACATTTGTGTGGCATGTGGGAGAAAACTCGGGAAACCTCATAAAACAGTAATAAAATTGAGAGCTCTGGAAGAAACAGAATGCCAACATCTCTCAAAACTTTTCATACTACAATTGGCGTCGCATAACAGCTTGACTTCCTGTTTATTTAGAAAGACAAATATATACTTTTTATATTATTATATTCATGTCTTATTTTAAAATTTCTAATTACTCACTGGTACATTCCACTTTACAAAACTAAACAGCTACTAACTTACTACTAACAGCACATTATATATACACTGAAGTGACAAAAGTCATGGGATAGCAATATGCAAATTTTCAGATGGCAGTAGCATCGCGTAGAACAGGTATAAATGCACAGTGCTTTCGCAGAGCTTTCATTTCTGTTCAAGTTATTCATGTGAAGAGGTTTTGACGTGATGATGACCGCACGACGGGAATTAACAGACTTTGAACGCGGAATGTTAGTTGGAGCTAGACGCATGGATCATGCCATTTCGGAAATCGTTAGGGAATTCAACATTTCCAGATCCACTGTGTCAAGAGTGTGCCGAGAGTATGAAATTTCAGGCATAACATCCCACCATGGACAGCGCAGTGGTCGACCGCCTGCACTTAACGACCGAGACCGGCGACGTCTGCAAAGAGTCGTAAATTCTAATAGACAAGCAACACTGCGTCAAATAGCCGCAGAAATCAATGTGGGACGTACAAGGGAATTGTCTGTTAGAAATGTGCGGAGAAATTCGGCTTTCTTGGGCTATTCCAGCAGAAGACCGACTCGAGTGCCTTTACTGACAGAACGACATCGCTTGCAGCGACTCTCGTGGGCACGTGAGCATATCGGCTGGTCCCTAGATGAATGGAAAACCGTAGCCTGGTCCGATGAGTCACGATTTCAGTTGGTAAGAGCTGATGGTAGGGTTCGAGTGTGGCGCAGACCCCACGAAGCCATGAATCCAAACTGTCAGCAAGGCACTGTTCAAGCTGGTGGTGGCTCCGTAATGGTGTGGGCTGTTTTTTCATGGCATGGACTTGGTCCTCTGGTACAACTGGACCGAACATTGACTGGAAATGCTTATGTTCAGCTACTTGGAGATCACTTGCAGCCATTCATGGACTTCATGTACCCAAACAACGATGGGATTTTTATGGATGACAATGCGCCATGTCACCGGGCCACAACTGTTCGCGATTGGTTTGAAGAACATTCTGGACAATTCCAACGAATGATCTGGCCACCTAGATCGCCCGACATGAATCCCATCGAGCATTTATGGGACATCATCGAGAGGTCTGTTCGTGCCCAAAATCCTGCACCATCAACGCTTTCACAATTATGGACGTCTATCGAGACAGCATGGCTCAATATTCCTGCAGAAGACTTCCAACGACTTGTTGAGTCCATGCCACGTCGAGTTGCTGCACTTCGCCGGGCGAAAGGAGGGCCGACACGATATTAAGAGGTATCCCATGACTTTTGTCACTTCAGTGTATTAGTATGTATTAATAATTAACATATTATACTTTATCACTTAATATATCGAAAAATACTTTTATTTATCAATAGATTAAAAATATTAAAAATTATTTAATTTACATTTATTTAGATTATTTAAAAAAATGAAGCATTGTTGTGAAAATCGTTATAAGATAGATATTTTTTTCGCCAATAATATAGAGAGCCGCCAAATAAATCACCAAGCTATAATGGCATAAGTTAAACTACAAAATCCTGAAATACATGACAAAAACTAATTCTAAAATGATTTCTGATCGATAGGTGAATAGTATAGCTGCTCATCCAAATAAAAATTATCTATCTAACATGTTAAGTTATGATACAGACTTAGATATAAATGTGATTACATATTGATGGTTGTTTCATGTTTATTTCCGAAATAATTCACAGTTATTGTTGCTTCCCCATTTGTCCAACAAAACACTCACAGACAGCACATTCAAAACTCATATTTTATTCTTGAAGAAACAAATACTGTAATGCTTGACATTACCCTAGTTCAAATACATGTTTGTTTGTTTTATTCTACTTGTATCCGTTCCCGTCTTTACAGGATTTCGGAGTGCCCTGGCCCCGAAGGGGCCTAAAACTCCTATCTGCATCTGAGAAACATTGGTGAAGGAAAAAACATTGATAGTTAAAAGGAGGTGAACACTACTCTTCTACTTGTCTACTATTGTTGAGGAATTCTACTTGTAACAGAATTCTATAAATTTTTAAAACATTTCTACCTGGTTGGAGCAAGCTCATGTTTCAGCATACACATGCAAGCATATGTTCCTCACGTGGCAGTTTGCATTTGTTATTTTAAATTTTTATTAAATGTAACTTATATAAATCAATCAATCAATCTGGCTTTTTTTAATACCAAGGTTATTTAGGGTAATTTTTCCCCTTCTTACTTTCACTATAGCGGCCAAGAGAGAAACATCTTCTTAAGTCAAGGTCTTGAATCCGAACTGACCTTCGTGTGCTGGTGCGTAGCTTTCCAAACTCATCATGACGTCAGAATACTTATACTGAATAAAATTGATTTTAACGCATTTAAAATATTATAATATAAAATTATATATTATAATATAATATATAAAATATTATTATTATTATAAATAAATTATATATATAAAATATTATAATATAAAAAATATTTAAAATAAAATTCCTACATTTCGTATTGTTTACTCAATTGTAATAGGTGGAAGAGCCTTAATAAGGTGAAATTATTACAATTTTTCTACAGATAAGGTAATGAGAATTGATATAATTTTTTTATTAGGAATCAGGATATCTATAATAATTTATATATTAATAATAATATAGAATATTAAGATATACATAATAATTCTTTTCATAAATTTTTCGATACAAGCATATACAAGCTTTGAGTCATTTGGCCAAAAACAAAGAAAAAATTGTATGCTGGATCCAAAAAATGATCATCAATTTATCATAGGGCATCCGATTTTTCCGTAAAAAATTATCTTTATCCTACAGTTGATAGCAGAGATATTTTTTAATGTAAACATGAAGGTTCCAAACAATTTGCATAGCTCAAAGAGTAATTAACGTTGTTACTAATGCCTTTAGACTCTGGGTAGCAACAAATAACCCTATCAAGGACGCAGGTATTCTAGTTGGCGCTACTGTGAATTGCTAAACTGATTTGGAACATTTTCTGCGTCATTAAATTCTTCTCTTGGTTTTTCATTCTTGTTAACTTTGTGTTCAATAAAATGGCGAATCACGGCTGTGTTAACAGTCTTGATAACTTTCGTTATATTTGTGATGAATTTGTTATCCAGAAACACCAAAATAATAAAACGGAATTTGTGAAACTTTGTTTATTTCGAGGTATAATGCTTAGAACAACAAAAGTCTTATGCGACACACAAGACATGTTTTACTTTTTTAGTAGATTTCAGAAAACTGGCAAAAAGGGAAAACAAATTTTTTCACTACCTCCAATGTTATAGAGCATCCTATAGTATGCAAATGTTTTATGTATGCAAAACATTAAAACATAAGAATATAATAGACCCTTAAAAAATACTACTCCCACTACTGCACATTAAATAAAAAATTAATAACCACTGAACTGCTCAAAAAATGTATCTATTTGTAAAAGCAATCTCAAAAACTGAACCTTGTTTTCCGCATCTATTCCGTATGTTTTTATTTGCCAGAAGCAAAGTTGAAGCAAGATGGCTCTGACATAAGAAAATTTACGCAACACCACAACTTCGAAGCTGTAATGAAAGCAAAAGAAAAAGACGCTTGAAGTGTATTTAAAGAAGTTGTTTTTACAGTGTCCTTGGAAATCAGAGAAACTTACGAAAATATAATTCAACTTATGTTGACAAAATTCGCAAAACTAGCTTATAATATGATTCTGAAGGTGCATTCTCTGAAAACACAATTTAATTTTTTTTTACTAAAAATAAGCGTTTTCACCAGTATATTACAATTAAAAAATGATACTAAGATAATTGGAATATAAATATTATGGAATATTACTGTCCATCTATATATCGAGTAAGTCAGCACAAAAAAAAAGATCTACGTCCGAACTTTTATCAACAAATGATTAAAAAAATACCAACCTTTGGAATATTATGAGGAGTGACAGTAATAATAATACTTTTTATCATCATAGTGTTGAAAATAAAAAGATTTGTAAGTAAAAGAGAAATTTTAATGAATATTTTTTATACTTTCATTGCCTTTATATATCAATTTACTGCAGTGGATTTTGGCCTTATAAAAGCCAAATATTGAAGGAGTTTGTAGAAAAACTATTATGATAGCAGAAATACATTTGAATATTTGAAAACCGCACATAAAAAATATAAAATACACCTTAAATTATGGAAGAAGTTTTTATGAAATATTTTTATTGACCTGTGATATCAGGTCATTTCAGATCCATTATTGAAAATTTATTACTGATTTAAAAGATTTTTTTTCGAATAAAATAAAAGAAAATGAAAGAAAATAAATAAAATGAATATGACTTGAAAAAAACATCTTTCACGTTTTAATTCGCGTAAAATTCTTAGAGTAAAAAATATTCAGATATGTACTAAAATATTAAAAAGAACAACTAGCAATAACGAAAAATGTACGTGTTTCTATTAATATTACAAAAGAAAAAATAAATTTTCATTCGATTAAATAGTTCCTTAGAAATTTTAGCCTCTCATGGGAAATTGCATATTAGTTAGAGCTACCTAAACTATCTCTTTCTTTCTAGTATGTATATGTACATATATATATGTGCAAATTACAAAAAAAAAAAAAATCAAGCGCAGAAAGTACCAAGAAAGATGGAAGATCACCAAGGTAGCAAAGCAAACAGTTTCTGCAACAAAGATTAAATAGGTTTGGCAAATCATTTTAAACTTTGTGAAAACCAAATTAAACCTTTCGCAAATCAGATTAAACTTTTTACAAATTAAATTAAACCTTTTTCAAATCAAATTCAACTTTCTCAAAATTAAGTTTTTATTTATAGGGTTTTTTTCTAATGCAGCTGGCAAATACATATTAGACAGGTATGCCATGAGCAATGGCTGCATCGACGTTACTCACTATACAAGGGGTGCGTGTAGCTTGAAGATAAACTACGGACGCAAAGTAACACTACCCCACAAAGCTCTATGATAATGTAAGACCAAGACCTACGGTTTAAAGTGGATCCCAAACTACTACAAACATCCACGGTCCCGCCGGGGCTCGAACCCGAAACCTGTGGTACTGAAAGCCAGAGCGCTAGCCGCTCGGGCATCAGCATTATAAACAACAATCCATTGCAACAAATTGTTTAACAAAAAATCACAATCTCTATTAATATTATTATTTTTTTTGATATAAACAAAACACATTATTGTAATTTAATGTATAATAATTTTACATGTTAAATATAATAAATTTTATTTTCATAAAAGGATAAATCATAAATTTTTATTCTCCAAACCTTTGCTTTACTGTAATAAAAAAAAAAATCTTCTACATCAAACCAACTGGTCAGTTTTTCAATATACTATTACAGCCGAGCCTTCTTAGATAAAGATAGGTATTCGAGAGAAATAAATAGATATATAATTCAAAGAAGAATTTCCTTGTGTTTTATTTTTGGAAGAGACATGAAGGCCTCCCATTCTCATTTAATGTATTCAAATAATTTTATTTTCATTTCCTCTTACACCAAAATAAAATTGGAAACAGGATCAGATCATGCATCAGAAAAATTGTATTTTATTATTATTCCGAGGATATAATATATTTTTCAAATTTATTTTTTTTATTTAGGAAAAAGTATTAAACCAAAACAGGATATTATTTTTCAGTGGAATGATTTTAATTTTAAGTTAATTTCAAAGCTTTTATTAGAATTGAAAATAATAAAATGTGTAATTTGAATTCCCTAGATAAAAGTAATTGTAATCGGATGAACAAATTTAGAATTTAATATAAGAATAAAACGCATAGCAGCAATCTTTGAAAAAAAAAAAAAAAATAATAATTTCAAACGATTTTCATTTGTTGAAAAATCTCATTTTCATTTTTAAATAAAATTGTCTTTGTTTTCGCCAAACCACCTTTTAATTAATTTTTCTTCTGAATTAATTTTTTTTACTAAATTATTTAATGGTTACTCAATTAATTTATATAAATATTGTATATAAAAAACCTCGTGAGAGAAATTTAAAAAAAAAAGTGTGAATCGGTGAATCGGTGTAGGTGAACGGAGTAGTACCTTGGTCGCGAAGCGACCAAACCTCCTAGTTGCAACATAAAAATATTGTCAGTCGGCTCAAGGCCCATAGTAAATGTAAAACACATTGCATAATTTTAAAGTAAAAATAAAAACTTAGAACTTGGAAACTTGGGTTGTTTGAGTTGCTAGGCCATTAATGAAGACCTGCAATTTATCTACCTTGTTATCCGCATTTCTAATTTGTTGGAGAAGTTCTCGAGAGTTTTTAATTCCGAGAAAATGGATACAAATTCTTTCATAAGTAGCAAAGCATTTTGGATAAAGGGGGCTTGATCCGCGATGCTCCGTAAGTGAGCCAATTGATTTTGGGAGAAGTCATTGTTGATGGTGGCAGTAGTGGCTGGTTGTTGAGATGGTGGTTGATTTTTCGTTGCCGAAGCATAGGAAAAGTTTGGTGTCACCTGTCTGGCTGATACGTGTTTTGGGTATGTGGCGTACTTGGTGGAGTTAACTTTTATTTTGGGAAACTTGGCGCAACCTCTCCAGGCGGCTGTGTGTCCCGACTGTCCGCAGTTAATGCAAGTTGGAATTTCAAGCTTATCAAATAGTTTACAGTCCTTATGTGAATGTTCCTCACCACACTTCAAACACCGGGCTTTAAAGCCACAGTTGTTTGAACTGTGGTGAAAAAATTACACTTGAAACACTGAAGTGTAACAGGCTTTTGTTGAATTTCTCAACTACAACAGCTAAATACAGGAGACGATTTACTTTAAAAATTTCTTGATTTTTATTCGATCGTGGCAATGTGATTTGAAAAATAGGGAGAGGCTGCTTATCCCTAGTCCTGGTCAGCTGTACTACTTTCTCGACATTAAAATCTTTATCAGCCAGAGCGGCTTTAATCTCATTCGGAGCTGTGCCCCGATGCAAACCCTTGATGACCGCCTTTATTGGACGGAGAAATTTAGGAGTAATTACAAAATACTCTATATCATTAGAATTTAGAAAGCGAGTGATCTCTCGATGTTGATCCTCGGAATTTGGAAAGATTTTTATCATTTCTCCAGCTAGCTTTATATGTACATCTCCATCAAATTTAGTATCAATCAGTTTTAACATGCCGTTTAAATTGGCTTTTGGCTTAACCGTGATTGGCGGTAATTTCCGAATCACGGTGACACTTTCATCTTCAGCTGCTGCGTCAGTACTCAAGGCAAGAAACTGATTATTTGTGACAAAAGCATCACTTACTTTGTCTTTACTATAAGTAAAGGTTGCCTTCGCAATCAGTTTTTTATGTGGAGTTTGAAACTCCCCGGAGTCCTTGGCTCCCTCATAGCTAGCGATTTGACTCGCATTACGTTTGCTTTTATTCTTAACAGGTACATCTACTTTACTTTTGAGACTACTTTTATTTACATGACTAGAATTAAGCTTGCCATTATTTACAGAACCTACATTAACCTTACTATTATTTACAACATTACTATTATTACTTTTAGGATTATGCAATGTACATTCACTTATAGGACAATGAAACCGACTTACCCATTCCACCAGGTATTGTCGTTTCTTTAGCAAGTTCTCATTAATTTGAATGTAGTCTTGAGGCAAATCAGATCGTTGCGCATGCGCAACAATAGTGTCACTAACGTCCATTTCTTTAAATGCCGTTGAAATTTGTCGACACATCCCTTCTGGGCTGACTTTTTCACTTTCCTTAGAATTTGTTGTTGTAGCATCCATATCCTGTGGCGAGTACTTGCGGCGGGTCCTGAGAAAGGTCCGTTCCCCCTCGGTGTTAGTATCCATCTGATTCATCGTTCGGCTGTAGAAACTATGATCATGATCAATGTTCATGTTCAATGTTCTCAACTGATCGTACAGGAAAAGTCTAAATAGACTGTAAAATTCAACTCCTTTATTCAAAAAAACCAAATGCCAATCAATTTCGCTGTTACTGCATAGTTTAAAAATCCACTGCAAACTCATCCAAAACAAAACAAATCATCTTTTCCTTAACAAAAATATCACGCAAACAGTATCAGACATATAAATG
>BPLQ01009226.1:0-25087 GCA_021605075.1 Caerostris darwini
TTGTTAATTTGAAAACATGGTTTCCCAATAGTGCCGATATGGATAAAATAGGAGACTTCTCTTTTTTTTTTCAGAAACTTTGTCATACGACGAATTCCAGTGAGTTGAAATATCTTGGTTTAGTTTAAATTCCTGTAATTTCACTTCGTTTCTGTCTTTCGTGAAGTTTAAAAACAAAATTAGAACTTTTCCAAAAATATTGCACATTTATTTATCTTCTTTCAAGTATCCGTTCTTGACTTAATGGCATTAAGCCTGTTTTTACAACTAAATGTATTACATGCGCCCAGTTATTTATACTTACAGGGCGCAATGGTGTTAAGATTGTTATCGGTTAATGCTGCAGCTATTTTGTGAGCAATTTCCAACTTTTTACATTCCTCCCGTAGAAAAGGAACGAAATGTTCTGATGAATGAGTTTCTTCAAGTTCAATGTTTCGTATATCAGATTGAATTATCTGCACTAATGTAATGAAAAGTAATGGCCAAAAAACTCTTATTTTTAAAAGACGTCCAACCATCACCAGTAATGGCTATAACCAAAGTGGATGCCAATTTACTTTTTACATGTTCAAATAAATTATTCCTTGTCTGAGGTCGCCGGTTATGGCTAAATATCTTAGGACTTTTAAGTAAATATCCAGGACAGAGTTGATTAATAAATTTTTTTGGAATTCTGCATTTTCTGTTAAACTATGGTTGAACCTCTTTACATAACATTTTTAGTAGCTGCAAATGTATAGCTTTGATTTGATTTTAGAGTAGGGATTTTATGACGAACAAAATTTTTATGAAAGCTTCAAATAGCTGCTTGGAAGACAAATTTTTGGACGCACAATTGTTTTGAAGTTGGGGCGAATTTCCCTCACATCTGTAGAACCTGCTGCCAATGCCAACTGTGGTGAAGGAAGAAGTGGTCAGTGGAGCTAAGACTTCATTGTCTAAGTTTGGATTTTTAGATGGCCTTCTAAACGAACACGATCTAGAATTGGGTTTCATGAGGAATCTCGGATGCTTGACTTTCATGTGCCGAGATGGTAATGGCAATGACATTCTTTCTGACTACCGTTGCAATAAAATTGTTACTAACACTCCATACCTTAAAAGTAAAAAAATAAAGAAATCAAAAAGTTGGGGCAGCACTAGCAGCTTAAAAACTAAATTAAACTTCCTTAAACGAAACTTCCGAACGAACGAACGAAGAAAACTTCCTTAAAAATTAAAACTATTCTAAATTAAAATTAATTCTAAACTTCCTATTAAACTTCCTTCCTTCTCCCTGAGGGGAGGGAGTGACTAGCAGTCGCTTTTCAGCTTATTGTAGCAGGGGGGAGAAAGCTTCCATAGAATCAAAAAGGTCGAGGGACTGGGATTAGCAGGCGCTTATCAGCATATTGCAGCAGCACAGATTAATCTTATTAGATTAATTACAGATTATTAAAATGGGACAACAGTAAATAAATATAGTTATTTTTTAATTTTTATTCTTGCCACATCTGAGTCAATCGTCGTAATATATTTAATGTTTAACTTTTATTAACTTAACTCGCATATTCTTCATATTCTATTTAGTACTGTATAAGATTTATAGATGGCATACTTTTGTATAATAATATAGCATGTCTGACATTTTAAAAAATTTCGTAGATACGTAGATTTTCTAAAGAAAAAAAACTGTGTGTTGAAGAAATTCAGTTCAAGTAATAAATGGAATATAGAGAGTTGCTGTAATACTTCAAACGAAAGATTACAACTATTTTACAAATTATTATTAAAAATAAAATTATTTTATAATTGGGATATTACTTAACAATATAATAAATAAAAAAAGGATAGATAAAGCATATTTTTAGAGAAAAGATTCAAATATTTTTAGAAATTAAAAAAAATTATGCTTGATTTTGAATAATTGCTAGCGAATGTAAAAATATTAATAAAATTTGGAATTAATTTACATTTAGCATACATATACTATCTAAAACCGATACTGAGCAGAAATGTTTAGTAATATATGTTAACTAGTAAATTATTTATCCTATTTGTTACTAACAAGAAAGACAGAAACGGTAAAATATGGCTGCGTTATCTTTACCCCCATTACTAACACCTAACCAAACGTTGGCTGCCGACAAATCAATGGCTCCTCCACAATTGAAGAGGGTAAACAGGATTCCACCATTTTTTGTGTCCGCTAAAAGGGCAAGTGGTGGCAAACCCTGAATCAAATACGAGTCCAGGTGCCTAGTATTCAGGCTAAGCTGTCTGGCAAATTTCTTAAAATTACCGTAGACAGCGAGACTGACTACAGGAAACTGGCTCAGATTCTTGAGAGTGATGGGACTCCATTCAAGAGTCTGATGCTGCAGAAGCGACCGACCAATTAATGAGTCGTGCTCCGAGGTCTCCGAGCTTTAATCCTCATCGATATGTTTCTGGAACGAACTCGAGTTCCAAAATTCACGAGGTTAAGTTCTAGCAGAGCAGAATCTTGACGTGTTCTTGGTTCAGGAAACAAAATTGTCTCCTGGTTATAACCCTTTGATCGCTAATTACAGGTTCTATCGAACTGATAGACCAAATCAGCATCCTACCCGAGTAAGTGGCGGTACAGGTATTTACGTTAAAAATAGCCTTCACCATCATCACCTTCCTACTCCAACTCTAGATTCAATAGATGCTACTGTCATAGAAATTAAACTGCAAAATTATCCACCGATCAAAATTGTTTCTGCTTACGTCAAACCTAATCGTCCAGGTGGTTTCCCGGTGGAGGACTTTAACAAAATTCTAAAAATGGGAAATAATGTGATTCTCGCTGGTGATTTTAACGCTCTTCACTCCTCTTGGAACTTTGGACATTCCAATAGTTATGGCTTCACTCTAAATCGTTTCCTCCAAGGTCAAAGAGGCGTGAAAGTTGTTCCCCCCCTTAAAGTTACTAGAATCGACATTAGAAATAATAATCATCGAGGTAATGTACTCGATCTTGCCTTCTTTAAATATATCCCCTTTAATTATGATATTGAGGTGCTTACAGATTTAGATTCTGATCACCTCCCCGTTTTACTCACCTTAGACACCAGCCCTGAATCACTGAAAGTTCCCAGTCAGCTTAATACTAATTGGGAGAACTTCAGGCATGTGATGGATAATAAAAATTTGCCAAGTTTCAGCTTTAAAACAGCAGCTGATGCTGAAGATAGAATTAAGAGTTAACCACCATCTACCTCACATGTCTGCAGGAAAGTTCTTCCCCTAAATTCAAACCTCCACCGAAAAGACTTCCTCAACATATCAAAAGCAATATCAAACTCAGGAATTACTACCGCCGTAGGTGGCAAAGGACGAGAGATCCTGAGTTCCTACGGCTTTACTACAAATCACTAATAGACATCAGAGAAGCCATCACCGTCTTTACGCAGCAACGCTGGCAAGACGACATAGAGGCACTAACGCCTGAGTCAACATCACTTTGGAAGAAATGTTCCCTCCTACGCAAACAATATCACAACATTCCGCCCTTGCAGGGCGCCAACGGCCGAGCAGCTTATTCCCCAGAAGATAAAGCGGAACTGCTCGCAGACAGCCTCAAATCCCAATTTGAACTCAATCACGATGTTGAAGATAAAAATTTCTTCGAACACACCAACACTACAGTCACGGACTTCTTACAAAAACCACATGTCAATAACCTGGATTTAATTACTCCTAAAGAAGTCTGTGAAATTATCAGACACTTCAAGAACAACAAATCCCCTGGTCTGGATCTTATTAGCAATCGCATGTTAAAGTCCACTCCTATTAAATTTGTTCTGTATATTACCATTCTTTTTAACTTTCTACTTAGGATCTGTCATTTCCCAGCTTGCTGGAAGACCGCCGTAGTATGCCCCATTCCTAAGCCAAGTGCTAACTTGGCTTACCCTCATAATTACCGTCCTATCTCACTACTTAGTAGCTTGAGCAAGATATTCGAATCTGCGTTACTTAAACGCCTGAATCAGCATTGCGATCTCCACGATTTAATCATACCTGAACAATTTGGTTTCAGGAAGCAATTAGGAACCTGTCACCAATTACTTAGGTTGACAGAGCTGATTCATGACGGCTTTAACGAACGCAAATCTACGGGAATATTATTTTTGGACGTAGCCAAGGCCTTTGATAAAATTTGGCATAATGGCTTATTATTCAAGCTCATGCGACTTGATTTTTCACCCCATATTATTAAGATTCTTCACTCCTACCTGCAGTCCCGAGCTTTCTTAGTCAAAGTGGGTGGAGTTACTTCCTCAACCAGACCAATAGAAGGGGGAGTTCCGCAAGGGTCGCTATTGGCGCCCGCGCTCTTCAATCTTTATATCAACGATATTCCGAGAGACTGCCAGACCTCTCTTTTCTGCT
Organism: Caerostris darwini; assembly: GCA_021605075.1. Taxonomy (NCBI): domain Eukaryota; kingdom Metazoa; phylum Arthropoda; class Arachnida; order Araneae; family Araneidae; genus Caerostris; species Caerostris darwini. The sequence goes on from BPLQ01009226.1 coordinate 4,405, forward strand.
ACGCTGATGATACGGCGATAGCCACACAGAACAAATCACCTCAGCTTGCTGTTAAAGACCTTCAATTTTATGTTTATAATTTAGAAAAATGGTTAACCACCTGGAAAATCAAAGTAAACGCCACTAAATCTGCCTGTATGCTATTTACTCGGAAGATCGCGTTTTCTCCATTAGGGAGTATCACTCTTTTTGGCCAGCCCGTCCCCTGGGTAACTGACTATAGATACCTGGGGTTGTTTCTAGACCCAAAATTGTCTTTTAATACCCATATTAAGAATACAGTTGCTAAAGCGACTGGTGCGAGTATTAAACTCCACTGCCTAATTTCTCGTAAGAGTAGGCTTGCGATCAAACACAAGATTCTGCTCTACAAATCTATCCTTAGGCCTATCCGGTCTATGGTAGTCCCATCTGGGCCTCTACCTCACTCACGAACATCAAGAGACTCCAGGTATTTCAAAATAAACACCTGGCTATGATTGCTGACGCATAGATCTCCGCACACAGCACCACAACACTTTAAAACTAACTGGCATGACTATAAATTTCGCATGCAAAACACTAACTTAAACACACTAGACATCGACATTAAAGAAAAGGCGGACACGGCCATTAATAATTTTACCACCGCGATGATTAACGCGTTTAACAAAGCCTCGACACAAAACAGATTAAAATCTAGCACTAAACTCACACCCGAGATTAGGAATAAAATTAAACTCAGGAACCAAACACGTAGAACTTGGCAGTCTACGAAGGACCCCTCACACAGGGATTAACTTGGTTGAACGAGTCTATAGGACTCTGTTTACTTTCAATTATTTTGTCATCGACAACTGGTCCCTAATTGTACTGAATTTAAATTTAATTTTAACTTCTTTTATTTTGTATCTTACTTTTATTTATTATTAGTATTTTTATCTTTTTTTTTTTTGAGTACCATTTAACTTGAATTTTTAGAAACTTTATCTTGTATTTCCACTAACATTAATTAAGCAGCCAATTAAAATTTAAAGCATATTTATGAATTAAGATGAGGAGGTTTAAGGGGTATTTCCCCTGTTGGTACTCCGTAATCGGTACACCAGTTGCCAGTTGCCAACGTTCTACCCATTTTGCAGACTCGTCGATTCAAAGTATTGCGTTTTCAGAGTCAGTCAGTCTATTCCTGTTTTGGCATTAGAAGCGAGCGGATGTGTTCTCACCCCGCTCCTGATCCTTAACGGAATTTTTTGTAAACACGCTTTCTTAGCTCTTCTTTTGATTTTCTTTAACTTGCGGCTTCTTCTATTGATTAGTTACAACCATGAATTCCACGTCATCGGGAATTTACGAGGATTTTCCTCCTTTGATACCACTATATGAGACGGACTCGCCTGAAAGCCCGGCTGTGATTCCGGAAAACATAGATGGATTCTGATCAAACTGTTCGCCAACCTGCCCCCCTCTTAAGGGAAATATCGGACGAATACGTCCTAATTAATCAGGGCCTATTGAGGAAAGCTTGTAGTTACAAGCTTAAACTAACTCAGACGGCTGAGATGTCAGCAATATACAAACTGTTAGATAACATCAAGTTCGAATATGGGATATCCCTCTTTCAAATTCCTCCATATAGCGAAATCGAGGAAAGAAGCCAAAGGGCTCTTTATGCTAGAGAGCTCCTAGCAACCGAATCAGCCCCGGCGCTCCCAATTTTGGAAGACAGTGCCCTTAATCTATCACGCGAAGCTACCAGCGGTCGCAAAGAAAAAAGACCGGCCGACGCCGAAGGGTATAAAGCCCCGGCCAAGCACCTAACTGCGTAAGCCAAGAAACACCAGGCGGCTAACTCCCCAGTCACACTAAGAAACTCTTTTTCACCAGTGGGGAACATTAATTCCATCCCCGAATTAAATGATGCGACAGCAGTTTACGATGCAAGACCTCCCCCAATCTATTTCCAGCCTCAAAGCGATTTGAAGTCAACACTGCAAATCTTGAGAACTGAAGTGCCATTAATCCAGTGTAAATACACTGGCAGATTTGTGAAAGTACAAGTAAACAACGATGATGACTTTCGCAAACTGACCAGATACATGGAGGAGAAAGGCCTCAACTACAAATCCTACTCTCTGAAAGAAAGACCAGTCAAGGTAGTTATCCGCGGCCTGCCAGCGACCACTAACATAGACAACATCAAAGCTGAACTAAACGAGGAGGGTTTTGAGATCTTTTCCACCGAAAAAGATCTACTGTCAATATGTACCAATTTCAAATCTTTAATGAACCAGTGCCTTTTGTTTCCGAATACAAGTACCTGGGGGTTATACTTGATAGGAAATTAAATTATAGAAATCATTTAAATTACACCATGGGGAAAGCGATTAAAGCTAAACGCGTAATCACTCCTCTCATAAACAAGAAAAGTAAACTTTCGATCGGAGGTAAACTCACCATCTATATTTCTCTCATAAGACCGATTTTATTATACGCCGCGCCAGTCTGGATAAACTCTGCCATTAATTCGCTCAAAAAATTTCAAGCATTCCAAAATCAATTTCTTTTAACTATCACCGACGCACCACTCCATTACAATAGACATAGGATACATAACGAATTAAACCTCGAACCGTTTTTAAATTACGCCAAAAAATTATCTGAAAATCTGCTTCTTAAAATTCCATTCACTAAAAATCCGCTTCTCTTAAATCTTCCAGACTATAATCGCAATTCCACATACGCTAAAAAACGACCACGTTCAATTTTCAATCAAGATTTTAATTCCTTTCCCATCGCGAAACGCATCCATATCGATCCCGGATAATTTTATAAATTTTACGTAACAACTCTCTTTCCGCGTGGATTTTCAATTCACACCATTAATAATGCATCTTTTCGCTTATACGTTCTTCCGCCGACCTTCGAGTACCGTCGTTTACGTTCGCCTCGCATCTCAACCGCTCTTGATATGTGTGATAGACTCTGCCCTCTCTTTCCTTTCTAAACTCTCCAGGAATGGCATTGCATTGGTTAAATCTTAATGTTACTCCATATATTTATTATAAAAAATTTTATAAACACTAACAGTAATTTCTCTTCTTATTTTTATACAGAGCATGTGCTCCTTTAATGTTAATTTTTCTCAGTAACTTAATTTGGTAAATTATAAATTATTATGATACTTAAATTCTTCGGAGGTACAGGGTGATCCCTATGGACTCCAATAAACAATAGCCTCTATGGGTCTTTATTTTTACACAACTTTGCACTTTGCAGCACTAATATAATGTCAGGCCGTGGCTCTGATGGTAATGCTCTTGACAGTGTAAAAATGGACACGCAAACGGATGGTAACGCCTCCGGTGAGGAAGATTATAGCCTCCTCTCCTATTTCTCCCTCCCAAAATGATGATAATCTCGCAGAGACCACTAATGCAAATCTGGCGAGAAGGCCCGCTAGCGAGACCGTAATCGATGGCAACTTTGTTGTCTCGAACTACGAATTGCTTAAGCACTTTATGGCACTTAAAACCAACATAGACCACATGGGGTTACAAATTACTAGTTGTACCCGAAGTAATGAGGTTGTTATTGCGACACAGATCGCAACCCAAAAAGAAGAGATGCAGGCCATATGTTCAAATCTCAACGTCTTGTACCGGAAGCTGCCTCCCAATCAGAAAGTACTGGACGAAATGCTTACTGCCCACCTGGAGCAACTGGAGACAGCCAAAAAGAAGGCCGCCTCTGCAGCTGCTGCCAAAAACAAAAATCCACCACAGGGTCCTTCTCAACAAAAGAGGAAGACCCCCATGACGATTGATGATGAGGGCTTCATCACGCCCGGGAGCAGACGCTCCAAAAACGGTTCTACCGCCACGCCCAATCCTGATATGGTAAATATTAAAAATACTAACCAATTCTCTATTCTTGCTAACCAAACACCGGAAGTGGCTGACGAAGGTATCCGCGAGCAATTTGCACGCCGCCCACGCATACCTCCATTTTTCATTAAAACCAGGCCAGATTGGCACTCCATTTTAACGCTCATTACACAGAAAGCCCCCAGCATGAATGCCGTCATGTCTAGGGATCATTTCTTTAAGATAACGGTTCAAACGGAACAGGAGCACATGAGGCTCAAAAGATTCCTGATAGACCAAGGTTTCGACTTCAAATGTTTTTCACTAAAATCAGAAAAACCCGTAAAAGTACTTATCCGAGGGTTCCCGTCTTGTACCGATCCCAACCTCATAGCCTCCGCACTCACTAATCTCAGCAGCACCTATAAGGTAATTAATATAACGCAATTAAGAAAATCAAAAAACATCCCAATGCATCTTTACTATGTACAGTTACAAAACAATAGTGAAGTAGAGATGATATACAGCGAGACAGTTCTCCTAGGTGCGAGAATCAGTATTGAAAGGTACCGTGGAAGAAACCGTATCCCACAATGTTATCGTTGTCAAGGTTTCTTTCACAACAGTAACGGTTGCCACCTTCCCAACAGGTGCGTGAAATGCGCTAAAAATCACGACGCTAAAGATTGTGATAGAAATCCCGAAGATCCACTAAAATGTGCAAATTGCTCCGGCGACCACTCGGCGAACTGCCGCTCCTCCCCAAGGTCAAATTAGCAATTTCAACGCTGCTCAAACTCAGAGCTAGCCAAACCAGTTAAATTCAAAAAATACCCAGGCTGCAAAAGCCCCATCACCCAGGACTCAGCCACTTCCACCACCGAGGAGAGCGCCCGATTTTTCATACGCCGCCGCCACCACAAATCGGCCAAGGCCGCAAGCCCCGCCCGCTGAAAATGTAAACAAACCGCTGGACGAATCAGCTTATGAGTTTCTCCAAATCCTTCTCAGACTAGCCAGAGACAACAGTCTTAACGCAGACGGCATTTTTGAGGTCGTCATCGACTTAATTCCGGAGCTTGAAGCTCTAACAAACCCTCATCTCAAAGGAGCAAAAATACTCCAAGCTTATTCAAAAAGATTCGGCCTTTAAACTCTTCTCTCCGCGCGTTATTAACCTGCATTCTCTGCGGTTTGGTTCATGGAACGCAAACGGCCTAAGAACTCGCATAGACGAAGTCATTGAGTTTGTTTCCGGCTATGATATTGATCTACTGCTAATCCAAGAAACCTGCCTTCAACCGGGATACGAACCTAAAATCCCAAATTTCACCTTATACAAAAACGATCGCATAAATTATACTAATTTACGAAACATCGGAGGTACTTGTTTTTACGTTAAAAATTCTCTAAATCACTACCAACTCCCGACTCCGCAAATGACTTGAATCGAAGCCACCATCGTAAACCTTCAGATCACCGACAACACAAAAATCGCGTTCGCCTCTACATACTGTAAACACTCCGCTACTTTCCCAATTAACGATCTTAATAAATTACTTAACACACAGCCGCACGTCATCGTCGCAGGTGACTTCAACGCGAAACACACCTCTTGGCACAACACCTCAAACAGTGCCAGAGGCATTAATTTAAACAAGTACATCAAAAATAGACCTGACATAAAAATTATTGCGCCGACAGAATACACACACTTTAATTCTAAAAATCCAGCGAACAACACAATCATTGATTTCGCGCTCTTAAAAAATATCCCGTTTCCGACTGCCGCAACAGTCAAACACGAACTAAATTCCGATCACTTCCCAGTACTTTTCGACATCACATTAAGTGAAACTCCACACAAGATACCACACCTAGTAACTACAGACTGGCATAACTATAATCACATTCTACAACACTCTAACTTCAATGTCACTAATCTAATTAACGCTGACGCGACCGACAAAGCCATAGCTAATTTCACAAACACACTCTATGCCGCTTTCGATAAATCTTCAAAACCTAAAAATTTTCCACTAATAAGTAAACTTCTACACAATATTAAAACTGAAATTAAAAAGAGAAACTACTTCCGCAGACTATGGCAAAATACAAAAGACCCCGCGATTAAACAACAATTCAAAACACATCACGCCAATATTAAAAAACTATTAAAATCTTTAAATAACAAAAACTGGGAAAACACCACTAATTCTTTTTCGAACAACTCCACTGCGCTCTGGAGAAAGTAAAAACACTTAGAAATTGCACAGAAAATATTCCACCACTCAACATTCATGTTCGGAAACTTTCAGAAAAATTCCTCATCAAATTCAGCGCGTCTACGAATCCACTCATCACAAATCTTCCGGCATACGATCACTGCAATAGAAAATCAGTTAAAAGACCTAGAGCCATCAAAAATCAACAGTTTATAAATTTTCCGCAACCGAAAAGAATACATTTAGACCCAGGATAGTTTTCATACTCCGCTTTCTAATTTCTGTTTTTATTTTTCATTTTTCGCGTTTTTTCCGATCAAAATTTTCATTACAGTTTTTTCATTTCTACTTCACTAGATGGCGCCCCGACCGCGATTACGATCTCCGCTTTATATTGCTCCGCCTACTTTTTCGCGTCGGAATGCTCGACCAATGAGAAGAGCGCAATAAATTCTGCGAACTGCTCCGACTTCTACCGCCCGTTCCTCGGCGTTAAGGCGCTCGGCATTTTTCTTTCTTCTCGGTAGATGAAATCGTCCCACGGGGAATTGAGGCTCGGCTCTGACTCTTGTTCTCGCCTACCCCTTTCTTTCCGCCACACACACTCCTGAGTTTTATCGGACTACTTTGTAATGTATTAATTCTCTATCAAAGTGCAAAGGATTTTTACATTAACTTTTTGTTTTCTTTTATCACAATATACACTTATATTTTCAACTCCTGAGTTATGGCACATCATAATTCTACACTTTAGTCACACACATTTATTACACTTTATTTTATTTTACTAATTATGCAAATGGAGATAAGGGGATCCTGTCCCCAGGCGCTCCAAAAGAACACAGCCTTTGCCTTTGTTTGGAATGTGGTGAGGAGCACTCCCACAAGGAATGTAAGCTTTACGACAAACTAGAAATACCTCAATGTATCAATTGCGATTATTGATTTAGTAGTAACTAACAACTTCCATTTTCATCATACCATTTCTTCATTAGATGAACTCTCTTCTGGCCACAATCCGGTTATTATTGATTATAAATTTCGCGCTTTGCATGTTATGACTAACCCGAATATTACTACCTGCTGGTCAAAACTCTCTAACATACTTGATAATAATTTTAATTACTCTTTCACCCCTCTAACTTCTCCGGATGATATTGAAGATGCAATTAAGGACTTAACTAATAAGATTATTTCTGCTCATTAAGCTGCCTCCTAGCCTCTTCCTACTAATAATCATACCTACTTACCCCCTTCTATTAAAAATCTCGTTACTAACGGAAACAATGCAAGAAAACTTTGGTAAATCTATCGCGATCCTCAGCAAAAATATTTATAATCCTCACCAAAATTTTCTGAAAAGAGCAATAGTTAGGTATAAAAATGATTGTTGGGACAGGCGTCTTGAAACTGCAAATGTAGAGGATGGCTCAATTTGGAAAATATGCAGCACTATTAGGAAAAAAAGATCCAAAATTAATTCACTCCACAACTCCAACGCTACAGTCACTACTGACGTGCAGAAAGCTGAAATATTAGCCAACACGCTACAGGAGCAATTCCAGGAGAATCTTTCTAACAATGTAAATATTGTCTCTGAAGTGGAAAGCACCATCTCATCCTTCCTAGCAATGAACAATTCTAATAACAATTTTCCTACTATTAAAGCTTCTACAGTTATTACGAATTTAAAAATCAGCAAGACTCCAGGTATAGACTGCATCAAAAATATTCCGTACAAAATTATCCTCCAAATCTGCAACATCACAGATGCCATTCTAACCTACAGCTACTTTCCAAACTGCCAGAATTCTCCCTATTCTCAAGCCGGGTAAAGATCCCACTTCACCAAATAGCTACAGGCCAATTTCTCTTCTAACCTTTAGCAAAATTGTACAGAGAGTGATTGCTGATATACTTAGTCAAGAGTCTAAAGATCTCAATATCTTAATTTCCCAGCAATTTGGTTTTACACAGGATCTATCAACTATGCATCAGCTATATAATATCACCGAGACCATCTCCGAAGGGTTTTCTTGGAAGCAAGATACTGCAGCAATTTTCGTCGACGTGGCGAAAGCCTTTGACAGAGTGTGGATCAACGGTCTCATCTTTAAAATGATTCAGTTTAATTATTCTCCCTACCTTACAAAAATTATCAGGAATTGCCTCACTGAGAGGAGTTTTATTGTTTCAGTGAATAACGTAGATTCTAAAAGATGCAATATCCTTGCGGGTGTTCCTCAGGGATCGATCTTGGGACCCTTCTTGTACACATACACCAATGATATTCCACAAGACCCCATTAAATTGACACTTTGTGCTGATGATATAGCTATCATTACACAGGGAAGGTACACATTATCCAGAAAAATCTTCAAAATGACATTAATGAACTTGAAATATGGTTAGACAAATGGAAAATTAAACTTAATGTCGCGAAAACCGAAGCAGTGCTATTTACCAGAAAAACTGTCTATAATCCTCCTAACATAACTATTTACTTACAAAGTTGAGCTGATACCAAATCTGACGTCAACCGAAAATCAACTGTGAAGGACTTAGAACTACTGCTCTGCTGAACAAAGCCACTTCTGACCTTGCAATGACCATAAAGTATTGGGAAGACCTGGGACATAACAGCGACACTGATTTGGATAAAACGATGGAAAGGAAAATAAAAGAACTGACCAATCAGAAGAAAGGATTGGAGAAACAGGTAAGAGCTTATGGTCCTTGCCCTATTGCTCTATGTATGTATCATCATAATAACAAAAAAAGTTAAACTTGTTGATGACAGTAACTTTAAACTCCCAGCTAAAAGACACACTTCATCGAAACACTATGCTGCTCATGAGGAGAGATATGTAACCCCTGATGTTCCCCTAAATGCTAACCGTTTTGAACAACCCATTGCAGTCTGGCAAATTGTTCTGCCCCGAAACAAAAATAATGAAAATATCTTCAATCTCACCAAACTTTCCTACGTATCTATCAAGGTCGAAAAATTCAACAGGAGCCCAGGAATAACCCAATGTTACTCATGTAACTTTTTCCATCATTCATCAGCCAACTGTCGATCCAAACCTCGATGTCAGAAGTGTGGGGGGCCACATTCGCAAAAGGAATGCTCCATAAAAGAAAACCCCAAATGTATTAACTGCAATCAAACTGGCCATACCGCTGCATGGAGACAATGCCCAAAATACCCGAAAGCGCGCACTCCACCCCAAAACCCTCTAAATCCCAATAACATCATCCGTCCACAGGTTATTCTCAGGTCACACCAAATTTCTCTTACGCAAACGTTCTCCCTTCCAATATTACTCCACCCCAAACCAACCCTACTCCTACCATCAATCCAAATCTTATTCAACAGGCTCCCTTCTTCAACCCAGACGAACTGCATAAAACTCTCTATATTCTGAAAGAAATTGTCCATTTATTTACCAGCATATCCTCCATAGACTGTTTTTCATTCAACTCTCGCAAGCTAAAGCCCCAGAAGATAAATTTTTTGTTCTACTAAATGGCCTTGCCAAATCTACCTCTTCTCAAAACCAACCATGAATCCCCCCCTTTCCGGGCTCTCTATATGTTACTGGAATGCTTGTGGGCTAAGTAGGCAATTTTCTGATTTTCAAAACTTCGCATACACTCACAATCCGGATATCATTCTTCTCCAAGAAACTTTTCTCAAACCTACTAATAACCCCTACCTCAATAATTACAACTTCTACAAAAATGATGGCCCGCAAGACCCAGTCTCAAGAGGAACCGCTATTTTTATCAATAATTCCAATCCGCACTATGAAATTCCTACTCCTACCTTAAATTCTATTAATGCCACTACTATCTCTTTAAATTTTCCTAATCTCCCTAACACCATTGCATCCATCTACATTCCTAATAATACTAACCAAAATAATCTCATTGCCCACCTCAACACACTACTATTAATCAATAACTCTTCTATACTATGCGGAGATTTCAACGCGCACAATACTCGCTGGGGATGTAACAAGAATAATCTCATTGGTACTACCTACTCTTTAAATTCTGGCACTGATATTATTGCCCCACCTACTCCAACTCGTTCCAGAAATCCGGATTGATTACGAGCATCTTGGAAGGAGGACAGAAAACCCGAATGAATCAATAACTTGGAATATTTTCCAAAAAGTTTGGCTTGTAGCATGATAATTGCGCATATATATACATAATAATATATAGAAACATGCATTTTTGATGATGGTGTTCAAAGCTATAGGCCAATAATGTAGCAATTTGAACTTAAAATCATATAAAGTATGTTTTCAATTTCATCAACGTACATGTTTCAAAAGTATCATCATTTGAGGCCGTCAGAATTTTTTTAAGGTGTTTTTAGTTCTGAATGCACAGTGTATTCATGATAATTCTAATGTTATTAATAATTGCTAGAAAAATTATAAATGCTGAATTTATGTTAAAAAATCTGTCTTTATTGAAGAAAATAGAAAAAACAAATATCTTTATTAAGTTAGCAACAAAGTTCATTCTGTTTTTACCATGCACTTAAATGATGAAAAACGAAATTATTTTCTTGCCAACCAATAAATCTGTACTCTAGTAATAATTTAAAAAGAAGCAAGGCCAATTTACAAGTGAACCTTAAGCTTCTCTGAAGAGAGTAATTCAACGGTAAATTGAACAATAGTTCTATCCCATGAAGAATACTACATCATATTATTAAAAATGCATGTCAGCCATTCAAAATAATGCAGTTATGTAACATTGAGAGATTTACTTTTTTTTTAAAAAGTTTGCAGTCCTGACTAAACAATGCATTCTATACCCATTGTATGCTTCTAGGCATTTAAAACTAAATTTTCTAACAAAAGGAATCCATTTCGCATTAATATATTTTATACACATTTTTTTTTTTTTTTTTTTTACAATCAAAATATTCACAAATACTTTTATCCCAGATATTGTACCGACTGGCGAAGCACTAACATGTGTAGGCAAGAGAAGTCTAGAGAAGAAGAGTTATTGCCGAAACACCTACAGAAGCATCGAGGGTGTTTTTATTGTCAAGCATCTGCTAACGTCAGTCCACTTCCTTCAATAGTTTCCTAGTAAAACCTGAGGAGAGTGTCTCAGGCAGAATTTCGTCTAGGAAGAGGGACAAACACGTTCCCTCTAATGTTTTGGGGGTTTTTTATTGTAAATATTGTGCATGTGTTATTATTGTCGTACAATAAATTTTATGTTTAAAAAAAATTAGCTGCGGTTGAATGTTTCGTATTATAACAGACACCACAATGTCCAAAAAAATCATTTCCAATTCAATAAAACACATTTTAAATCTAGTAAACATTAAGCATTTGCAGAAATATAACAATAGTGGTAGATAAAATAATAAACATATATATATATATAATTTTAAGCTATGTCACATGAAGAGTACATGTAGTGCAGTACTACACCATGCAGTGAAGTGTTAAAAATGCGTGTCAGCCCTTTAGAATGATGCAGTAAGTAACATTGAGAGACACGAACTTGCATTTACTTTTTAAAAAAAAGTTTGCAGTCCTGACTACACAATGCATTCTACAAGCATTCTATGCTTCCAGCATATTCAACTCAATTTTTACAATCACTAGAACATTTCACAAAAGGAAATATTATTATCAAATTATATATTGAACATCTTTAATTATCCTCTTAAAAGGCATGTTAGATTAACTGTTGTTTGAAAGCATGTCCTCAGCTGACAATGCTTACAAAGCCAGCCACCTTATCATTTATCTTTTATTGATGAAACTTTGATTGACAACTGAATAAGTTTCTTTGTTTTTTTGCCATTAATTGCTTTCTATTGTTTTCAAAAAGTGTTATCGCTTACATATTTATTGTTGTAAGTCAAAATCAAGACTATATCAGTTATATTTTTACTTTAAAAAATATTACAATTTGAAATATTAATCCATGTACACTGATTATACAGACTCCTTTTATCTTCATATTTATTTAAAAAGAAAATGAGTATAAAAATCTGAAAAGTTTTTCGGAAATTATGAAAATGAAAAAAACAAAGACTTCCAGTCATTTGAAACAATTTTGCATACAATCAGTCCTCCATATCACATCAGCATGCATTTAAAATTTATAAATTCTTTAAACATCAGTACTCCACTTCAAATAAAGGCACATTTTTTCTACAATAATTATTGATGGATATAAATATGGTATAGAATAAGTAATTTTTTTTTTTTTTTTTTAATAGGGAGAAATTTTGATTTTTGAATCAAGCATTCATAACAAGTTCTGATATGAAATATTCTGGTACAATGGTATTCACAAATACTAAAATAACACAATGAATTGTATAGTTAATTTAGGAGAATGAATATATATATATATATATATATAATCATTTCCAGTTTAGAATAACGGTATAACAGTAAACAAATTAATATGGATTCAGCATATGGACTATTATGTAATTTAAGATATACAATATAATCAACAATCTATGAATACCTCTAGATAAATAAGTGCTGGTTAAGATGATATCTGCAAAGGAGGTGTTAAGAGTACAGCATGTAAATTTATACTGTCGTATTTTGAAAAAAATGCATTCCAAACTTTTTTTAATGCCATTTTGTATTGGTTACAAATAAACTGCTTAAATTTTTTTGAAAAAAAGATTTCGGAAAAGAAAATTTTTACAAAATAAGGGGAAAATAGACCTACCACTTATTTATCTAGAGGTATTCATAGATTGTTGATTATATTGTATATCTTAAATTACACCACTTATTACATAATAGTCCATATGTTGAATCCATATTAATTTGTTTACTGTTATACCGTTATTCTAAACTGGAAATGATTATATATAAAATTAATATGAATTTAAAAAAAACAATCATGTTTCTCACAAATTTAAATTCAACAAATTTAAAAATAAGTCAAAAGTCAAATATTTAACTTAAGATGCTTTTGTGGCTATATATCAGATTAGTGGCTATAAAATGAAATGAATATTCAGATTACAATTCTTTAAAATTGAGTTGGATGCAATTTTATATAAATGAATAAGAATTCTTGAACAAATGATCATTTATATTATAAAATCAAGAATAATTTTGCATGTGATAACAGTATAAAATTTAATTGTCTAACATTTTTTAATGTAATTAAAAATTGCGAAATCTAAAAAAGTCACAAATTCCTAATTTTTACATACAAATTACAAATATGTAAAAACTAAACTAATAATTACAGATTCCTAGATGGCAAGGTCATGAAATATATTTCTTTCACATAAAACAACCCTTATTAATCATCAAATATGATACAAAATGCTTATCCATATATCAATACAATCTGCATAGAATAAAATTGCTAATGTTTTTCAAATCACTGGTCTTGCTGCCACTAAAGCTTTTATGAATGACCTTTTATGGAGTTATCCCCAAGGCAACTTTCAAATATTTTTGTTTTATACCAAAAACTACCAATAAAAGAAATAGCCTGAAAAATGTTCACTCCTATTGACTGTTCAAAATATTTTAACACTTATGTTAGTATTTCCTCTTCTGGACAATTTATATCATTTGTGACTAGAGAAAATAAAACATGCAAAATACAAAACTATGAACAAGGAACCAGTATTCTAGGTATACTGGATTCATTGTCATTGTTTAGAAGAATCAGAAACTTTCATATTTCCATTTTTTTTTTCTCTTGGTACATTACAAAAATTGCCTCCAACAAAGAACTTCACTTTTCAAACTAGGTTAAAAAAATTAACACCAAGACTATAAAAAAAAATAAAGATATGAAATACAATTGTAATTTTTAAAAAAAGTGCAGTGATTGATTAGATATGTTTTATAAAATTATGTATAACTTTAAGTTAATAAAAATAATGAATAGAACAGCATACCAATGAATTAAAAAAAAAAAAGATTAGTCTAATCAAATAAAATTTTTGAGACCGCAATAATACTTTCAATATCAAAAATTAGTAAAAATATATAACCCGATCATTTTCAGTTGTTTTATTCTCTCATTTGGCTATGTACAATAAAAATATTGATTCATAAACAAAACTGATATTAATTCTGGACATTTTTTTTACAAACAAATGAACAACTAAGTGTCAAATTTACTTGCATATATTTTATTGAAGTTATGCTGACTCAAGTATAAAAAACAGGGAAGGAGCTAAATGTAGACATGAGGTTATTATCTATAACTTGAATACTTATGTCACATATCAGTTTAAAATTTTTTTATACATTTTTATAAATTAGCAACATTGATATACAATTCCACATACAATTTACATGACAATAAACTTAGTAGTTCAATAACAATTAATTAAACAAGGTTTTTATAGTTTTAAAGTAAATTACCAATTTATTTTTGAAGTTAAACTATTTTAATTCATTATTTTAAATAAACTGAAATAGTATGTTATAAAGAATATATTGAATAGATATTTTGTTATTCACTTTTGCTTTGCATTGCTTAAATAAATGGTTTCAAGGGTGTTATTCTGATCCTTTTAAATTCATTTTAAAACTCACTTAAAATTCAAACAAATATAAATTAAAAATTCAAAGAAAATTTAGAATAAAATGGGAAATAAGTTGCATTACAGTACAAATCAGGGACTCTACAAGTTGTGGTTATGATTATATCAAGTCTCTTCCGTTCTAAAGGGTGATTTTGTTTCAATAACCTTGTTGTTTTTTTATTTATATCATAATTATTCCTGTTTATATGTACAGGTACTGTTATATATGTTAATGTTTATTTATCATATCTGTTCATGTTTTTTTTTATTTGTTAATTAATCTTTTTTTATAACAGCTTTATATATATATCTACTTTTGTCCTTGACCAGTGTGCTTGTGCTCTTCTTATGCCTATCTGATTTACTTTACTATTATATCTTATTTTAATTAGTTAAATATATACTGCTTTCCTAAATGTAATGGTATCAACATGTTTTCAAGATGGTTAAAATGGTATTAAATTCATGTAAGAAGAGGGACCACTTCCTTCAGTGTCCTCTCCTGGCCCTAATTGTGAGATAATGACAAAATGAGATGGGTGTGCATCACTAGGAATCAGAAATTGGACTTGTTATATAAAGAATAAGTCAAAATATAGTCACGGTATCTCCTTTAAAAAACTTTAGAACATTGCCATTTGCTCTTTAATAAAATTCTACTCTTTATTTTCATGTTTATCATGAGATATACATGAAAACAAAGAGTAGAATTTTACAAAAAATATACAATATATATATACAATATTTGCATATATACAAAACTATTTTCAATTAGAGGAAATCTAGAGGTGAATTAATGGAAATAGCTTAATTTCCACTCCTGATTATTTTCTAAACACAACTGGGAGGAGTTGAGGTAATTTTTTTTTCACACATTTTCATATAGCCTTTTTAATAATTTCTCTTGGATGTTTTTTAATTGAAATGTAACTTTATTAGATAGCTTGATGAACTTTTTTTACCCCAATTAAATGCTGATAAAAAGGAGGAAATGATCAACTTTATTGAAAAAAAAAACTTAAATGTAAATTAGTTTAAAAAATTATATGTTTTATTTCAAGTTAGTAATAAGTTTATAACAGTTTTTTGTTTAAAAATTAACGAAATTGACAGAATTTTTAGCATTCATGTTGCACAGCCAGAATTTGCATTCTTTATCCAAAATAAGCCATAAGATTACATTCTTTATCCATTATTTTTTATTAGGAATAAAATATAAGGGGGAGGGGGAAAGGGGAGAGGAATGTGGGAAAATCAAAAAACTGCAGGACTGATTCTTTTAATTTTAAAAGAGAATGAACTTAATAAAAAACTGTGCAAAATGTATCTATGGTAGAAAAAAAAAAAAAAAAAAAAAATACATTTGATGTATATTTTTGCGAAAAAGAAAAAATAAATAAAATACAGAACTTTTTTAGTGTCAAATAAAAATTAAGTGTTTAGCATTAACAGTCAGGTAAAATGGCTGGAAGTTTTCCTCATTACTACACACAAATTAATTCCTAAAAATTCCCTTATTAACTTATCACTATGCTTGTTATCATATGCATAAATGGAACAAGCCCATTAATGCATTATAAAAAATTGTTAATTAAAAGTTTAAGTTTTTCTATATTTTATTAAAATTTAAATTTTTTTTGCATCCTATCTAACTAAAATAAAGATATTAAACATTCTAATAAAATGAAAATTAATGTCTATTATTTTTATTAGACATATATATTTACTTAGAAATTCATTTATTTTAATTTATCTTGCCATAAAAAAAAAAAAAAAAAAGATATTTACCTTTCAAATGTTAACATTTTATTATTAAAATTCTCTTCATTTACATATATTTCTATAAAATCATTCATTATTATACAGTCAAAAAAAAAAAAAAAACTTTGCATCAGAACAAGAAATAGGATTTGGAATAAGAAAGAAATTAATTGTGGTACAAATTTTCAGAAATGTTTTAAAATTTGAAGTTTTTCAATTTGTTGATGCTTCCTTGAAAATTTCCCATCTTTTAGATAAATATGCTTTAAAAATTTTTTATGATATTTGAAAGGAATGGTAAAAAATATATTTAGCTTTTTAATTTTAAGTTGCAATTTTGCTGGAAACTTGGGGAGGTGAGGTCTAATTTGATAATTCTGAAAAGCTGATGCCATTGATTCTGAGCATCAGCTTTACTGTCACCCACAATCAACCTTAGGTGGTCATCTCTACAAAAAAGAATATTTTCACAGAGTTTAAAACAATAAGCATGCCAAAAACTACAAAAAAACACCGAAATGATCATTAATGTTGAAGTGGCATACCTTGAATATCAATTCATTTTCGGTGAATTAGAATTTCACATTTCTTCACACCTATGTTTTTTTGGTTTGTTTTTTCTTTTTTATTCATCTATATGGCAAGACACACGGTCAAAATAGGTTGTCCTAATTATAGCCTCATTCAGATTTACGTAGTAAACATGCAGGTTAATACAAACACATTTAATTAACTAAGAATTCTATTGTTTTCAGAAATTAAATATAATTTTATTCATTTAAAAAATAGCACAAGGAATTGGCAAGGATCATATTAAAATACTAATGTCATTAGTAGTAATAAATATCAATGCTGTCGTTACAGATGGTTGCTTATAATACCTGTTGACATCTTCAAAAATTCCTTTTGGGTTTGACATTTCTACCAGCAAGAGAATTGGTAATTCACTATGCTGAAAAGCTTGGTAACAGTGTCAAGTGATTGAAATGCTAATGAATTGAAACTCAAACTATAGTTAAACTACTACTATCAGTAGTTATTGATAGCACACTTCACATTTTATCTCAATTTAATATTGGCATGTCAAACTGCACTGTACGCCAAAAGTAGAATTTCATTTCTACATTAAAATAATTTCTTGTTTTCCAACTAAAATAAAAGTTAAAAAATAGCTTTGTGTGTGTTTTTATCTTATTAAATAGATATCTTAAAATAGTTAAATTCTTTTATTACAAATTTTTATATTAGGCATTTAATTAAAATATGTCCTATTAAGTCATAATAGTTGTTTTACATACATTTTGTGGGATCATGGACTTGGTCTAGATGTTGTTAAGTAAGTGGGTTAAGAAACCACACAAACTTTCATAAATTGTATTACACTTTTCTAGCTTATCCACACTAACCCCATGATATGGGGCTAATATTATCAGAGTAGAATATATCTCAGGAATAAAATACATAAATAATACACACTAAGCTTTGATATGCAAGAGATTAAGAATTGCAACATAAATTAGTAATAAATAATTGTCAGTAACAGATATAAAAAGATTATAAATTACATTTAGTAGAAATGAGATTAACCATCAATTTAAAACTAAAAATAAAAAATAGTCAATAGTAATAGTAAAACAAATAAAACCCCATGACTTTATAAAAAACAACAATTAAAAAATAAAATTTACTTTGAAT
Source organism: Caerostris darwini (assembly GCA_021605075.1). Lineage (NCBI taxonomy): Eukaryota > Metazoa > Arthropoda > Arachnida > Araneae > Araneidae > Caerostris > Caerostris darwini. The sequence continues at coordinate 22,506 of BPLQ01009226.1, forward strand.
TTGAAAATTAATGACGAAATGCAATATAAAAATATAGTACCTCACTGAATAATAATGAAGAAATGACCGTTGGTCATAAAAATTACCGGCCTGAAGAGGTGTCACAGAAAATCACAAGCCCCAAGCAACAGACAGGCCTAGTTGAAATAATTATCGCAGCATGGCCACTTTTTTTTCTTTACTAATGGTTAAAAATTTAATTATTAGATATTACTAACTTAATTTATAAGATAGTATTATTTCAACAGTTAAAGAATGAATCTGCCTTTCAAAATGGTACATTTAATATCGAGGCTTCTGCGGAGAGGAATTGTGCACCATGAAACAACAATGAAACCACCAGGCGGCACTATCGGTTCTTAGGAAAAGGGAATTTTCCCTTCAACTTGTAGGGAAGACTGTTCACCGGATGCGCTGATGCTGTCACTTTTTTTTTATTGCTGCAGTGTGATGTGTTTCGACATTTACTCTGAACCATCATTGTGCTGCAGTTTTTAAATAATATGTGAGTTGATATTATTTATTTTATGTCATTTACTTTATTTTATTATAATTTATTAGTTAATTAGCGTTTTAGTGAATAATTTTTTTTTTACATATTTAATTCCTATATTCTTAATTGTTCTACTTTGTGTCGCGATGTTCTCGTTAGCTTTATTGTGCTGCATTTTTTTTAAATAATTTCGGTACTTACGTATTAAGGGTACCTTGGCGACGGACTTGGCGGTTTTTAAGTGTCGCCAATCTTTATTATTTGGAATAAAAATATTTTGAAAGCGTTTTGATTTTAAATGAAGTGTTTCATATATATTTTATTATTTGGAACAAAAATTTTAAGTGTAGATTGGCACCAAATCTGTAGCTGCGGTTGGCGCGTGTGCTCTTTATTGGCGCAACTGTCGCCAAGGTACCGTTAATACGTAAGTACCATAATTTCTTAATTTATATTATTTATGTGGTATAATTTACTTTTTTTTATTATAATTTATTATTTAATTAGCATTTTAGTGATTTTTTTTTTTTTTTTACAGATTTAATTGCTGTTTTATAATTGTTTTGGAAAGGGCTGATTCTAGACTATTTTAAAATATTTTGCTATTTTATCTTAGTAGTTCAATTACTGTATACTTTTCAATATAATAATTAATCCCTTTTTTAATTAACAGGCTTTGTTTCGATTGAAAAAAAAATTTCATAGCAGGAGCATAGCTGGTTAAGCCTAAAGTTCTTATTATATAGGTAGAAAATTTCCTTAATTAATTGTATATTAATTTTTAAACTATCTAATAGTAATTAATAATGTATTTAGATGGTTCCTTATTCATGACGAATTTGATTTCATAAACATTTAATTTATTAATCTGTTTGAAATCTAAATGGATTCATTGCCTATACTAATTATTATTATTACAATATTTTTTACGTATTTCATATATTACTGTTGGAATAAGAAAATTTTCTAATTACTCTTTTATTGATTAGTTTTCTTAGTTTTATTAATTTATGCCAAAATAAATTGTTGCTCTTTGTTACACTTCTGTCAATTTTGAAGAAAGCTGATTCTATACTATTTTTAAATATTTTATCTCAATAGCTCAATTTCTTTATACTTTGACATATAATAATTATTCCCTTTTTTAATTAACAGGCTTTGTTTCGATTGAAAATAAAAGAAATGGATAATTCTTGCCAACCTATTTCCAGTGAATGCAATATGAAGTTTGCACATAGTTACTGTTTACAAAGACATATGGAAACATTTCATAGTTTATCTAGTCCAAAATTTGCTAAATCGTTGATTTGTCTAGAATGCAAGCAAGGATTTGGTACGCCGTTAACATTGGACAAACATCTTCAAAGTATTCATAATATACTTATAACCAAGAAGACTTTATTCTTTGATGCAATGGAAGAATTTACACTATGTAAAGAATGTAAGTTCATATGTGAAAAAAACTGGAAGTAAAAGAGATAGAAATGGTATCAATAGAACTTATGTCGCGTGTTAGCCCAAATACTCATATTGAGCAGGAAAGATTTTACTGTTTACATAAAATAAAAGACCAGGAAAACCCACACAATCGTCAATTTTGAAAAAATCAACAGCAGAGGAAGTTCAACAAATATCTTCAGAAATAATTGTAACTTCTAAACATAATTCTACTAAAGGTAGGTAAGAATTTTGTGTTTGTAGGCTGTGTTGCTGTTTCTGCAGTTATACATATCCTTATTTATTAACTACATTGTTTTCATCCTTTTTACTAATATTAAACTTAGTTATTAAATTTATATTAAAATAATTTTAAAAATATAATTTATACATGTAAAGCGTTTTAGGTATTAAAAATATTTACATTATAATTAAAAACAGTAAATTATAAAACTCCTACTGTAAAATAAAAATAAAAAATCTGTTACCAGCCTTCATATAGATAACTTAATTTCCCTCCTTTTGTTGAATAAACAGGGTTTCCCTTAATAATCCATTTTCATAACCATAATCATTATTTTTTAAATTTCCATCTGTAAATAATGAAATTCAAAATACTATATAGTTATAAAAACTTAGTGTTTACTAACAC
>BPLQ01009227.1:0-57024 GCA_021605075.1 Caerostris darwini
CCCCTGTTCTATACGATTAATGACATCGTTTTGATAAATGATGACCATGAAATTATTCGACATCGCAAAATTTCACAATGCTATTCCAACTTGCAGAAACTTTAGAAGCTTTTAAAGCCTGTTTTCAGATATCCATTAAAATTATACGACAGCAGCTTCATTAATTTGCATATCATATTCTGATGCAGCGTTACTTATTATTGTTCTTAAGGAAACGTAGTATGTAGAGAGTCGAAAACTGGTGTTTTTACGACTCATCATTTTTTTTTCTAATGCTGCTGGTCAACACTTAGACAGTTGTTTTTGATGCCTTAAGGTAAGCGCTGCACAGACGTTATTCACTTAACACTACCCAGGATGTGCATGTAGCTTGAAGATAAGCTACGGACGCGGAGTAAAAATACCCCCGCAACGCTCTACGATCATGTTAGACAGGGACCTACGATTTAAAGCGGATTCCTACAAACATCCATGGCACCGCCGGGACTCGAAACCGAAACCTATGGTACCGAGCTCTAGCCACTCGGCCATTCAGACCCCACGACTCCTCATAACTCATAAAGTTTTACTCCTTTTCAAGACATATTTTAGTATGTTTTATAATGAAGTTTAATCATTAAGAAATTTGTTTCATCTTCGTAATTCAATTCATAGATTTCTTAAAATAACATAAGACAGGTAAATAATTTTTTCTTTTTTTTTTAGCAAATTTACCCTTCAACACATAACTGTTAAAAGATAAAATGTAAAACTTAAATATATCAAATAGAAATTAACTAATATGTTTAATTCCACAAACCTCAAATTTTAAAGACATATGACATTTAATAATTTTTTAAAAATAAAAATTTTAAATTGTTAATATTGTTTATATTAAAATGCTATGATATTATTAACAAAACTGAGGTTCTCGAAATAAAGATATAAAAATATGCATGAATATTATATTTATGTAACTATACACTTATATTTTTTTAATAATCATATGGGAAAATCATGTTTAGAGATAACTAGTCGCTTTTGCCATTTACATTTTTTGTTATTGCAGCAGTAATTTTGTCCGATTTAAATGCGGTTTGTTTTTAATATTTTAAATTATTTTTTAAAAACAATTTTGAAAAATCTATTTTTTGGAAAGTGACAAGGTACTATGCATGTCCCTTTCAAAAATTTTCTTTTCAGTATTGACTTAAATTTATTTTCTATTTAGAATTATAACAAAACTGCTGCACTTGTCTAATGACATTAAAAGGTAGCAGTTCCACTTATTTACATATATACACTCAAGAGCCAAAACATTATGACCAATTCCTACATTTTGTAATGAACTCGCCCTGATGACGGAAGGCAATGTGATCAGGTGGGAAGTGTATTTAACTGGTATTACGTGGTGGTATTAATCCATGCATGAAAATGCTAAGCGCCCTCGGGCTGTTCTTAACAATCTTACATTGTCCTAGACGAACTGGGTTGTTTATAAAAGTGTTCGTTCTTTAGGCAGTGAGTTCGACCCTTATCTGACCCTTTAGTCATCAATTCTAGCAGCGGTTCCTACATTTCGTAGTGTTTAATTTCTCTTTTGTTCTATTATTTTTACTCGCGTTTTTTATTTTTTAATTTTTTGTCTTAATTTCTTTACCTGTATTTTTCTGTAATTTTCTAATTTAACTTTGGGGACCTAAATACAAGCTCACTTAACCTGTAATGTTCTTTATTCATGTCTTAATACTACCCAATGCCTTCATTTCAACAAGATAGGTGTTTTAGGCCCTATGGGGCCAAGGAACACCGTGAACCAAGGACTGATGACTTAATCCATGCAAGGCGGGTTGAAGCTGTGTTGCGCGCTAAAGGTGGGCCAACTCGTTATTGACATGTGGTCATAATGTTTTGGCTCTTGAGGGTATATTCCGACACAGCACACTTTTTATGTATACCCCTTCAATTTTAAGAAAATTGACATTTTTGTCCATGGAATCACAAATTATACGATTTTTCATTAATTTTGAGAAATTAGTGTACTTTCTGATGAAGATCACTTTTTATACGAAAAAATTAAGGCAACCATACAAATTATTTAAATCAAATATGTTTTACTTGTGTTGTTGTTTCTTATCCCACTTGGCTGGCCAAGCCCACGAGCCCATATGGACTCATGATTGAAGGGTAAGGAAGCAGCTTCTGTTGTGATGGAGCACCCCGTAGGTAGAAGCCTGACTTTTGCTCCGTGACGCTCTTACAGTCATAGAAGACCGGGACCTACGGCTTAAAGTGGATTCCGAACCACTACAAACATCCATGGCACCGCCGGGATTCGAACCCGAAACCTGTGGCACCGAGCGCTAGACACTCGGCCCCACTCAGGTCCCAAATTTGCCAACGGCACGTGGTGTTCCCAGGTGGTCACCCACCCAAGTACTGACCGCGCCCAATGATGCTTGACTTCGGTGATCTAACGAGAACCGGTATATTCAGCATGGTACGGCCCTTGGCTCTGTTTTACTTGTTGATACAAGATATAAATTAGTATCTGCAATCCTTCAAATCTTGCTCCTTCCCATGCCATTCCTTGGACATCCTTTTCGTAAAATATTATATAACTTACATTATAAGGCTTTCTTTTAACGATGAAATTAATTTCCTATAAAGGATCATTGATTACAGTTGCTAAACCATGGAAGCATTGAAAATAATGTTGCTTGGAATAATTTTAAAGAATAATTGGTTTTACAATATTCAATAAATGAACTGTATTTATACGCAGTTTTCAATATTAAATTTTCTTAAGGGAAATTGTTAATCAATCTTGATTTTGTTTAGCAAAAAAGCTCCAAATAAAAAATTTAGTAAAATCTATCTTATGAAAGCTATCAGTATTAGGTTAAATATTAATGTAAAGAAATCCTATATACGAAATTCTAAATGTCATTTAACAAGTAATATAAAAAAAAAAAAATTAAAGTCAATTCCTACTTTTTTTTCACTCTATTGCAGAAAGTATTTTATAAATAATTTTCATTCATTTTTTAAAGTTTATCTGGTGCCATCTATTGGTAGATATATGCAACATAAATTTAAAAAAAACTAAAATTAATTAATTACTGAATTAATGTTTGGAAAAACTGTATTAACATCCAGTGCCATCCCCTACAAGTTAAAAAAAAATGCATTTGAACTTGAGTGGATGGATAAAAAATATTTTATTAACGATTGAAAATTTGAACAAGATATACATAGGGAGAGTGTGAGCTAATAGAAGGAATTGAAAAAAGGATTTATAAAATTTATCATCAATAATAAATAAAAATAAATAAGAAAAATAGTTTAAGAAAACAGATGTATTGTTAAAAATATATTATTATCTAAAAGATGTCACAACTAAATCTAGCAACAATATTGTGAATATAAAAATTTAGAATAATTTTAAAATTATTAAAGCATAATTTAGAATAAGTAATCTTGTAATAACTTCTTGGTCAGAGTGTCCTCTACATAATTCTAGAACAAATTTTTAGAAAAGGTGGCTATTTTGCCAACCTTTTTATATATATTCCAATTTTGTAATTTTGTATTTTTTTTTTTCAGAATATTATGATTTTTTTTTCCAAAAGGTCAGTTAATCTAAGTTCAATTTTACATACTCAGATGAATTTTCAGTAAAAATTATATGAATATTCAACATAAATGTACAAAGATAATAAGTACAGAAATGTTCAGATGTTTGACAAAAAATAAATTCCTCAATATTTTCTTCAAAAAGAAAAAAAAAATGATGAATTGTTCTCTATTCTGCTGGTACAATCATCATGCTATCATCGATACACTACATCATGAACTTGAATATCTCCCTCCAAAAAACATAATAAAACAGTGTCCTAACAAAACAATCAATTTGTTTGAAAGTGGAATAAATAAAAGAACAACATTTTGTGCTCACTTCTGTTTTCCCCCTTCACCAAATTATGTTTCATTTCACAAAACAGGAAAGATGGCCACCACTAACGATGATGTATACAACCTCTCTTTCAATCAAGTAAATACATTACCATTGAGAAACACAGAAAATATTTTTGGAAAAAAAAAAAAAAATTAAAAAGCACAAAAATTAACAAAAATACTTTATTTATTCACTGGTATAAAAAAAAATATATATATATATTTCATAAAACACATAAAAAATTTCAGTATACTTCATTCAAAAAATTAGAAAAACTATATTTGATCACTTATATATAGTAACTCTTAACCTTTTATAAAACACACAACTGTACTAAATTCCTTTAGAAGAAAAATGTATCTGTAACTTTCATTTAACAATTTGCTTTTTCGAAAACTTCATCATTTTTCTGTAAATTCCTTGACAAGGACACCAATATCGTTAGCTAATTTATCAGCTTCATCCTAAAAAAATCATTAAAATAAATTTCATAATAGATTTATGAAGAAACTAAAAAAAAATTGATGATAAAAATAATTAAATGGATTTTTAGGAATGAATAAAACTACTAGTTCAAAAAATCAGTAAAATTAAAGGGAATAATTTCTTGTATGCATAAAATATGTAAAAACTTACTTACTGTAAATAATAATGTAAACAAAAACACCTGTTTACTTTCCTGAAGAATTTTTTTAAATATTATTGTGTCAAAGACATTTAAATGAAATTCCAAAGTTCAATAAGACATACAATTCTAAAATGATTAAATAAAATACTTATAATATTGTAATAATTCATTTAATAATAAATAGTACGGATTAAAAAAAAAATTTCGTTCGAAAAAGTGTTATTTAAGAAACAAACAATTTGTAACTTGTCACTTATGCAAACAATTTATAACACAATAGCCCCGCGATATACTTACTCGATCCGCTCTAGATCCTGGGAATAATATTTATTTAAGCAATGTGTATTTTTTTAAAAAAAGAATTGAAAAATTTTATTGGAATATAAGCTCTGAAATTCCTTAATGTTTGTAACTTTCTTGCACGTTAAATTCATCAAAAATATGCAATTTAAAGGCTATGTAATTGAATATATTTTAATTCATCACTAAAGTTATTTATAAAAATTAAAATGTACTTGAGTTTGATATTTAAAAAATAAAGAAAAAGAACCATTTCATTTTGTGAATTTACTAACAAAAAAGGTTATACTTGATCCATATCTTCCTGCGATAAAACAATTATATCTCAAAATCCAAATAAACAAAATGCAAATGCTAATTATAAAAAAAAAAAAAAAAAAAAAAAAAAGAGTATATTGAGAGTGAGAATTACAGATTCATTTTGCCTCATTTTGCAATCATTAAAAAAAATGTTTTTAGAGTTAATTTTACTGCTCCTTGAAGAAATGCATTCTTGTATTGTTGTGCTACCAAAAAATAACAAGGCCATGATAAATGTAGAAATATTTTGAAATGAAAGCCATAGAAATTGTAAAGGAATTTACCATTTCCTCAATATATGATTGCATATCAGATATAAGTACGATATATACACTGACGAGAAAAATTCAAGGAACAACCATGTAAAGGTGCTTTTTGTTACTTCTATGAAGTGAACTGCAATGAAAGGTGATATCTGCAACTCAATATCTCAATATCAATTCGAATATTTTAACTCAATGTCAGTGTTATCCTGTAGTCCAATTACAAGTATTGTACAAGTAGCTGGTATATTATTCATCTTGAATACACTTTGCTACCACAAACACTTTTGGATAATTTAAACCACAGTATGGAAAATCACTGTAAAACTTGCATTTCGGTCAGGTGTGGCTACATAACTTACTGATTTTTTCTGTGCATCTAAAAAGTTGTAACATTAACATTTCCTTTTCCCTGTTAAATTATATATTCCCATTTTTTTTATTTAAAAGAATTTCCCATTTTTTGCAGAAATACGCAATTTTGCATTTCGAATATCTGTCAGTCATAAAAAAATAAAAATCTCTTGCAAATTTGATGTTCTTTTTTGCTTATTTATTCAAGTTAGATGAGTTTTTAAAGTTATTTCTTTAATTTTTTTTTTGCCCATGTATATGTAATACATAAGGATAAAATCACATTGTACCATCATTAAAGTATTAAAATTTAAATAATAATAATGATAGTAATCATGTGTACCCTTTTATTTCATGCATCAGCAGATTTACTATAAACTATGTATAATGTTAATAACATGGATCTTTGTGGTATTATCTATAATTCATGCACAATAACATTAAATAATACATTTCAACAATTATCTATAATGCCTGGCATAAATTCATAACCTATGTATCTATTTAATTAAAAAAATACACAAGAACTCCTTTTGAACTTAGATTAAAAACTCAAATACTAGATCATAAATAAATACTAAATATTAAATCAAAGCATAACTGTTTTGGCAAATTTTGATTTAAAAAAAAAAAAAAAAACTTAAATATTATGCATAGACACTGTATTTAATGAACTGTTACCTGTATTTCGTTTTAAAATTAGAAAATTACTTAAAAGTGCGACAACATCACTAATGGAAAGCAATGATATAACCCCAAGAAAAAAAAATGAGCCACAGAGAAAGGCGCCCATTACCAATTGTTTTCTTGGTGACTTTTATTAATATGGTTATATTATTGCAGTCCATATAAATGAGAGAGTATATCTGCCATTGATCTAGAAACCCCACATTCCAATATGATGAAATCGTCGATATCGTGATCAAGACTCAAGAAAGTAAGGGTAATGATAAGACAACAAGGGTAGTGCATGGTGTAGTGACTCATTTGATTCATGTGACTCTTATTCCAAGCAAGGGTCAAATCCATACAAAACTTTTTATGTAAAAACATAATGTTTATAAAGTAGGAGTTATCCCCAAACTGGCATATATCAAGGTACCAATGCATTAAAAATATATTTTAAGATTTTATTACTTTTATTATTACTCAATAGAATTGTGAATTACCTGAGTAGCAGTTTCTGCATATACTCGTACAACATCCTCGGTACCAGAAGGGCTACAAGAAATTTTTATGATAAAATCATTTAATTAAAAAAAAATTTAATTCATTCTAGATTATTTTAAAATTTAATATATTATATTTTACTTATAAAATTCTACATAAAATAATGCAAACAGAATTTTTTTTAAAAATCTAAAAATTTTTTTTTTTATTTAGTTGAGAAATTATTATTTTGGTCAATCTAAGGAAGAATGTAAAATTTGATGCGTCCCTTATATTAAGTTTACACATTCAAAACTAACATTTTATTATAATATAAGTGAATATAAATGTTTTTCACAATATGTCCAAAAGAAATTTGCAATTTTTGTTCAAAAAGAAATTTTTAGTGCTTATTCAAACATCATGAAATAGTTGGGTGATTGAAGTCAATGTTATAAAACAATCATAGTCACTTAAGAATCTGTATCTCTGTGAAAGTCATCAATTTTGAAGCTACATTAAAATAACTGAATCGAGGATTTTCAATGCCATGGCACACTACCATGTCAAAAGAATCTTAGATATGCCATGGATCTTTTTAAAAGTCCTCAATTTATTTTAAAAAAATTAAAGAAATATATAGAGAAAATGTGCAAGCATTCTTGCACTTTATTATAAAACTAATTATTTCAGAGGAAAACTATAGCTCTAAGAAGAAAAGATTTACAAAATACAGTAGAACTTGTTTTTTAACTAGTGAAAATAGGTAAACTAGATAAAATTTTATAGAAAAATGCCATAAATTTGTAATTTGCTGAACTCAAATTTTGTAATATAGTTTCCTTCATCTACACTTATTTTATATACAGATTTCATGAGAAATCCCTTAAGTGTAGGTACATCAGAATGGCAGATTATTTTATTAAAGATATTTAACAATAAATATTAACATCATTCCAGCCGTCTCTTCCAGGGGAATTTCCAAATATTACAAAAAAATAATAAAAATATTAGAAGATTAAAAATAATTTTAAAAAATTAATAGAAATATTTCTTTCTTCCTCAATGTTATATTTGTGAAAAGCAAGTTCTCCTGTAATTAGCAATCTTAAAAATGAAAAGCTATCATGACTAAAAGCTTTTGAAAGAGATTTAAAAGTTTATAAATATTTAAAAAAAATTTTAATGACATTGCAAAGAAGATACTCTGATAAAATCGCCAAACACATATATCTCATTAAATGTCAAAGATAATACTAAATATATATTTTCAAAAATTGTAATTATCTTTTTAACTTTAAAATACAATAAATTATTTTATATGAATTGATAAATAAATCATAAAATTCACTGTAAACAGCTTAACTTAGGTATACCAAGCAAGTTTAATTATGATTGCAAAATAACTTTTTAGGTTATTATTATTTTTTTTTTTTTAAATTAGAGGCGCCAATTACAGTTTTTCATATGGGAGCTGACAATTCTTCGTATGGCCCTGAATACTAAATTGAATAATCCACGATTTATAAGAAATGAATTATTGAGTTGTTTTATCAATACATAAAACAGAAAAAATTATGTAAAGAAATTTCTAATTCATCATTCATATGCATTATAATTAAGCATATTTATTTATGTAAAAATCTTTTTAACAAGCAGAAAAATCTTTTAATGCTATAATTTGAATTTTATGCTTGCTTATTAGAATAAAACTGTTAAGAAGTGTACAATAGATTTTTGTTCTTAAAAAAAATTTCATATGCATGACTTATCATTTAAAAGCATTGCATAATATAGTACCGAACAAATGCTCTGCCCCTTTCATGTGATTGAACTAAATTATCAATGGCTTCCTGAAAGCCTTCAGGTTTCACACACTTCCTTTCAGCATCTGTAGTTGTAAAAACATTACGATCAGGTACCTAGGAAAAAAATTTATAATTTATGCATTAATTTTTTTAACAAGACATATAAGAGTGATTTAACTAAATACCAATCTGGAACACTACTCAAAACTTTAGTAAAATTATATTTGGGAGAGTTACGAGTTATAAAAGGAAAAAGTGATAACTTCTTTTATAGAATGCGTGAAACAAAACCAGCCCACATTTATATTTTCTTTGTTTTATAGGATTTGTATTTGTATTTATTACCTTAAAATTTATAATGCTGAGAGGTATAGTTTTCATTCTATTATATTCTACTTCATTCTCTTTTTTTAATACATAACTACAAATTAACAAGAGAAAAAATTGTAAATAATTTTTTCATCATTAAATAAAGGAATTTTTAGCAAAATTTGTATTTAGTTTCAAAACATCAAAAGTTGTTTTTGTTTACTTACATTTACATAATATTGACTAAAAAAAAAATCTTTATATGTTATAAAAAAAAAGATTTGTATGCTTTGTTGTAAATTACAAATTATTATATTATGAAATATAAATTAATATTTTTTCTCTGCACAAATTCCATTAATTAATTTAACATTAAAAATGTAATTTTTGATAACAAAATTTATATTATTAACTTAAAGATCATCTGCTTCCACTTATATTTTCTTAATATTCAGAAAAAATAATTTGATAATATAAATGATATTTTTTATTTAATGCTTTAAATAAAATAAATTTCCTAAATTTCAATAAAAATTAAACATAGAAATAGAAAATTAACACAAACCTACAGCAATAAATCAATCTTGGCGTTGTTTTTAAATTGAGAATTTTATTGATTATTTATAAAAAAAATTATTTTATATTTAACATAATTTGTAATTAAAAAAAACAATATTAGAATTGAAAACTTTTATTTTCACAAAGATTATTAAAACTTAACAGCACAGAGAATCCAATCTTTAAAACACTGCAGCAATTGTATTTTCTTTAAATTATTGACATTTGTAATTGGATTTCAATAAATTTTCTTATATTTGAAATTATATAAGTTCATAATTCAATGTTATTTGGTTTTTTTTTTCAATCTTTTGAAATTTTCAATTATTAAGAAATTCATTTATTAAGAAAACATTCAATCATTAAAAAAAAAATAATAATAATAAAATAAATTTAAAAAAAACCATTTGACATTAAATAAATTGTATTCATTCAATTATTTAAAATTTAATATGTATAAATTTTACATAATCGTCCATAAAAAAATCCTTACCTTAACTTTGATTTGTCTGTTTGGAAAATCTTGATACATAGCATCCCAGTCCTCAATGCTCCAATTTTTATATTTAAGTATTGCTTCAGTAAGAAGCAAATCTGAAATGGCATCACCAACAGACTGAAAAAATCAAAAAGGTTAGTATTGCACTTTGGTACAATAGATCCTATATATTATACCATGAAATTTTATTTGCTATATATTTATACATCTATTGTTCCAATATGCACTGTATGCGATTCTAATTCCATTTATATAAAATATTTTCATATAAATTATTTGATTTATATTTAATAAACAAGAGTAGTCTTATGGTTATTTCTTTCTAAAAATTAATGGTGAATGCAAATGCAGACATATCTCGAATAAATATTTAAATTGTTTATCAATAACTTTGTCATGCTTTATAGACCTTAACTGTTTATGAATATGGCTTCCTTTATATGTTCTATATTAGTTTCATGAAAATATATTAACATAATATGTACTGTTTATCCCTTAAATTATTTTTCTTCTTATATTCTACAAATATTATAATAAAACATTATGCATTGTTGTTGGACAATCTGGCTAAAGAGGCCACTATTTATTATATATATATATATATATATGTGTGTGTGTGTGCAGAATATGTTATTTCCTAGTAAGTCAATCAATCTCTATACATTTGTAATTGAATGTTTATCACATATCCCCTTGTTTCAGGCACAAACTTTAATTATTGAAATTACCACTAGAGAGCACAGCAGGATACCATTTTACTACACCTAGGATCATTAATGGCTGCAACTACTCGGTCCACCAGTTATTTAAGCTGAAATGAACTTAAATATTCACCTCGGATATTAGGCTTAAAGTTTAGATTATTAACTAAATTAATAACAAATTTTTCTCAAACAGAAATTTAAATAGTTAAAAAATTTATTTTAAAATATTAATTTTACTTAATTTCCCTGCTTTTAATTTTATTTCATTGAAACCTTTTAATAACTACTTCAAGAAAAAATATTGAAAACATTTCATTTTATTGCAGCAATAAAAAACTTTTCATAAGATAATTAAGATTATGAAACTAAAATGTTTTACCTCATTTACAAGATTGATAGCCTGCATCAACATTTTTGCTGCAGATTGTTGAACAGCATTAGCTCTAAGAAATAAGATATTGAATGCATTAGAATCCAATATAAACTTTACACACATTGTACAATAATTTCGATGAAATAACTATCCTAAAAAATTTATGTATAGGAAGAGAAATCTTCTAAGTTTATTAACTCTTCTAAAATTATACAATAGTTTTCTCAGAATTCAAACAAAAGTTATAGTACAATATAACAATTTCAAAAAAATTACTTTTTACTCAATAAAAACTCATGCTCCCATTAAAAAAAATAAATAAATAAAACATTGCTTGGAATATATAGCCAAATTGGCTACTTGATTTTCATACAAATTACATATCTTTTAAACTTCTCAAGTCGCACAAAAGTCAGTTTAAAATCTTATCAGTCTTTCAGTTTAAACTATATAAATATGAACTAAATACTTCTAAGTAATTTGTTTTAAAGCATTTTATTTTTTTAACTTTAGTTTCTAAGAAAAGATCAATAAACAGTCCATATATAATTTACTCTTTACTCTTTAGTAAAATTATCCATTTCTATATTTAAAAAAAACACTATGCAAGGCAATTTTTTTTTTAACTTACAGAAATACACCATTTTTCTGTATTGGAAAAATTTCAATATGCAAAATTTAAAAAAAATTTGTAAAAAAATATTTTAAGAATATATGAACATTTTTGGGCAAAATATTTTATATGTACAATTAAATATGCAATGATTTTGTATTTCCCTGAAAAGTATTACCCTAAATTTATGTAATTAAATAATAAGTAACAATTATTATTTTAGTGAATTATATACATATATATTATTTAAACTTTATATTTTTATTTTTTGTTAAATTGCAATTTTCATCTGAGAACTTTTTTTCAGTTATTCTGAACTACCTCTTTCTGCACAATAATTTTCATTTAACCATTAATTAATCTTGTGTACCACAAAAGTTTAACACTGGGCTGTCAGAATAACGTGGTAAACTAAATATATTAGAACAAATTATTAGAATGTAAACAAATATGCAAATAATAAAAGTTGAAAAAAAAAGTAATACTCATTATCAAAAAAAAAAAAAAAAATCATGAAGTCAATTGACAGATTTATGATAAATAAATACACTAAGTTATCCTGACAGATTTCTTTCAAAATTAGTATGTTCATAAAATTTATTTTTTATATCATTGAAGTTTGAATATTAAAAAAATGAATATGCTTGTGACAATAAATACCCAAACAGAAGAATTACATAAGCTATGGGACGAAGTTGAAAGGCTTCAAATAAGATTCAAGTTTTCCATGGCTATTTGAGTAGTGAATAATGTAATTGTAGAAGAGAAAGCAACCGACTTTTGTCCAAAAAAATGTGAAGATTTTTTTGGTATGAACAGCATCCCTAGATTCTAGATATTCATTATATATTATATAGATACTTATTATTTGATGCACTTAATAAATTCTGAAAATGGATCATTTGTAATAGCAATTTGGTATATATAAATAAAAAATTTATAACAAATATTTCCTTATAAAAATATTAATGGGTAATTAATTAATAGGTAAATATTTTCCTTTCAAAACAAGCCTCAAGCACTTCCTGCACATTGGAACTCAACTAGTTTTTTTTATCTATACCATAAATATATTTTATGTCTCTATGTAATATGTTCTGACACTCGATACCACAGGTTTCGGGTTCGAGTCCCAGCGGTGCTATGGATGTTTGTAGTGGTTCGGAATCTACTTTAAACTGTAGGTTCCAGTCTAACATGACTGTAGAGCATTGGGCATAGGGCTGGCAAACCTACCCCATAAAAAGAAAACATCTCACGTTTCGAAATCTGCCAATAAGCAGACGGCCTTGGCCCACCATGGGGCTGTTGTGCCAATCATGATGATGATGTAATATGTATTATACATATAGAATATATATATTTTTTTATTTGATCCATTAGTGTTTGCCATTTACCTTTTGATGTATGCAATTCAATGATTTTCCGTTTCATTATTACAATTAACACACATTTCAAATTTAGAATGAATTTTTCGGAACATCTTTTTGTATAGGAGTAACTTAGAGACATAAACCAATTTTTTTGGCTTTTTTTATACAAATAGATGGTGTTATTGACAGGTCTCTATATAAATTTTTGCTCTATAACTTATATATCATATATATATATATATATATCATAAAAAAACAACAGGTAGAAAATCAATGCATCCAATAAATTTGCTTTCACATATAATTTTCAAGAGGATTGTCATGCTGTTTTTCAGATTGATTACAATTCATTTGTAATTGGAGTTTTTCCTATATTATATATTCCCTTCTCAGGGTCCATTGAAGAATGGACTCAGATTGCCTCTTCTAAATTTTAATGTAAGGCTTCAATGCTTATAAAAAAGCATCATTTAATAATCAAGCATATAACATGTAGGAATTAAGAAATATACATGTTATATTTACTTTGAACTTGTTTCAATCTTTTGTATCTCTTTTTTTGCATCCTTACTAAAGAGTATCTAAAAATAAATACCATAATTAGTAAATTTCTAAATATCATGAAATAAATAAATTTAATAAAATGCTTCACCTCTATTTCTGAATGCAAATAAAACTATTAATCATTTTAGAGAAAAAATTTAAAAACTCAAATTTTTTTATCTTGAAAGCTTCTTAAATAAATATGAGACAAAAGAGGAAGAAGGAAGATAATTAAGAGAACAGTACATAGTACTATATAGTTAATCACTACTTACATGTTCTATATTATTTATAATAATGACTAAAAACAAGATTAGCAATGCATTTACTATATAGTTATAAAATATTTAATAAAGAATTTTAATTTTAACCTTTTATTCATGTTATTTAATCAAAAATATGAACATTTAATTATATACATTAAAGAAAAAAAATTGTTTTTACAAGAATCAAGTAAATATACGATCACTATTGAATAAATTTAAAAATTCTATAAATGTTAATTTTTTCTTACAATACACTAGCCACTTGCACCGAAAAAATTCATTTTTGATTAATATAATATAATTATTTTATAATATAAACATAAGATATGATTGAGATCTTTTATTTATGATGTTACAACTTGTACGAAAAAAAATTTGTAATGGTATATTATTACATGATACAACATGAATATCAAGCCTAATAAAAAATATTTAGTACAACTGAAATTAAAAGTGTTAATGTAAAAAATTAGTTTAGTTTGTTTTTTATGTATGTGAAAAATATTAATAACAGAAAAATCCTTTTAATGAATAATAAGATTGCTTAAAATAATATATTAAAAATTTGTTTTTATAAGCAAATACAGATATTTATCTACATACAAAAAAGGAATCCTTACCTCAGATTGAAGAGGAAAAGAAATAAATTATGAAAGCTGAAGACTACAGCAATATCAGAATGAGGAGAGTAGGCAACAGAAAAAACATCAGTTAATTTTTATGTCAGTAAAAACTGATGTAGTAGATAAGAATAATGGCACAGTAGTATTGCGCCACGCACGTTTTATTTTTTTAATTAAATAAAAGGTCATTTTTTTTATTTTTTTACATTTCCCATATACAATTGTACCAATATTCTATATAATACATTAATACACACAAAAGTAATTATTATTTAGTACAACAATTTAACATTCATAAAATATTTGAATTTTTCATATGTTTATTTTTAAAAAAATGAAATAAAAGAGTGTCACATGGCTAATTATTTTAAATATATTTTTTTATTTCAATATTGAAAGAAAAAGGGTCTGCGAACAATTTAAAAATTTTTACTTACTGTTCCATGTCCATTTGCTTCAAAATAAATTCCAATATCATACTTTAAAGCTTCTGAATGTAAATGTTTAACACCAGTCGGGACACAAACAGCAGGAGTTTTCTAAAATAAAAGATTTTGCATCACAATTTAAATAACAAATTATAAATAAATCAATTAATGTTATATATTTAATGAATTATCAATACTCCCTGTTATATTAATAATGTTATGGCAAGGACTTTGTAACCTACTTATAATAGTTTTGTCTAGCAAAGTTATTTTTTAAATGGTGCTTTGATAAAAATCAATTCAGGTTATTAAAATTTCAATATTTCTTGATAATAGGGAACAGGTTGAAATTCCAATGAATTACCAACCAACCACATAAAATAATTTTTAAAGAATATTGCAAAGCCATTTCTCATGAGATATGTACAGTGCATATAACTTTATAATTTCATTAAAAAAAATTTAAATTACAAAATGTTACTCTTTTTTTTTAATTATAAAAATTACATGTGTTATAAAAAACCCTCATACAAAATTTTTAAAAAAATTATCTTTAACTCCTATGGTAATATAATAGAACTTTACTCCTTTTATTCCTATGAAAGTTCACATACAATAATATTTTATAATATATCTTCGTTCCCTTTTCATTTTACTGGACAATGTCAACAAAACAGTTTTAAATAAAACTGCAAGAATTATTTAACTATTTGTTATTATACAAGACCGATTGGAATCAGTTTTCTGAAATGATTATAATAAAAACATGCATCACAAAATCACAATGAAATAATGCACATAAAAATAATAAAATTACCAGGATATTCTGAATGAAATTAGTTGAACTACCATTTGCATATGCTGTCTGCACTACACATATACGAAGATTCAATTCAACAACTTGAAGAAGATCTGTAAAAAAGCTTGCAACCTATAAAAAAAAAAAAAAAAAATTAATGCATGCTGTAAATTGTATTTCAAAAATTCAGATTTCATTTTATAAAATAAAATTTGAATTACAGACATTGAAAAAGTTTTAGACATAAATAAACTTATGATTACAATTCTTCATAATAATGGAATGATATGCTTAGTAATTAAATCAACTTTGATTAAAAAGTAATGAAAGAACTAAGAAATGTGAATGAAAAATATTTAAAATAATAGTTTTCTTCAAAATTCATAATTAACTAATAAGCAGAAATGCATTAATAGAGAAAAGAGTAATAAAAAGAAAATATTAAATTCAGTATTCTTGGAAAAAATTTGCAATGATAAAACTATGGAAACAGTATTTCCCCAAAATCCAACTCAAAATGTTAGAATCAGAATGTATCAAAATATAATAGCATGCAATATTTATTTTCAGCATTTATATTAACTACTCAAGCTAGTCAAATAAATTACTTTTCATTTTTAATGGAATAAAAAAAAGGAATGGCAGGTATAATCCTGGGATGGGCACAAGAACATCAAAACTTTGCTATAAAAAATGGAAAAAAATATTGCTTGATAAGGAATGAACTTGCACTGCCTCTTATTAATCAATTGAATCATGTTTAGTTTTATTCATAGATTTAAAAAGATTTTTACTATTTGAATTTAACATAATTATTCAAGATGATATCCTCAGCAGAATTTTATAAAAATGAGGCCCAAAAGCATAGTCAAATATTTAATAATAAAATAATTAATTAGTGCAATGATGAAGTAAAGTAGCATGATCAACATTCAAAGTAATAAAAATGACAGGACAATCGGTGGTCAAATGATAATTATCAATATAATTACAAACAAATCAAGATTGATCAGAGAATAGTTACCAAAGAAGGTGATAAATAAGAAATTTGTATTTAACAAGAAATAAATCTAAGACTATAATAACTAAATTATTATTTTTTGCCTAAAATTTTTATTCTTTTAAAAGTTTAAAGTGGAAATATATATATCAAGATCAAATCAACAATGATTTTATCCATTTTTCAGTTTAGGATAGCTTTGCCTCAGATATAATTTTTTCTTATAAATAAATATAAAAATATTTAAAATGAAATGGAAAGTTATTATGTATTATAAGGAATTAGCCAAAAAAAATTTTTTTTTTTTTTACAAAATATCTATAATAATTATTTTATAACATTGTTAAAAAAAAGTGAAAGTTCAGCTTTGAGATGTAATTTTACATATAAAATATTCTCAAGAGGTTTTGTAATCATATGGAAGAAGAACTTAATATTTTTAATAGCTATGCTAAAAATACACTAGCATTCAACATTACTGTGAAGTATAGCTGACATTTTTTTCATGAATTAAAAAATTTCTTTTGTGAAATAATATTAATAGCCTTACAGTAATTCCTTATAAAGGATTCCTATAAATTCTTTACAAGCCACACCTCAAGTCATATAGCTATTCATGAAATTTGTAATTGTGAGTATAAGTAAAAAGATTGATAAAATATATAATATTAATAATATAAAAATAATTTTTAGTAATTTTTGCATGAATTTCAATATTTTCAGTTGATATGTTTTTTTCTGACATATAACATACCCAGATCAAAATCGATAAATTTATAAAATATTTGCCTTTTTTATTAGTTATTACGAATATAAATGAGAAAATGTCAAATTTAGATAAATCCCAAGAGGAAAAAAGTATTAGTTCATCTCTCCACAATAACGTAATTTAATTTAATGTCCATATAAAATTTTAAAACACTTCATTAACACACACACACACACAAAAATGCATTCCATTGGCATTTATGTTAAATAAATATTCTGCAAAATTCATGATTGTTAAATTAACAACTTTGTTAAATGTTTTAAACATTGTAAAAAAATAGTTTTTCCTAACTATTTTATAATTTTATAAAAACATACAGGAGAAAAAAAAAAAACTATAAAAACATTAAGTAAATAAAATCCATGTACAAACCAATGTTGCAATTTTATCCCCATCCAGCAAATGAAATGCTCCATTTTTATCTTTATAAAAATAAACTAAACGATCAGCATCACCATCAAAGGAAGCATATTTTAAACTAGAAAGTATTTCACAACCTAAGAAATTAAAATTAAAATATATTTTAAATAAATCCAATTTTGTTATGAATTTTAGATTTTTTTTATTATAAGATATCTACAAATAATAATAAAATAACTGTAAATAAATAATAAAAAAAGAAAAGGAAATTATTAAAAAAAATATATATAATAATGTAAATTTAATACATTTTACATAAGGAAATGCAGCAACCACATATATATATTAGCAAAATAAACATGAAGTTGGAGAAAATATACTGAATGCTCAAATTATTAGGTGTATAGGTATGCAATTTCTATGAAAAACATTATTTCTCTCCTTGAATTTCAGTAAACAACCTTGGATTTAAAACTGTACTTAAAACTTAAACTGACATTTTGTCTTTTTGGGTAAATGTATGCAGTTCAAAGAAAATACTCAAAAGTATTAATGTTAAGTAAAAAAAATCAATCAATCAATCAAAGCTTTAATACTTTTCTACATATCAATATATTTTTGAGTATAATCAGAGTTATAAAAAGCAATTTGCTCAAATATACTGCTTTCTAAAAGTTAAGGAACAACCGGTTTTTTGCACCTAATTTGCAAATGAATGAATGTAGAAACACCAAATTTAGACGACATGTGCACAAAATAGTTATGTATTGACTGCAACCTAGAATTTATATAAGAAAAACGCAAAAATGATTTACAACGAAAAAGGGCAATCTCGCTGGAAAAGTCCATTCTTGGAAAAAATAATAATCACAGTTTTATGTGGTAAAATGTCATAGAAACATAATAAAAATGAGTTTTAATAAGGGATTTGCCCATCCCTAGCTTGAATGCATTGGCGGCATCGACTTTCCATGCTGTCAATTAAGTTGTCGGTTACCAAAATAGGAAGTGATGACCAGACACAGAGTAAGCTTTGTTCTAGCTCTCCTAAAGACTTTGGAGAAGGACTTAAAGCAGCAGCCTGTCTACCAAGATAGTCCCAAAGACGCTATACCGGATTCAGGTCTGAAGATCGAGCTGACCATTCCCTTCGCTCCAAACCAAGACCCTCAATATATTCCTCAACAATTACAGCTCAGTGATTTCGTGTATTATCATCCACCAAAATGAAAAAATCTCCAATTGCACCGGCATATGGGCGGACATATGGATCAAGAATCTCATCTCGACATTTCAAACCAGTCACAGTTACTCCCTGGAACACATGCAGGTCAGTGTAACTATCGAGTGAGATACCTGCCCAAATCATTATTCCACCACCTCGGTAACTGTGTCTTTCAACAGTGTTGGATTGATGGTATCTGGTGCTATGTTCCCTCCAGATCAGCAGATGTCCTGAATCGCTCTCCAGTGTGAATCTGGACTCGTCTGTAAAGAGTATAGGAGCCCATCGTTGTCTGGTCCAGGAAACGTAATCTCTTGCCCAAGATAAGCGGGCCCTTCTCTGTCGTCCGTTGAGAGGGCCAGGCACAACTGGTCGCCTTGCATAGAGACCTGAATTGTGAAGACTCCTTCGCACCGTACTAGCGGATATTCTTCTCCTTGATGCTACAGGGTGGTCTGCAATAAGTAGCGACACAGAAATGCTTCTTCTCCTTCGAGCCGAAAGAGCTATGAAACTGTCTTCTGCAGGTGTTGTAACTTGTCGTCGACCTGGAACATGTCTTTTGGACACAGAAGCTTCAGTTTGATATTGATTCCAGAGACGGTGGACCACAATGCGAGGTACGTTAAGACGCCTAGCAGCATCAACTTGGGACAACCCCATTTCCATCCATCCGACAACCCGCCACCTTAATGAATCGGGCAAACGACTTCTCTCAGACATTGTGAGATCCCATTGCCTATTGTGAACAAATTTGATAACAAAAGTTACACACGTAATTACGAAAGTCTGATATTAATATATTTTTCTCTCACTAACATATACCCATCCTTTTTCACAAAAAAAAAAAAAAAAAAAAAAAAAAGTGGTAGCTATTGTTTTTGCATAAAGTTTGTTTTTATCATTTATATAAACTATAAATTTTATTGTTACAGTAATTTTTTTTCTGGCGAGCTTCGAAAAACATGTCGTTCCTTAACTTTTTGAGGACTTGAAAGAATATTTAAATAAATACTAGAAAATGCAAATAACTTTTAAGAAAATTTTTAAAAAAAGTATCAGAGATTCAAATTATTTCCTTACATTATTTATCTAAACTAAATACTGACAAAAATTGTACATTTTCAGAAAGGTTAGAAACATGTCTTTAAACTTTTTCAATATTTTATTTACATGCAACTGATTCCTCATGAAAAAAAATGTACCATGTGTCTAACAATTTATTCATTAAGCATATTTTATATTGAATAAATAAAAATGAAAATCAAATCCAAAATGAAAAAAATTTCAAAAATTCTAAATCAAATAAACAATGCAACAACATATATGTGTTATATTTTATTTATTTATATAGCAAATTAATTTTAATTATTTATAGAATATTATTTTTTGTATGAGCGATACAAGGTTGAATTTCATTAAATGTACATTATAGTTCTAAAGGATTAATTTTTGAACATAGGGGACTTTTTTTTTTCTATTCAGGATAAAAATATTTTTAAATTTACCTTCAGGAGGGCTTTGAGTAACTTTGACATGATCAGCACCACACTAAAAATAAACAAGATGTTTCCATTAGTCATTATAATAAGGAATGTTTTCATTTTTATCAAATATGTGAAATAAAGGCACATAAAAATAAGTAACTACATGCTAATAAAATATATAAGGAGTTTTTACAAAATACAGTTAGCTTTGAAAAAATATACTTTTTCTTACTTTAAAATTTAAAATTCCATTTGTTCCATCATTAAATATTTTAAAATTAAGTGAATGTATGTAAGACAGCATCTCTTTTAATTTTAAAGCTCCTACACCATTGGCACCATCAACATACACTTCAGGAATGTATCGAGTTTCTTTTGTGCATGACTGAAATAAAGAAAAATATTTTATATTAAATGTATTGAAATGTTTTAATAGCATTATTAAATACAATTAACTAGAATTCATATAGAATTGTATATTATACAGTG
This sequence comes from Caerostris darwini, assembly GCA_021605075.1. NCBI lineage: Eukaryota > Metazoa > Arthropoda > Arachnida > Araneae > Araneidae > Caerostris > Caerostris darwini. The sequence goes on from BPLQ01009227.1 coordinate 21,158, forward strand.
ATGAACTAAAAGTAGAAAATGTTTAATAACTACCAATCACTTCTTCCTTCATATTTATTATATTTATTTTACTTAATTTTAAACTAAAAATTTTATTAAGGGAACTATTTTCTTAGTTTTTGAGAAACGTTCAATCTATTTAGAATAATTAAGTAAATAATTGTCATATAAAATTTATTGCCCACAAATTCAGTGAAATAAAATAACTTTTGATTTATTTAAATAGAGATGAATACTTTAATTTCATTAAATATACATCGTTAAAAAAGGCAGAAAATTCTAAATGAAAAGTAAATGCGAAACTAAAAATATCAATTAAAAATTTGAAAGTTTTTCAAAATTTCGATTTATTTTATTTGTTTATTTTTTTTCAAATTGTTAAATACAAAACTACAAACTTACATTTCATCTCAATATTTCTCAAAAAAAAGAAAAATTGAAATGCATTTATAATAATTCATTAAAAAAAAATGTTAGCTTGAATCTCTTTACTTTCTATTCCAATATAAATTACAAATTTTGAAAATATTACTCTAATCTTTCATTTTGATTTAGGAATTCAGTATCTGATTTTGGGAATTGTAAGGGTATCAAATATTGTAAACTACAAAAACCTAATTGAAAAAATTTAACAAAAATTTGAAAGCAATTCAATTTTGAAATTTTGTATGAAGTATATTTAATTTAATGGAATTTTTCTATTAAAAATCCAAAAATATCTTTTAGATGGTTATTTACCTCATATTGCGATACTAATGAGTCAAAAGCAGTAGATAGTTTTTTATAATAGCCTTCAAGTGTTGGTGTTCCATAAGCGGGAAAATTTTGGCAACATACAACAAAATGCAATTGGGGTGTAGACAATAAACCTATAAAAGAAATTTAAATAAAAAAATATAAACAGTTTGTAAAATAGTAATGCAAAGGCAATATAAACATTATGAATGGTTTCAAAAAAGAGAGAGAGACCAAGAAAGATATAAATAAGTATATGTGATATGCAAAGATTGTTCTAAATAATAAGTGAAGATTTTTATCTTGGGCAGGAGAGAAACTGAGATTTTCATAACTTGATGGATCCAGATTATAGAAATGGTTTCAGACCTTATAAAAATTGATCTGTTTGAATGAATATATTTGATCAAATTTTTTATCGAGTTAAAATCCAAAATATCCATGTAATTAGGCAGAAAAACAATCTACTTATATTGTTAAATATTTTCATTCCAATGACTAACTTTTCCTTAACATTAAAAAAAAAAAACACTAATATGAGAGATTTAAAATGAGAAATTTAATTTCTATGGTTAAAATAAATTTTTAAATAAAAATTAATTTTAAATGTGATATTTAGATTACTGTGATTTCCTTTTCATGATAAACAGTGCTAGTTTGAATGAATAGTTTTCAACATGAAAAGAAGATATTGTATAATTCAATGGGACATTCATATCTATCTTTGATTTCCCATGCCAACCTATGCAATCTATTTTTATATCCATTGTATAAAACTGAAATTTTTTTTTCAATTTTGGGAAGTGTTTTCTAATGTCACAATTATATAGAAAATTAAATTATGAATTTAAGATAATAAAATCTAGAAAAAAGAGACGAACTTAAGAAATATGATGATAACAAAAGAGATGATAGTTTTTAAAAGTTTAAAACTATATTTGCTACAGTAAAAAATCTTAATCAGCATATTGGAAATTTTTTCAATTTTTCTTTCTACAAAGCACTTTTAATTCTTATCAAAAAACTTCCATCAAGGCCTTTTGCGTCAACTTCAGACATTGATATATGATATATATTATATTTTGCAACTTTTATAAAAAATTTGGCTTTTATCATCATTAGTAAATTTTTTCTTCATGTTTAGAGGATTGATAGAACTTTGTGCAAGAGGAACCCCCACCCCTTTTTTTTTGGTAAAAAACAACAAACAAAACAAAGTTTTATAGCTATGTTCTTATGAAACCTTTTAGAAAATGTCCCCAAATTAAACACAGCCTTTAAATCACTATGAAATTCCACAATATTTAATATATGATCTAGACCTAGAAAATTATAGTAATTAAAATGCGACTATTTATTAAACTATTTTAAAAGAAAAGTATGTTTAACTAAACTAGAATCCTAAAATAACTAGAAAGTACTACAAACAGATTACATATGAATAGTATTACAACATATTAAGAAAATTGTCTAAAGATAAACTTATATTTAATAAAATTAAATGAAATCGAAAATATACTTAAACCAACTTTATATGCATTTTTAAGATACATATAAAATTTTTATTTCCTATAATTTTTCTTACATGTTATTTTGTAAAGTTAGCAATCACCATTTAAATACTGTAGATTACATGTAGATAATATAGATTCTTAAAAATTTGCAAAATGATGAGCCAAATCTATATGTCATATAAGAAAAATGAAACTGGAAAATAAAAGATATCTAAAATAATTACATTATAATATTTAATTTATATTTCAGATTGAATAAATTTTAGTTAATACCAGAATATCAAATAGTATAGAAACCAATGGTTCACAAAACAAATAATTGAAACATACCAAAATCCTTTACTTCTGATTTTAAAATTTTTATTCCATCTAAAGCAGCATTTGCTAATGCTTCACTGCTCTTCCTATAGGAAAAAAAAATGTTATGCAATTTATTTTAATTAGTCTAGGCATCCAACATCTTAAATATTTACATTTTAATACTGTTTTAGGGAATTTTTTTTTAATATTATAAGATAATACAAAACAAGGATTGATAATAGATTTAAAAACCTACTGAATCTATTTTTAAATGTAGAAGATAACAAAGTTCAAATGTTAAATAAAATACTAGAATTTTAATAAAATTTAATATCATATATTTATTAATTATAATTAATAAATAAATAAGATCAATAAACTTTTACCTATTTCCTACTATCAAAAAAACCTCTAGATACTTTGAATCTTTTACAAAATAAAATTGTTTATAATTCCATGACATAATACACTAAAATCATTTTCATAATATCTTTTTCTTTTAAACTTATAGTTTAGTAAGTAATTGAGGAGAAAAAAAGCTTATTAAACTATAGAGGACACACACCTTAAGGGAAATTTAATAATGTTCCAGTCAAGACATAAATAATAAAAAATAATAAATCAAAGAAAATCAATGCATTCAATTGAATTATGGTAAAGAGCATATCAGTTTGCAGTTTTTTATCCTAAAGTAAGCAAAAAAGGATTTCAAAATCAACTTTTATTTCTATCAGTACCGACCAATGTTAATGAATTAAGTCTTTTACGTTTCATATATAAAGAAACATAACACATTATTTTGCAAAATTTTTAGAATTCCTCATATAATTTGAGTAGATTTAAAAAGTTTTGCGAATTAATCTTTTTTAAAATGAAATAAAATTCTATTAACAGTACATTTAAAAAATTTAATTAAAGTATAATGTATATTAAAATGGTACATTTTAATTGCAATTTTATTTTTATTTACAATAACTTTTATTGAAACCTTTGAAAAGTACATTTGAATCATATAAATAATAACTTAAGTTTAATAATTTTAGAGTTCTACCTTGTATCTCTTGCTATGAAAACATTAGCTGGAATTGAATAGTCAATATCACTTGAACATGCAATTCTATTTAAACAATCAGGAAGGCAATCATCTCTGCATTAAAGAACAATAAATTAATATTATTATAGAATGAAGATAAAAACATTCCAACAATGTTATTTTCAATTGAAAAAGATTTGTTTTCAAAATTATATATAAAATAATTTTAATAGTTAAATATCCTAAATTATATGCAGTAGCTTCTATAATTAAGTATATATCCCTAACTTTCTTCTTTAAGCATACAAAATAATAATATTAAATTTTTTATGGCTAATATTTATAAGGATGATGAAATATATATTAAAATGTACTGGGCTAACAAACAAAACAGAAAAATCAATATTATTTACTAGAGTAATTTCTTGTCTAAGTTATAAGTTTCAAAATTGAGTATATATTTAATATAATCTAGTAAAAAAAAAATTAATACATAATATATATATCTAATAAAAATTTTTTTTAACAATAATTAATATTTTATGCATAACTCTTTGCATTTAGAAAGGCTTTTAATTGGGTGACAATACAGAAAAAATAATTTCTGTTATTTCTCTATCTTGTATACTTTTTTTTTTTATTTCTATTTAAAAGAAATTTACTACTTTGAATCAGAAAAACAGTTGAAGGCAAGGCAACTTTAAAATATAACATAACTATATAAATTTGAAATTTAATAAAACAATTCAACTCATACAACAAAAGTTTTAATAAAACAATTTAAAAATATTTACTTACTTTATATTTACAAGATCAGTTGCAAAGTTTTCCCATTCTTTATTACACATTCTTCCATCCTGTTCACAAAGTTTAATTCCATTATCCTCTTCTGGGTTATGAGATGCAGTGATCATCACTCCAACTGTTTCGCCTTTAAAAAAAAAGAAAAAAATATATACTACATCATTAATAAAAATGGAAAGACTACTTTAAATAAACCAATTATTTTGTAATTTTCCAGCAAAAAAAGCAAATTCAGTTGACTCTTAAATTTCACCATAAAACAGACTTGAATGAATATATCATACTTTTTAATTATATAATAGGTTCAGTGATTTTTCAGCTTGTAATATATATTGATACAAATGCTATGAAATGAGATTACATGCATTAACAATCATTGGTACTCATTTAAAAAAATTTATGACACCATTTAAATGATGTGGAACATAATAAATACCAATTTTTTTTATATAAAAAGACCACCACCTAAAAGGTATTACCTTTGTAATACTATCTTTGTACCTGTTACCTTTGTAATACTACCATAGCATGATACATTGTTTTAAAATTATTAATAATTTAAATACTATTAAATATCTTTATATTTTTATTCATGTTTCTCAGCTTAGTTTTATGATTTATGCCAGTGAATAAATGCATTTATTTGAACTGAGCATAACCTTGAGATGCATACAAAATATATTAAAAGGCAAATTTTTTTTGTGAATAATTGTGCCTGTATCAAATATCCATTAAAATATATATATATATATATATATATATATATCATCTATAAAACATACCCTTTAGTGCCTTTGACCTAAGAACGGCCAGTAGCCCCATACGGTACATCACATGGGGTAATTCTAAAGCCCTAAAACAGAATTTAACAAATAAAATTAATTATTTTATGAAGAATTATTTATAAAAAGTTTTAAAATAATCTACATTTTTTTTCATCAAATAAACTGCAAAAATAAGTTATACATACAGGCATTATAATAAACTATAAAATTATAATGAGAATAAATTTGTAAATAATCTCTTAAGCATTAAAATACACACATGAAATGAGATTACAAACAATTGATATAAAGCAAAAAATTTGTTTTATTCTATTTATTGCAAGACGAAGTCAACACAGTTCACACACACATAACAAAAATTCACCAGCGTTCAATAAAATGACTGCCTTAGCAAATTTTCAAGAATTTTCTCTCCTTTTTATGCATTAATTAATTTTAAAATGCCAATTTTCGTTTCGAATTCCAAACACATTGATCAAAAGATTAAAAGCCATGAGAATATCAGAGATGTTGTACATTTATCATTACTTAGCAAGCACCATGGAACTAATTATATTGCACTCTCACATTGTGCTACCACAATTTTTAATATCCCATCCCCAAAAGTGGCATCAATTTTAATTTGCAATTTTTTTTACATACAATTTTAGTATTGATTTAAGACCTTATCAAGCTTGATTTAGAAGAAATGACCAAATAATTACAATTAGAAAAACTTAATCTAGGAAACTCTTTTTTAGAGGGTCTTCATAGTTAACAAGGAATTTGTGTTATTTTGTGGAGTTAATTGTTTAAGAATTCTTAAAAACACTGGTGTAGAATTTATTTTTAGTGAAAAATGTCTTACTCCTAATAACTTAGTACATTTTAGATATAAATAATTTCAAAGAATTTATTACTTTTTAATATTATAACTAGTAAAAATTTACATTGCTTATATAAATAAGAAATATAAAAGATTTAACTTCAGAAAAAATGAGAAGAATATTTTAATAAAAATCATTTATAATTTTATAGCTTTTTTTTTTTCATTATAATAGTAAAATAAAAATAGAAAAATTACATTAAAAATATTTTTAGAAATTTTTTTATTATGTTGATTAATAATGACGCAGCCTAGTAAACTATTCAAAGCTTTCAAGTGTAATACAGTGGTACCTTATTATATGCCTACTGTGGAATAAGTTCAACTTGTTATAAGCCTTGATTGAACACGAAAAATCTTGTTTGATATATGACCTTTATTTGGAATACTACTGCCAAACTTTACAATATTTTTCAAATGAATGGATATCAAAAACTTTGCAGAGAAGCACCACCTCAATGAACCTCAAGTGAGCAGTAATAGCTTTGTCTGGAATTATCAGACAATGTCACATTTCTGAAATATCCTTAAGCAAAGATAGAAGTAAAGTTAGGAGAAGGTAGGCCAGGTTTGAAGTAAAAGACAAATCTGGTGAATTCCAATGAGTTCCAAGTACAGAAAAGATACACAAAAAAGAAAATTAAATTTGTAAATTTTATGTATTTCATCTAATTACTTTTATATTTATGTATTCTACAACTAAACAGTGTTTAAATTATCTTTTACAACTCCATCACTGCATAAAATATTAATAATAAAGTGCTTTTTTTCATAAGAAGGGATTAATCATTTACCCCTTTATTTTTTATGAGAAAACTCCTACTTTTTTTTTTTTATACACATACATACTTTTTTTTTTTTTTTTTTTTTTTTTTTTTTACTTTAAAGGTCAAATAAAACAATTAATCATATGATAAAAGCATTTAACTGATTTTTTTAATGCAACAACAAAATGCTTTTAATGTTTATTGAATAAATGAAAAAAAAATATGAAAAATCCCAAATGAAATTTCATTACTTTTTTTGGATTAATAATAAATTAGAATTTTATTAATAATAAATTTTAAAATATTCATATTTAATTAAACTTATTTCAGAAATAATGTCCCTTATTTTGAAAACATATTGAAAAATACAAATTATAAGAGAAAATTAAGAGTTATAAAGATTATAATTTTGTGTATTTGATGCATATAAACTGAATTTTAAATCTTTCATTAAAAGCTTCGAAAAAATACAAATTTTAATTTAACTTACTTCTCCCTAAATCCAGCAGTACCATACTGAAGAAATTTTGATGTAGATTTCTTATATTTTTGAGTTCCTAAAGATGAAGCGTTTTCAAAATCTTCCTTCATTTTAAATTTAGCTATCTATGCTTTTTCAGAGTCTAAAGAACATTTGTTCTAATATGAATATGTACAGGAAAAAATACAAGTATTTCACAAAGCTCCTTAGGATTAACTTGTCAAGTAGATTTACTAGATGAATGACCTAAATATTTACATATCCTGTTAGCGACACTAGTATTTCCACGCAGCAAATCTGGATCAACCAAACGCGATTCTGTTGCTATAGTAACTGATAATTTGCATAAATTGATGCGAAAGCTCGAATCTATTTCAAAATTTTTATTTTTCTTAAATTAAAAATTAAAAATTATTGGATTACAAATTTAAAAATTTAATAAAAATTCTTTTATATGTGAGTATTTTTTCTAATTTCTAATAATTATTTAATTCGAAAACAATTTACAAAATATTTCACTGTAAGCTGTAACTATTTCAATAGTCATGCTTTATAAACAAATCGCTGTTCTCACTAGTAATAGCTTTACGTTATAGTTGTAATTAAGTAATAATTAGTTTAGTTATGTATAAATTGAATAATATATACTTTAAATGAGGAAATATTTGGATGTATTAGTTGAGTTTTTTGCTTTCTCAGAAATGTTAAAAATTCCTGAAGAACACCAAATTATTTACTCATGTAGTGTTTATATTTTAATATTTTTTATTAATTGTATTATTTAATTTACATTAAGTTATTATAATTATAGTATTAGGATATATTTATGGCTTGTTTGGTTGAGTTATTGGTGCTTTTAAGAATTTATGATGACAAAAGTATTCTGAAACAAACACTATAAAAAGTGCTGTTGATAAGTTTTCAATCAGAGATTCCTCAGCGCCAACAATTCCTGAGCAAGTTGATACTTTTAATAATACTTGAATTAAAATTTTTTATTAATATTTAGTTACGTTAATTATTAGTATTAGATATAGTATTTAATTTTAAGTGCTCCTATGATGATGAATTAGAAAATGAGATTAATCAATGATGTTTAGACTTCATTCCTTACTCGGAAGTTTAAGTCTGAGGAGATCTAGAAAATATATTTTTTTTATTCTTACTATAAACAATACAGCATTTAATTAAAAATTTATAATAAAATTAAACATGTTAAATGTAAAATAATTGATTTTAATAAACTTACAAAAATAACCATTTTATATAGAGTTTAATTCTTTGGAATGTGATTTAATTTCTATTTCAATGAATTTTATTTATTTTGTAATTCTTCCTTTTATAAAAAAAACAACTTATTCTTGGATACATGAATGCACTACATTATAATGTACTAAATTGTTTTCAAAAGCAGAATTAAAAATTTTTTTTAATAAAATGTATGTAATTATGACTTTTTCTGGTATATCACATGACATCTTAACTAAATATTTAAAAAAAATAATGTTCTGTAAGATAATAATTGTGAAGTAGAAGTTTTTAGCTCGTCTTGTATGGTATTGGAGATTTATGTTCTCAGATGCTGCTTTATCTCAATTTACCCAAATGCTGTTAAAATACTAGATATAAGAATTGAACAAAGGTGAAAGCCAAACATTTATACTCTAGAACTCGAAATTCTTAATTCCATTGTCTATGATAGATCACAAATTCAATTTTAAAAGAAGGGAATCATTCTTTGATTTTACTTAAACGTTATTGTTTACATGCTTAATATTTTTTTTACTTAATGGTTTTGGAGGAAAATGTTTTAGTTGAATAGAATGTTTTCATTGAATTGGATACTTACACTAACATTTTCCTCTTTATGTTCATTAAAAAATTTTAGACTAATATTTTCATTCAATAACATACAGCATGTATTCATATAAATTTCTGTTCAATGTAGCTATAGAATCTATAATCTACATTATGTTAAAAAGTCAACAAAAATAATAATAGTAATAAAAAAGTAAAATATATGTTTAGTTTTATAAATCTGACCTATTCTTTAAGAATTAGGATAGTTTATAGATAGAAAGAATTAAAAAAATAAAAAGTAATTTCTTCCTTTCTTAATTTTCCTATTTTTTTAAATAAAGTTTAAAAATATTGATAACTTAGCTATAGTTTTTATTTTATTAATATCTACAAAATAGACTTAATAAAACTACCTTAATCTTCTGGAAACTACAAAATTTATGCACAAGGACTAAGAATGTTAAATATTTGACACAATTTCTAAACTGTTAATTTTCAAGGATTTGTTTAGCATATATTTTCAAATTATTTATAAAATTCTAAACTTTATAAGACATACCACAAAATGTGACAAGCCTAAATAAAAGTTAATTAGGATTATACTTAAATCATAAAAGTGACTTCATTTTAAAAAATTATTTATTGCTGAAATCTTTTATCAAAAATTAAATAAGTATACTTATAATAATTTAATAATTTACATACTTATAATAATTAATAATTTAATCTTACAATATTATTAAATTATTGTAAGATTTTCATTTTAGTATATATTAGAATTATTCAACAAGATTAGTAAAGATTAGATCTAATCTGACAAAAGTTTAAAATATAAATTTTTATTTAATGTGATATAAAATTAAATATAAATTTATATTTAATGTGATATAAAATTAATTATAAATTTATATTTAAAGTGATATAAAATTAAAGTATTTATGAAATGTTAAATGCACTTCAACAAATTTTATATTATCTGCTAAAAAGGAAGGGATACAATTTTGCTTTGCATACTTTTAAGAAAATTTGACATGCAGTTCCAAAAGCTTCACTGTTACCCACTTGCTCGCATTCCCTATTGGTAATATTAATTATAATATTAAAGCTCTGGTGGATGCTGCACTACTATTCTACAAACTATTTTCTTTCATAAACACTTTTAAAGAGTAATTGATGCTTTTTTAATAATATACTTTAATTAAAAATTCCCTAAGTTTGATTAAATCTTGGATCATATTTCACTTCAATGTAAATTTTTGAAATAGAGGCTATTATAATCCCATTTATTAAAATACTAAAAAGTAAAAAGTTACTTTTGATTTGATGTCATAAAATGAAGGTGATTGGTTTTAACTTTTAAATTACTTTATGAATGTATGAACGAGAGAAGGGGAAAAGGATGTTAAAAGTCGTATCTGCAAATACATTTTTGTCAAAATTTCTACTAAAAAAATTTTTTTTAATTTGGTGTATAGGGATATAAGCAAGAAACTTCTACTTCAACAAACATTTCTATATTGATAAAATTAAAACAACCTTAATTTTCCTTCATCGTTTAAAATAAATTTTTTAATGTGCAGCATATTTTTTTTTTTTTTAATGTCATATTTAAAATAAAAAGCAAATGTGATTGAAGAAAAAAAGTTTCATGAACAAATTCATTTACATTTACTTCTGTAAATTTTCAAATGGAAAAAAAAAAAAGAGCAGTATTATTTTTTATGTAATTAAATGCATTGCAGTCAATTTGTTAACAAATTAAATTGATCATTTTAAATAATCATCTTGATTTCAACTATACAGTAGACTAATCTGACACCTGCCTAATTCAACTATACAGAGGACTAATATAACACCTGCCACAGATACATTTGTTGATATACTTGACTTCCGGATGAGTTATTTTTTCCTATTAAAACAAGAAAAAAAAATATTAATATTATATTACTTCTCGTTTTTTGGCGGCCTGAAGACCAATTGGCAAGTGCTCGGGCGTTTGGTACCGCAGGCTTCAGGTTCGAATCCTGTAGGGGCCATGGATGTTTGTTAGTGGTTCGGAATCCACATTAAACTGTAGGTCCCGGTCTAATTAGCCTAAAATATGTAGAAAAGGACCATAGAGCGATAAACCAAACCAATCTTGTTTTTTGTCTCGCATAAATTGCTTTGTGTTTTTTGCTGTTGTATCTTTGATGATGGATCAGTTTTTGAACAGTAATGTGAAATTTCAGATTAAGAATACGAAATGAAAAGACGAAAATGTTTTAGATATTATGGCAATTATTTAGTTTGGTTCTCTGTCAACAGAAATTAATGATGAAGAGAGACCGCAATGTTTATTGTGTTTGAAAGTTTTGTCATTAGAGTGTATGTACACAAATAAACTGAAACACAATTTAGAAACTAATCAGCACTACATGGTTAGCTAACCTAGGGATTTTTTTGAAAGAGCTAAAATAGTAAAAAACATTTTTCAAGACTTCAATAGCAAACAATGCTTTATTAGCATCTTGCAATGTGGCTTATGGAATCGCGAAATGTAAGATGCCCCAAACTGTCACGCAACTTATCCTGCCGGCTGTTGTAGATATGGTAAACATCAGAGTTGGTGTGTCTCCTGAGAATCTGCTTTCAAAAGTGCCGTTATCCAATAACACAATTAGTCTCAGAATTCTAATTGTGTCGGTTCAATTCGATTCGAAGATAAATTGAAAAAATCAAAGGAATGCAATTTGGATTGCAGCTAGATGAGGTTTCTCATAATAATTAAAATGATCATTTCATTTGCTACTTGCGGTTCATAAGTGGTAATAATATTGCAGCCGTCAAGCATCATTGGGCGCGGTCAGTACTTGGATGGGTGACCACCTGGGAACATCGCGTGCCGTTGGAATTGAATGGCCGAGTGTCTGGCGCTCGGTGCCACAGGTTTCGGGTTCGAATCCCGGCGGTGCCATGGATGTTTGTAGTGGTTCGGAATCCACTTTAAGCCGCAGGTCCGGGTCTCTTATGACTGTAAGAGCGTCACGGAGCCAAAGTCAGACTTCTACCTACGGGTGCTCCATCACAACAGAAGCTGCTTCCTTTCCCTTCAATCATGAGTACGTATGGGCTCGTGGGCTTGGCCAGCCAAGTGGGATAAGAAACAACAACAACATATTGCAGCCAACTTCCTCATTTGTAAAAATATCACTTTTTTCAAATATAAATTTTGTATAAATGTATCGAGATTCCTGATACATTTATAGCTAAAAATAGTTTGGATTGGCTAAGTTCGAGGTGATGTACTCATTCTATGGCTGTTATGAAAAATTAAGACACTTTTGAAGCGAACCCCCTGATGCAGTGTGAATTATATTTGCATTAATAACAGGATAGCACTTGCATAAAAGCATCCGAATCTTGCACTAGCAGTAGGATTTGTGGTACAAGTAGTAAATTCTACAAAAACTCGTCAATTGAAGGGCAAGGTTTTTCAAAATAGAATATGGGAGGAATTACTAATCCTGGTTCAGCAATGCAGGATGACTCTCTCGTGATTATGTTTATCATGTGCCTCTGAATTGCTGGAAAATGCTATTTTTTGTAAAAAAAAAAATATATACATTCAAAATTAAGAAAGATAAAATTTTGCCGATGCAAATTTTTTAATAAAACCAACATAGTTACGCTACATTTTTGAAAGATTGAATTCCGTGAATCTTTCTGCGGGCGAAAACACGTTTTGAAGTCAATGGAAAAAATTTCATCCTTATATATTCGGATATAAATTCAAACTATATAGAAAAAAATTGATTGAAAGTGCCGGCAAGGATTGTTTTTTAATATTGCAGTTACTTTTGACGTCAAAAGAACTTGATTTCTGTCAATATATGAAAATTTTTGAAGGGCACTGATTAGAGCTGAATTTCATTTGAGAAATATTTTAAAAATGAAAATTTCGATAACTTTTAACGTCCATTTAACACTAATGCTCAGCTTGAATTATCGAATTGTATTGCACCATAGTGTGAAAGCAAAATTTGTCAGCGTTGAATTGACCGAATTTTGGATTTCAACAAAAGATGAATATCCTTCTCTAAATGACGGTGGTCGATTTGAATCATTTTAATGATTTAATTAAAAAAAAAAACTTAACAATGAGTATTTTCATATAGTGGCGGCATCTATCGTCCTTTAGAGGAATAAATAGGATAAATAATTTGTTTTCGAACATATGCTAATAATTGTTTTTGCAACTATTTAAAATAAATGTACTTAATTTAAATTAATTTCAAATTTTACTAATATTTTTCATTTGTAAATTGTTTACTGTCATGTACAATATTTCCGCATCCTAAAAATTGTTGAATTTTTTTTTCTACAATTAGTATATGTTTTATTTGTATCTTGTATATCTTTTATTTATATCTAGTATATGTCTTATTTGTATTTATTATTATCTTGTAAAATATCCAAATTCATAAATAATTTTATTTTTAATAAATTAGCTATAGTCCATGACTTGAGGCAATTCTTTATTTCCCGTTTATTGTTAGAACTGAATTTTGTAAGAAAATTATTTTTCTACAGAAAATCAGCCATTATTTTAAAATCTAGAAATAAAATATGTTAATTAATATTTATGACCTTTGTTGTCGGCCAAGTCGCAAAATATTGCTGAGATTTGGCGACATTTAGGCCACCAAGTGGGCAAAAATTGTAAAAATGAAATAATTCTAAAATCTAAGAAAAATAAATCTGATGGATATATATGGAGATACAGAGCGAAACCTAATTGTGTAGCACAAAAATATAAAGAGATCCTTTTCAGTCACACCCTTTGTGGTTCTCACAATCAAAATTAGTTTGTTCTTAAATTAGTAGAATTACATATGATTTTGATCCGTAGGCATTCCACTGTGGATATAGCTGATGAGATTGAATATGCGCTGAATATTGTGATTGATTGGAAGAATTTTTGCAGAGAAATCGCAATGGATGTTATTATTACAGAGAACATTATTCTTTATTGTATACAATCCAACATGACCAACGCATTTAATCGGGGCCTCAGCATTCTGTTTTTCCTAAAATTTCCAGCAAGCTCTTAAGCGCATCTGACGAAGACATTTTCCATCAGCCACTCACATTTGATTAGCTATAACGGCCAATCATCGAAATATAAGATTTCGCACTTTAAGCCTTTTGGCTGTCTCTCCATCTCTCTTTTGTGTAAATAATATTTTTGTTATATTAAGTCATTAAAATTTTAATGACACATAATTTTATAAAAATAACCTTATTCATTTCTTTACTATTTCCGATAGAAGCCTCAAACCACCGTAATTTCCTGCTCATTTATCGCTTTTTAGATATTTTACTTCAACGCATATTTACTGATCATACATTTCTTGTTACGTTTCCATCACCGATGATTTTTCCTTACTTTCTCTTCTTTTTTTTTTTCTCTCAATTCATACGATTACTATTATCTATTTATCATGACTTTTCTTTCCTACTGCCTTCACATACCATTGAGTAGATGAACGCTTCGCGTTCAGGCACTCGACATCTGTATTCAACAATGATGATGATTTCCGATGTCATAATTAAAAAAAAAAAAAAATACTTGAAATTTTACTACTGTAATGCAAAAGCTGCTACTGCTTAAGTTGTACTGCAAAATTGTAATTTCATCATCATTGTTGATGGAAATACCAAAAAGTTATAAATTTCTCTAACATCTATTTTCGATTTTTATTATTTAAAAAGAGAAATTGAGATAAAGCAGCATAAGCGAGTATAATCCTCAAAGCCGCGAATCGAGTCAAGTTGGAAGGGATTTAATTTTGACGTTTTAATTTTTCAAATTTTTTTTTTATTTACGTACTTTAAAACTTTTTTATTTGTTTGAAAAATGAATGTAAGTAATCAGCCGACCAGCAAATGTAGTGTTCAAGATGTAAGATATCTTTTTATTTGTCTTTTTATAATTTTTTTTCTTGTTTATCCACATTTAACACACAATTTTGTGTAAACAATAAATTAAAATGTAGAATTATTTATGCTTTTTAAAGGTTTTTGTGTATATAATATTATGTTTTTCTTTACTGTATTTCTTTCGGAGTTAGATGGCATTGTGTTCAATTCACATTAAATCGTTTTAAGTATTTTACACAATTTAAAATTTAAATCATACATAAAAAAAGTAAAAATACTATTATACTTAAAATAGTTACAATGGATATTTCAAAATGTAAGACCTTTTAGTATGTCGAGTGTTGCAGTTGTAACCTGAACACTATTTTGGGCCATCTCATTGATATTTCAGAAATAAACAAATAATTATTTAAATCTTTACCAAAAATATTTACTTCCATTTTTTAATATTGCTGTCTTTAAATTAGTAACATGCCTTGGCTGCTATGTTTTTTTGTAAAATAATAGGGTTTTCAAACTCATTTTTCTTCCTGCCATTTTGAATAATTATTTAATTTATAATTGAAACCTATTAATTCAGATATATTAAATATTCCATCTTAATTGTTAGTCAACCATCTCCATCAATTTCATTTATTCAGACAGAAAAATTTGCAGTCTATAAACTTCCCGAATCAGACCAATTATAAAATTTTTTTTTCCAAAAGGTTTGCTTTTGACAAATGGTGAAAAATTTTGTAACACAAGAAAGTTTTAGGGAAGAAAAAATAATAATTGTAGGTAATTTGTATGTTATTTGTGCCAGCAAGTTTAAAATGCTTTGTGTATAGGCAAAATTGTTTTGAGGAAACTAATGCTGGTGTAAATTCAGAATGGATCAAAAATAGAAAAAAATAATTAAATGTAGGTTTAAAATGGGTAAAATGCAAAAAGTAATAATTTAGATAAATTTTGTGTAAACAGCAGATAATTTAATTTAAAAGATACTTTCATTTGTATGAATTAAAATGAATAATATGAATTTAGTGAAGAAATTCGTTGTTATAAAATGATCATCATTGAATCAAAAAGTGTTTCAAAACATTCTATATTATTATATTAAAAAAATTACAAAATTTTAATTTCTGTAATATTGTTGAAAAAATAAGAATAAATTAACTAAGATTTAAAACTCTCTTAATTCTTTTTTTTTTTTTTTTTTTTTTTTTTTTTTTTTTTTCAAAATAATGGAAGACCTTTAAAGATCATTATTTCTTGAAAAATATGATGTTTTTTAGAATTGTATAAAAAAATTTTTTTTTAACATATTACTTTTTATAATTGCATTATTTAATTTATTATATTACTATGTAGGTAGAGCAATGGTTAAAACAGTTATTCCAAGGTGAAGATGTTCCATGCTTGGATCGAACTCCACAATCCATTGAATTCTTGAAAAAGATAATGACTGAAAGTAATGAGGTAGAAAAAGATTCAATTGCAATTTATAAAGCAGGAAAAAAGATGAAAGATTCTTATGATGAAAAAAGTAAGAGTTCAATGGTTATCATTCAGATAAAAATATATATTCTTTTCTTTGAACTTAATAATGAATTGATTAAAATATAATTTTATACAAATGTATAAATTAAAATTTATGTGTATAATGAATTGTAATTCTGTTTATTGTTTTAAATTTTGGAATTTTCAATGTAAAACACAAAATTTTTTCGAGTAACAAACTTTGTGTAGAACATCTTATTTATTTTAAAATATTTTAAACAGTACTAGTCAAATTTTATTTTGATTAAATATATTGGCAATTATACATTCGCAAATGTTTATTAATTAATATTTTTTTAAATGTATTTATAAATTCTTAGTTGGCAATGGGAACTTATTTCGGTTCTAAAATATATTGAATCATAGTTATGTTTCCATCATTGTAATCAAAGTGTACAGTGATCAAAAGTTTTCACATGTGTGGGATTCTCATTATAATTTCAAGAAATAATTAAAAATTTTGATGGATATCAACATAAAAACAATATAAAGTATTATGTATAATGCAGAAGGGTTAAGTAAATATAATATTTCTCCAAATTAAAAAAAATTAATAAGATTATTTTAAACCCTAAATAAATCTCACCATAATTTTTGTATAAAATTTAAGAGACTTATCAAATTTATCTGCTTTGCACAAATATACTTTTTTAAATAAAAATTATCTGTTTAGAATATATTGAATTATTATTTAATGTTATAATGAACATATTAAAAAATTTTTTAAATTCATTCATTTGTGCTTACATAAAAGGTTATTTTGTTAAAAGAATTTTTCAGTGAGTTTAAGTAGAGTAGATGTATTATTATGATGAGTTTAAGTAGAGTAGTAGTAGAGTTGCATGAACTTTATGGAATACTTGCAAATTCAAAGAATAATTTCATCAGCCAAATATCATCGATTGGGTAGGAACAGTGGGAAGAACAAAATTATTCATTAGTGTAACAAATAGAGAATTTCAAATTTTATCTGCCTTAAACATGAAATTTTTTTTACATTGTTATATTTTGTTGATAAAAGCAAACATAATAAATGTGTATACAATAGTTGCATAATTATTTGGATGAAATAAAAAAAATATTTTTAAATGAAGATTTATTTCTTTTATTAAAATGGTGGTATAGATGCATAACATCCCCTGAAATTGGTAGTTTAAAATTGACATCTTAGATGAATAAATATATATCGACATCTTATATGAAAACTTAATATAATGTTAAATATTTCAGTCAACAGAAAGATTGGAGTTTCTATTTGAATAACAATTAAAGACAAACACTAAGTGTGAGTCTTGAATAAAACCTTTAAGACCAAACATTTGTATTTTTAATTATATCAAAGAGAAATGTATTTTAAGAATATTTGAAAAGCAAAAATGCCTTTGCATGCCAATTTTTATTTTATTATTAAATTAAATAGTGTAAAATTATCTTTTCATTAGTATATCCCACATTTAAAAAAAGAAGCAGAAGTTTGAAATTGTATTTATATTTCCAATACACTTAACAGCTAGGACAAACAGAGAAAACAGGTTTTAAGAAATGCATATAAAATCTTAATCCTGTTTTCTCAGAATGTTTTTTCTTAAGATTTGTTACTTTTTCAACTTTACCCTTAAATTCTACAACTTAAAATTTATATGATATATGAATAACATAAATCTGAATGTTTTAACAAGAAGTTTTTTATTTAATGAGTTTTTTTTATAATTTAGTGGTACTTGCACATTAATGATATGATAACAATTAATCATTTTCAAAGCATAACCAAATCTTGTTTTATGTGGAAATATCAATATGAGCAATCAATCATTGATTTTATTATGCACTGAGATTATTAAGAATATGATCAATCATTGACATACAGTTAATGTGCAAGTACTAAAAATTCTGGTTTGTTCAAGGAATCAAACGTATTGAAGAATAGAAGTGATCTACAGTTAAAAAAAAAAAATTATGTTAGAAAAAAATGTGATTTTAATATGTATAAAACTTAGCCACTATAAAAATTAATACTGCTATTATTCACAGTTTCTGAGATAAAATCTAAACAAAGATGATGAGTTTTTACTTGGCAGAGAAAAGGATTTCCCAATACCTTCAAGTACATTTTTACTTCCGACAGATTTAAAAATTTTTTTTTTTTATAAATGCTCAAAATAGAAGTACTTAATTACTTAATAATACACATTTTAATGTCCATATAAGTGTTTATATAATAAAAAAGGAAAACAGTATTTAAAGGAATTTCTTTGTTCGTGTTGCAGTAAATAGAGATCTAATAAATTTTAATATGTATGCAGGTACATAACAAATAAAGGGAAATTAAACAAGGAAATATTTGCACTTAGTAAAACATTGTCATGTCTTTCATTGTGTGGCGTTTTTCCTTTCAAATTTAGTATTAAGGCATTATCATTTTAGCTATTAAGGCATTATCACTTGAAACACTTGCATTTCTGGTTTTCTCATATTTCCAAGACATTTGAGCGAAGGAAGATAAAAGTTGTATGCTCTTAATATTAGGAAATATTCCCACGTAGAGTTCAATCCATTGAACTCAAAATTTTTATTTTTATTTTTTATTATGTTATTATTGTTTTTATTTTATTACTTAAAAACTGTGTGACAAACTCTATATAGAGTTGGATTTATTCAAAAAAATTTTTATTTTAATTCTTGAAAGTTGTAGTGAAATTAATTATTGTACTAGTAGTAATAATTTATTTACCATGAAATATCTAAAAACTTGGATTTTTTCTCCAATTAATATTTGGTTTTTCTTTTTGTAAAACAACAAATCTATCTGCCCTTTTATTAATTCTCATATAATTATTTATAGATCTACAGTTTATGGTTATTATTTAGTTATTAAATATGTAATGTAACCTAACATAATGATCTCTTTTATGAAATAAATCCCGATATTTTTAAATTAAAGATGACTATGAATTAAAAAATATTTTAGGTAAAGAGTTACAGCTGCTGACCAACAATATTCAACTAGATCCTGAAATTTTTCAAAGAGTTGAAAACTTAGCAAATTTAACAGAAAAATTGAAGTTAAAAGAACCGAGTTTGACAAAGTATGATTGTTGTTCCTAATTTATTTTCTGTTGAAATGTATTGAATTGAATTATATTATTTTTAATTTTATAAATCTATACAACAAATTTTATATTATTTAAAATTATGCAAGAATACAAATAAAAGTAGTGTTATTAATAGCTTATTAAAGATGAGAGTATTAAATGAAGTTATTTCTTGCTAAGAACTTATTTTCACTACTTTCCATTACATTCTGCAGAAATTATGTCTTCTATTTAAAAGTAGATTTATGGTTTGGTTAGTCATTCTAATGTTATTTTTTGGACATTTTGGGCTGAGTAGACCGGGACCTGAATTTAACGGGGATTCTGAACCACTAACATACATACATGCCACCTCAGGATTCGACCCTGAAGCCCAAAGACCAGAGCTCCAGCCAATTTTGTCTCTAAATTATTTCTTCTACTTTTATTATGTAGTTTTTATAGTTGAGCTCCCTTTTAGAAATAATTCATGTATATGTGCTTGTTCCAACATATTTTAAAAACTAACGTTTTGATATTCAGGAATTTGTTTCTTCTGAATTTATTATTTTACTAAAATTTGCAGTCAAAAATTATGAAATTTTTGTTAAAAAAAAATTAAGTGTTTTTATTTAATTAAAAATAAATAACTTTATTTTTAATTAAATAAAAACACTTAATTTTTTTTTATTGCTATCAGATTTTCATGTCATTAGATAGCACCAGCATTAAAATACTGACTTGGGCCGTTAGTAAAGTTATTGTAAAAAAAAAAAAAAAAAAAAAAATATAAGTTTTCAATTTATTTTCCAAACTAATGGTATTATATTTTTACAAATAAATGCTAACAGATTAAAGGGTAAAAAAATTACTCCAAATTCTTGAATTGAAAATTATTGCTTTATTTAATTATTTTATTTTATTTATATGATGAATTATCTAAAATTTCAATTCTGCTTTTAATTTTTAAAAATTTCAATTTTAATTCTGAGTAGATACTTTCTCTAAATAAAATTAATCAGAATTAAAAATGCTTTATTTTCTGTAACCAGCTAATGCCAGGTCTAACTGCTCATAGATAAAAATTACAAATATTTCAGTAAATAAAAAGTTTTCTGCCAAAAACTTTTTTATCATAACATGATAAATGCATATGGAAATGGCAAAGTTAATGGGGTTAGCAATCTCTATTCAAATCTAAAATCATCTGCTAACGTTTTGGCAATTTTTTTTAGTCCAGAAAGAGATTAACCTCTTTTGAATGCAAGATTGTGACTGCAGATGTAAAAATAGATAGAAATCCGAAGGTGCCATGTGTGGGCTGTATGGTGGATGTTACATCAAATCCCACTCCAGCTTATAGAGCTTTCAGCGGGTCATCATACTAACATGTGGGCAGGTGTTATCTTGATGCTAGAGAACTACCTTCTGAAATCTTCGTTTTTTGAATGATCTTTGATTACCATGTTGTCGATATTGCACTGTTGATCTACTTTTTAGATACTCTTTGTCGAGAATTCCTCAACAATCCCACCAGATACAGAGAAGTACGCTCTTGTTAGTTAGGGCTTGTTTTGTAATCAAGCCTATTGATTCCTCAGATGCTGACGATCCTCCTTTACGGCTTGTAGTACACCCATTTTTCATTACAGATCATAATTCTGTCCAGAATGTCCTCTTTCCTTTGTTCTCTGAGCAGAGTCAAATAGGCTGCTTTTTTTACATGCTATTCAATTTTTCTTTTCTCCCATTTAAGTGGTAATGTTGTGTGAGGATTTTAAAATGTCCTTTTTTCATGGATATTAAATTTATTTATAGATTGATAAGAGCTCCATACAATACAATTTATAAATATTTCAGTAAAAAGCACTCAATGAAAATTTACCAAAAGTAAATACAGAATCAAAGGGTGCTGTTAAAGGAAGCATTGTGAATAAATTTTTTGGGAGTCACTTAAACTACTAAAATACTTCAAATTGTACATAATTTTCAATTTATTTACATGAATAATACTATTTTAAAGCCTGAAAAGTATTTTATAATTTTTATACCATAGGTATGAAAACAGAACTAGATTGATATATTATAAAAAATATTGAATATATATTGACTGAATATTTTATCAAAAAGCAGGCACAAATCCTCTCTAAGTTAAACACTGCTGTAGATTATACAAAGATCTTTTTTTTAAATAAAAAGTAATTCATAGAGTCTATAGTAAAAAAAAATTATGATTTTTCACTTTTTAGTGTTTTCTTGATTTCAATGGCTACCTAAATAATGCAGGCAAAATAATATTAAAATTTCAAGAGTTTTTGTTATTTACGATTGAGGTGTAGAACTTTTTAAAAATTTATTTGAAAAAGCTCATTACTAATTATGCACTTTCACAAAAGTGCATGAAAAAAATTATATTAAAAGATTCTTTAAATATTTTCTAAATTTATAATTGATGTAAGACAATTTTTGTATATAATTTTAGGTTATATATTAGTAAAAGACCTTAAACAATTCACTTCTCTAAAAATGTTTAATGAATAAATAAGATTAAATGTAAAAAAATATATATATATATACAGATTTCTTTTCTAAATTTGTGTTTCTGGAATTTCACCCTACTACAGTCTTCATACACAATTTATAAATTATTGATTTTTATTATTATATATTTCTTATGATTAATATTATTTATAAATATTACTTTTAATTTTAAAAAATTATTGCAGTTTTCTTTTAGCCATGATGGATGTTGAAGAAAATAGAAGGCAAGAATATGTGGAAAAGAATGGTTGCTGAGTATCATATATCAGCTCTGGACAAAAAGATCCCACAGGTTATGGCCACAAATGAAAAATTAAGAAAGGTTATTATACCTAAATAAAATTGAACAACATTAATTAAAATTTTGAATAATAACTATTATTGCTGTTATTGGAAGAGATATGAACATCATTTATGCTCTTGGCCATAATAAGGTTTTAAAGCAGTTTATATGTTAATATATTTTTCATTTCATGAAACAAAAATTATTAAATTGCATGACATAAATATAAAAGTAAAAAACATATATTTACTATAAATACACATATTATATTCAAAAGGCGGAGTTAATGAATCCTTAAAATTAAGATGTATGAATAAGTATCATATATTCTATATTCATTCATATATTCTACTTTCATTTTAAAATTTCTTTTAAAGGGTTTATTAATACATATATTTAAAAGTTGAACTATTGGCATTAATCTGCATGGAATCATTGCCATATCAGTATCTCTTTCAGAATCTCTTTCATCAGTTTCTTCATATTATCTATTAAAGAAGGGATCTGAACATGTTCTAAACTAAAAAGCTTTCTGGAGTCTTTAAGGCACCAAGACACTTTTGACAAACATTTCTTATCCACAATTTTTACACTTTACATTCATCCATCCTTTCTTGTGAACATGAATAAAAACATCATTTGCAAAATTGCGTATCTGCATCATTTTTATTTAAAAATAACTATGGGTTTTAATTTTATACTGTCCTCTAAACATAAAAAAAATACTATGCTGAATTATGACCAATGGTTTTATGTGAACTGTTTTTGTTCCTTTCATTAATTATTTTATTTCTTGTCATATCAAACATTACTGGAGTTTCGTCCATATTTCCAATACATGACATTAAATCTTTTTTGTGAATCAATAATTTATTTCTGGAAACTTACAATTTGTTGTCCAGATCTTTGAAGCCTTTGTGAAACTTTTGTTTTCTTGTAAAAATAAATTATTCTGTACCATAAATCGATTACACCAACTCAAAGTTGCTTTAAAATTTTCATTTGCATGCATTTTGTCCACTTTAAAGCAAAACATAAAATGTTTCTTGTTACAATTAATCCTTTCAAGCAATTTTCTAGGCCTAATTTCACAGAGCACTTTTTTTCTAGGATAGGCCATTTTATTACTCCTTTATGCAAAACACATTAACTTTTTCTATGGCATATTAATTATTGTGATTTCATTTTCTTCACTGATTTGACTTGATGGGCATTTTAAGATGTTTGAGCAAGCTGTTATGGCTTCTTCCATTGATGTATATGAAGTTTTTAAACAACACAAACATTCTTGCCAAGGACAATTTCCATTTGCACTGTGTTTGCTTCATTTTCAGGGCCTTATTAACTACTAAGCGGAACACTAGATTAACTGTATTTCCACTACAGCATATTTGATTTACTAAAAAAAGCCTTCAATATTCACTTCAAAATATGGCTAAAAATGATTGGATAAAGTGAAAACATCCTACTCTTAATTCTGCAAATTCATTCAGGTCAGAAGTGTGTTCTTACCACAAATAGTTTTCTTCCTTTTCTCAAAAATCTAGAATAATATTCTTGTGCTATCTTACATTAATACAATTCATGTTTTTTTGTAGAATTGTTTCAATTAAACTGCAGTTAATTCAGTATACCATTATTCTAAAGTTTTCTGATGAATGGCTTCTAGATATAAAAGCATTGCACATGTACATTTCGGTGGTTTTTTCCCAGAGTATATGGTACACGCTCACATAATCCAACTATATTTTTTTCTTAAAAATGTCAGCAAAAATATAAAAAGAAATATTGAAGTTTATAAGGTTAGTTTTAAATTTAAATTTACTTTTAAATTTAAATTAAACACAAAGCATTACCATGCATTTTATCTTTGATTAGATCATGAAATATTTCAATTTATGTTTAACAAAAAATTTATATTTTATAAAAGCAAATATTGGTATACATCTATAAAAATTATTTTTTTATATATTTATTTTAAAAATATTAGTTTTTCTAATGTTTGAAATTTACTCAGAGTAACCTTACTTACAGTGTTTTTCTTACTTACAGAGAATTACAAACTCTGGAAGAAATAGTCAAAATAGAGGCAGATAAATATAATAAATTGACAAAGGATCAATTGTCTTATTTTAAGGGAGAAAAGTAAGCGTGTGGAACAGCAGAACCAAGTAAAACAGGTGTGTTTGCTATTTTATAAAAAAGAAAAAATTCATTCTAGTAAAAATATCATCTTTTCTAGTTACTTTTTAAAAAATAAACATAAGATGATAAGTTAATATAAATCAATACTTTTGAAAAATTATTACAGCCTGATTTATGTTAATTCTATAAAACAATTATGTAGTTGTCATATTTTCCTAATTTGTAGTTATAATTAAAATTTTCAAAATTTCTGAATTTTTTTGCAATAATTTGAAAGAATACCTACAAAAAGAATTTTTTGTAAAAATCCCTACAAAATATTTTATTTAAAAATATTTACAAAACAAATTTTCCATAAAAATCCTTAATTTTCGAATAAATTTTGAATGTGGGCCCAGAGTTACTTAATAAATAGTGCATTGACTTTCTAAATGTATAATTTAAA
Source organism: Caerostris darwini (assembly GCA_021605075.1). Taxonomy (NCBI): domain Eukaryota; kingdom Metazoa; phylum Arthropoda; class Arachnida; order Araneae; family Araneidae; genus Caerostris; species Caerostris darwini. Next base: position 46,191 of record BPLQ01009227.1, read on the forward strand.
ATCTGGTGAAGAAAGCTAACTTGTCTATGCTTAGGGTAGGTAGGATAAAATTATAGCATGGAAACCTCTTCTATTGAGTAACAGCATGCAATCAAGTTAGATGCTGTTCCTGGGGGTGTCTTCCCAATTATGATAATTGCACTATAGTTGTAGCACATCTTTACCCCATGGTGCACTCTAGGTAAAGCTGAATTTACTATTCATTTGCCATAATGCTTTCAAATATTTGAAAACAACAAAGTAGTTAATAAAAGGAAAAATAATTTCTTTTGTTTATAAAAAAAGATTGCCATATGAATAATGTATTTATTCATAAATAAAACCGTCATAAGTTTTATAATTTTATTATTATTTTTTGCCTTCTTATTTTACACATATCTATCAATAAGAAAAGGAGAATTTTTAATATGTTGTCTTAAATATGCACAATTGAGTTTAATATTCCTAATTTTTTTTTTTTTTTTTTTTTAATTTTAATTTATTTATATTTTTGACTTTTAGCAGCAAAATATTAGATAAGACCAGTGTATCACTTCTTTTTCTTTCAGTAACAAAAAATGTGTTCTAATAAACTCTTATTTTAGGAAATTTTAAATGATGCAGAATATGATCAATCTATTTCTCACACAGAACTTGTGAAAAAGTCTGAGGTAATTATTTTGGTTTTTTTCTATGCGTCATATTTATTGAGTATTATACAAGCTGATAGTATTTGTGTAAATTGTTTCTTGCTATGAAATAAATGTGAAAACCACATAAAATTCTGTACTTTAATTTTACACAAGGATTAAATGCCTTTGTACCACAGACTAAAAGTAATTATTCCATAAAATTCAAGAAACCTGACAGATTTATCACACCATTACCTCCAAAATATTGCAACCTTTCTAAAGCAAATTTTTTCATATAGCTTGATTTATATACTCTGTGTGAGTAGAAAATAAAACACATTTTTATTCTTGATATACATTTACAATTGTATGATAAAAGGACTATAAATTAAAAAATTTAAATAAAAATTTAAAATTTAGTAAATTATGTTAACTTTTAACTTTTTCTATCACTGTCTCCATATGTATCAGTAGTAAAAATTATTTTTTCAATCTATGTGGGAAAATGTTTTCCTAGACTAAGGCCCATACCAGAAATAAATACAGATCATTATATAATATATTGATATAAAATTCATTGAAAACAAATACCAATAAATATTCAATTTCTTTTATGTATAATTGACTCTAGTAATTCAGGACTGCCAAACAATTGCAGTATAGAAACTCTGATGTAATTTCATTTATTATTTTTTTAAGATGTGTGTATTATAATCAATGTGTAGAGATTTATAAATTTCAATTATGATGCTTTTTTCTAGTAAATAAAAACATTAAATTATAATGTTATATTAAAAACTTAAATTCAGTTTGTCTTGCATATCCAATATGCTTGCTGAATGAAAGATATGTGTCTTAAACTATTAATTTTTATTATCAATTTTTATCAGTTAATTATCAAGATTTATTTTGTTATATTTTTAGTATATATTTTATCTAATATTATATATATTGTAAATATTTAATAATCTGTGTAATTATTATTATCTTAATACAGTAACACCCCAATATGCAGTGTGATTTTTAATTAACCTACAACTTTTGCCGAAATAATTTTTCAAGAGTTAACACATTCATAGATGGCATTATGAATGCATTCAGTGAAAGAGGGTATAAAAAGAATTCGCTCCATTCCAATTCCAAACCATTTTGAAAATGTCTCCCAAAATATCATATTCATTCGAAGATCATATTTTTATTAAGAAGTGGTATTTATGTAGTATGCTGAAGATAAGGTAAGAGCTGATGCTAATGGTAAAAGTAATTTTTTCCATATTCAGAGTTTGAGTATGATCACTGATAAATATTGGTTCATGCAGGATGGTGCTCCTCCTCTTAGAATATGCAGTGTGTTTGACACTTTTAATAGTGAGTTTGACACCTTTAATAGTGAGTTTGGAACCCAAGTTATAGCCTATCAATACTCAAACAGTTATTCTGGTGCATCGCATGGACCACCTTTTTCACTATATATAAATCCATGTGATTTCTATCTTAGGGGAATCATATATAATATCATATTTAAAGGTTTTTGTGTACAAGAAGAAGCCATCAGATCTTATTTGCCTCAAAATGTCCATAAATAATGCATTTGCAATTATTATAATTAAGCTCTTGAATTTGTGACTGGCATATTTTTGATTAAGTTAAGTTGTTGGTAACCTCTGAAGATTATCACTTTGAAGACCTTGCCCATTAAATTCCTTTTCCACGTTCTTTTCAATAAAAAAAATGTTTGTTGTGCAATGCATTCAAGAGTTATTTCAATTAAAAGTGGTAGGTTAATTAAAAGTCATCCTGTAGGTTACATTTCGTTATAATGTCCTTTGCATATTTTAGCCAGGTATTTTTTAAAAAAAGTTTCACAGATTTAATTAATTCATGTCATACATTTTTCTTTGTTTTCTGATGTATACAGTATAAGAAACGGCTACTATAGTTTTAATATTATGTATATTTGGTGAGTGCTTTCTTTTAAAGGTTTTGTTATTTAAAAACATTTTCTATTTTTCTGAATAACACAATAAATTATATTTTACAGTAATTTTTATCAATCATTAATTTATTAATGTTCAATCTAAAATGATTTATTTAAATTTTTTATTAAAAAACAGGATTGTCGAAATATAGAAGAACAACTTAAAGCAGCAGAGTCAAAACTGAAGGCTTATAGATGTCTACCTACAGTAGGTTTTCTTCTCTTTTTTTTCCAAAAATGAACATTATAATTTCTTGTTATTTTAACATGCAAAGTAATTATTGGTTAATGTATTTAAAAATTGATTTAGATATTTTCTTATAGAAATATTTTATTTTTAGAGTCAAACAAATCTGTATAAATGAGGTGAAAAAGAACTATCGTAATTTCTTGCCTATAACCCTCAGTGGGTGTATACTCTGTATGCATAATTTTCTGCCCTAAAAAAATAAAAGATCTTGTATAATCTACAGGCGATTTACATGTGCTGCATTTGTGTCCACGTACCAAAATTTTCTAATTACGCTCATGGTGCAAAAGTTTTAAGGGTATTTCAAGTTTTAAAGACCATTTCTGATACCATGATTATATAATAAAAATAGTTATAAATTTAAGATAGTAGAAACTGGAATGAAAATTATGCATTTGAGAACTATGATGGAAACAAGAGAAAACATTTATTCAACAGTTCATAATTGTTATATTTGTTAGATATAAAAATAATGATCAATATTAATTTGGTCTTCTGTATAGTGTTTTTATCCATGAATAGCAGTTTTAAAGAATTAATCTTTATGAAATTTCTTGAAAAAAAAATTGTCTACTGATTTTATGCAGCAGCCTATAATCTTCACCCTGGAGTATTAGTGTATAATCTATGGATTATAGATAGGAAATTATGGTACTTAAAAGTATTTAACAGTTATGATACTGCAAATAGTTAAAAACTTTAACAAACTAACTTAACCAGTTATTTTTAATGTTATCAATGCTAATTAAATTGGTGTTGGAGAAATTATTCCTAAAATAATTCTATTAATAACTTCAGTTCAATGTAAGAGAAGCTGTTTGATTTGAGGTATTTATTTATCAGAAGTATCAGTATGTTCATCACAGGTGTTAATAATAAATTTTTTACTGTAGAAACATTGCAGTCTTGGTGAGCTGCATATCTATTGTATTTATTAGCTATGTGTGTGTGTTCTATTTTTAAGTACTGGTACTTATTTGCTTTAGATTAAGATATAATTATTATAGAATATTCTATATAACTTGAAATATCTTATAGACTGATTCAAAAAATTTACTGTTATATAAGGAAAGGGTGATGATCCACGATAAGGATTCCCAGCATTTTAATAAAAATTAAGCTCCAAAAATTGTAAGTTTCAATAAAAAATTAAGCATGGTGAAAGTTATAAATATTATTTAGATACAGAAGATATATTTTTTAATTTATTAATACTAACAATTCTTGAATCATATTTTTTAATTCTTCTGAAATATATTTCAATATTATATTTAATTTTATGTTAATTTGAATTTTTAAAAATTTAATGTATATTCTAATATTTCATTCTGTCGTGTGTCATTAATCAGTCTTGTAAATAATTTTTTTATAAAATAAATATTATGCATTGATTCAAAATTTTTTCATACTTACATATACTATCCTATATTACAGAGTATACAAAGTACTGAAGTTGAAATACAAGAAAAACAAATTACTGTTGAAGTTGAATGAAGAATTTAAAAACTCTTGGAAATTTTGAAGCTTCTCATGAAAATCTAGATAGTTCTCAAAAGATTTGTTAAAAAATTTTTTTTTATAATTTCTGTATATTTTATTGTAAAGTTTATCAAAAGTGTGAATTAATCAATATTATCATAAAAAAGTGAAATGATATAGAATGCATGTTTCACTTTTTGTATACATTTTACAGTGTTTATTTTATGGTAAGCTTTTATGCTAATCATTATTTTCAGAGGGTTTTGAAATTCCTGTATCTAGTCTAATTGGAAGCTAGCGCAGGGATTACTTTATATTCAGTGATGCCATAGAACTGATTTTGATAAAATTTAGTGTACTTTTAGAATTTTTGATGCTGATTTGAAAATTATAAATTGTAGTGTATAATTATTATAAAGTTAATAGCTTTCAAAAATCTGCCAAGATACTCTAACTTACATTTTAAATGATATATTCGAGGATACAAATGACTGTGTTTCCAAAAAATTTTATCTTGGAAAAATGTGAAAAACTATCAATTTTTAAGAAGTTGTATCAAACTTGGTGTTTGTACAATCAGGAAAAACAATAAATAATGTGGGACACACTTAAAAACTTTTGTGATTATCATTAGATCTTCACACAAGTGTTATCTTTGGCAATGGCTTGAAGGAAACTAAATCATGGTGCAGTGCAATTGATTAAAATACATAATTAACCATAACTCAAAATTTTTCCATTACAGAACTCTGGACTTTTAACACAATCGATCCAGACTGTCATGCATATTATATGCATCATTTTTTGTCACAAAATTTATAGGAAAGGGCCCCTATCAGTATTACAATCGCTTCATTCATTAACTGAATAATATTTTACCGTCCTGTTAAAATTATTAAAATGAAACAAAAAATATAGCTCTTGATTTAAAAATGTCATTTATTGTAGACATCTTAACTTTTCTAAACTCATTGGCTTAGAATAGTTACACATAAATAAAAGTGTCGAATAGTTACAATGAAATTTACTATTTATTTTTTAACTTAACCAAATTAATTCATTATCTTTATTTCAAGGCAGCTTTATTAAATATTGTTTTTTTTAAATTTTTGTACTCTGGTCAATAGTTGTTGAGAGCAAAAAAAGATGGAGCTTTCTTTTTGGAACTGGTTGTTGAATTTTTGCAAACGATTTTTTAAACTTTTTAGAGAAGAATTAAATAAAAAATTATTATTTAGCATTTTTATTCTTTTATTAAGTCATTTTTAATTAAAAATAATTTATATACGGAAATTGTGTACAAGGGAATTAATAAAAATAGTTAAATCGGCTTTAATTAACAGTGTCTATGATATCAGGGAGAGGACTTAGCTAAATCGGTAATGTGGGAGGGCCTTTGTTGGCTTAGAGGCAGGTCAAATGCAATCTGCTGTAATGAAAACGTTTGGTGTTTCTCAGAGTGTCTTTTTCAGACTTGGAAACCGGAAGTGTCGGAAAAAATCAGGACAAAGTTAAACAAGTGCAACTATACAAAATGTGAATCGATATTTAACAAACTGTTAAAAAAACACAACTATCTAAAACGTCCCTATCTTGCAACAGCACCTTCAGAGGGCTACTGGTACCAGAGTTTCGACTCAGACTGTCCGAAACTGATTCCACCATGTGGGTTTGTATGCTTGCAGACCTATGGTTTTTGTGTACACAGGACCATCATTGCTGCTCCGCAACAAAAGTGGACACAGGAACATCTCAGATGTGAACGAGAGGAGTGCAGCAACATGTTCACGGACAAGTGCCACTTTAGTATACAACCTGGCAATAGGTGGATTTTCCGTTGGAGAGAACTTGGTACACGGAATACTCTTGTATTTGTGCATGAAAGTGGAGTGGTTTGGAGGAATGATGATTTGGACCGATATGGACCGCACCGGCCTGCATATTATCATGAGTGGAGCACTAACGGCTCAGCTATATAGGAATGAGATACTCAGACATATTGTGGTCCTTTACGCTGCAGCAATTGGATTCATTCTCATGGATGATAATGCCAGACCACATCATGCTTTTCCACATCAGAATTTCTTTTTCGACAAAAGAAACCTTCGAATGGATTGGCCAACATATTCACCAATGTATATCCCAATAGAACATGTTTGGGACTTTCTAGGGCAGGGATGGGCAAACTTTTTCGGTCGCGGGCCAAAAATCGAAAAAAAAAAAAAAAAAGTTTGGTGGGCCACGATACATTTTTCTAAAATTTTAAAAACTCTATACAAGTATTACAATTTAAACATGTTAATGAGGTGAATGAAACTGCGATTTCATTTTTAAAAGTTCCTTATAGTGAGGTTCGAAGTGCGATGTACTGATTCTAAGGAACGAGGCTCAATGCTCGTCTGTTCAGTCTACTTTTGAAATAATTCTTTCTAAGGTTCATAGTTGAAAACACTTGTTCACATATGTAAGATGAAGCAAACATATCACTGATTTTCTGGACGTGAGATATTAAATTTGGGAAAATTACTTTCGATAATGATTTGTAAAACTCTGTAACCCATCCCTGTTCTAGGGGGAAGGGTTACCAGTTTTATCAGCCCCAGAAACAATTCAGCAGTTGAAAAGCTCTCTTCTACAGGAGTGGGAAAGAATACTCCAGTCTTTCATTAATTCCGTGTCTCGTAAGTGTGCTCCGTTGCATTCAGTCAGGGGAAACCATATCCCTTATTATAACTCATTTTTATCCTAGAAATCACTTTTTTTGTTTACCGACAAATAACGTCAATAAAATTTAATTATTCCTTGTCCATTACTTTTTTTTTTTTTTTATATCTTACAACACTTATACATCATATATCAGTCATCAAATCATTTCTTCATCCGCAGTTTAAACCCAAAATTACAACATCCCCTAATTGTTTTGAGCAGTGTATTTAAAGTAATAATAATAATAAAACATGCAATACCCATTTTTATTATAGAAAGTAAAATTTTATTTTAAGATAGAATGCTGTCTTTAAAAAAGTATTAGTTAACTTGGTAAGTTTCTGATGTAGTTAATGCTATTTCGAGACGTAACATTCTGACACCACCGAATTTTCCTATTGGGTATAAATAATTCTACATTAGATTTTAGGAAAAAGTTAAGAAATAGGCTCCTTAGAGCTCTAGAGATATTTGTTCCAAATTGCGATGGCATCAGATACAAAATTAGTTTACCAAATTGATATTTTAATTGCAAACTAATCAATAAGCTTCGTAGTCAATCAGCAACACACAATTTCCGTATTGGCATTTACTGGAAGACTTTTCAATTAAATTCGTAGTTATAATATATTCTTTAAACATAGAAATAATATTTTACCTTTTTCGTAAATTACTTTATTTTTTAATGCATTTTTGTTTGATAAATATTTCTTCTAAATCATAATTAAAATCTAACATTTTTTTTCATTGAATGGCAAATATTTTAATTACATGAATAGTAGTTAAATAGGGAAGCACATTATCTTTTTCAAAACTAATTCTTTTTTGAAAAATAAGTGTTTACAAACGACAATTATATTCGCCTTTAATTTTTTTTTATTTATACAAATGACAAATTTATGTCGTATTAGATAAATTAAAAGCTTGACAAGATGGGAGTGAAAATGACATTTTAAAAGTTTTTATGTTACTCAACTAACTATAACATCAAAAGTTATCGTAACATAAGGAAAATGCCGTTAGCTTTTTCTTAGCGCGCATGCTTAGGCTGATCAGTAGATATTAATTTAGCACCATGAACAAGTTTATATAGGATAGACAATTTAGCGTTAATTTAAATTGAGGGGGAATCAAGATTTTGTTTCTTTTGAGTCTAAAATAGGTACCTTCGTAGAGATTTCCTATTTACTTGGAGTAAGGTGCAAAGAGAGAGAGAGAGGGGATAATAGTTATAAGAGTTAATGGAATTATTCCAAGGAGAATTCTCGCAGTTTTCAATTGTTCAGGAAAGTGAGAAAATTTAAAGGTGAAATTTATGCTTTTAGAAAGGAAACAAGGTATAACTTAATCTTTTTCTGTTTCGTTTTCTTAACACATTTTATTATGCATATATTTATATATAATTCCAAGAAAGTCTACGATCTCAATCCCCTCTTTTTTGTGTGTGTGTGTGTGTGTGTGGTTTTTACAAAGTAGGTGGTTTTTACTTTTCAATTTTTTTTCCTCTTCGTCCCTAGGAACTACAGCGTGGGAACATATAAAGAATACTCACTTCGTACTCATATTTCTCTTCTAGCTAAAGGGCATTGTTATTCTTCTGTCTGCAAATGCTGATATTTAAAAAGTTAGTTTATTTTTTTAAATTCGAATATTAAAAACTTATAGGAACATACCCGTAACCCCCAATTTATTACTAGATTTACACGCTTGTTAATATAAATACAGATCCATAAATTCATTTAAACTATTAATTAAATACAGAAGTAACTAATTACTGGATGCATTCAATGCAGATTATTTAAATAATTTAAGCTTAATGCAATAAAAAAATATGAATAATTTATTAGACTTAACTTTTTGTAATTAAATACACTATCAAACAATGCAGATGCTTAAAGATTTTCAAATTAGGTTTAAAGAATGAATTTAGACTAAATGCAAATCAAAAATATTAAATTTAAATAAAAAGTCTAATATAAACTTACTCCGGTTATAACGAAGAAGTGGTTAAGACAGTTCTATATTGTTATTGTTATTCTGACGATTTCGTTTAGGTTTTATAAATCTGTTGTGTGAAAATGATGCTGGACATATTGTTTTTAAGTTAGGGATAAACAATATTTAAAATACATTTTTAAAAAGGTTATTCGTTGCATGTAATGTTTCATATTAATTGCACCGTTATTACTAACCTTTAGATTTATATGGAATATTATAAAGAAATTGAAATTTTATTATTCTATGTTGTGAATGTGTAAGCTTGCAACTGATGGGTAGACGCTAATAAATTATGTCATTTCATGTTTAGCGATTGAAGTGTGCAAAAGCAATAAGAATCTAATAATGCTCTCTCCTATTGACAATTCCTATTCTTAACAGGTGGGCTGAAAGGTTCGTAGGCTGACACATAGATGGCCCTACCAGTATTAAATCCATATAATTTTTAGTTAGCCCTAACTTTCAAAAGATACGTGTATAAATTTGTCAGCTGTTGCACTATTAGTATGTGAGTTATAGCACTTTTAGTGTTCATCACGTGCAGTCCACTCGGCTGACTGTCGATTGGACTCCGGTGTAAAATGATGGAGCCATGTTTATCCATTGTCACATATCGACGCAAAAATTCGGGTTTATTACGATTGAACAGCTCCAAACACTTCTTAGAATCATCAATTCGTTGTTGTTTTTCGTCAATTGTGAGCTCGCGCGGCACCCACTTTGAACAGAGCTTTCGCATATCCAAATGTTCATTCACGATATGTCCAACACGTTCCTTTGATATCTTTAGGAACTCAGCTATCTCAATCAACTTCACTTTACGGTTATCAAAATTATTTTATGGACTTTTTGATGTTTTCGTCGGTAACAGCTTCTTTGGTGCGTCCACTGCGTGCATCGTCCTCGGTACTCATTTCGCCTCGTTTAAATTTAGCAAACCACTTCTCTACGGTTGATTTTCCTGGTGCAAAGTCGGAATAATGTTTATCAAGCCAAGCCTTGGCTTCAATAGTATTTTTTCGCCAAAAGTAATGCTTTATTAACATACGAAATCCTTTTTATCCATTTTTTTCAAACTAACAAAAGTTGCTTCACTAAAAATGCTGTAACTCCATACTAATAGTGCAACAGCTGTCAAATTTATACACGTGTCTTTTGAAGGTCAGGGCTAACTAAAAATCTTATGGATTTGATACTAGTAGCCCCATCTATGCTCAGCATACGAACTTTTCAGCCCACCTTTTATTTCTCACAACCAATCGATAAACGCAATATCTATTCTGTATGAAAAATGTTATTACTGTTAGAATAATAGCTTGCCAATTTTCCATTATCCTCTTTCAAAATTTTTCCTTAAATATAATCGAAAAAATTTTGGATTCAATCCTTTAACACTGATGATCCTTTCTGGAAGACAGCTTGTAATTTCAAATCCAAACGCTCCAAAATTATTACTGTTACTCCTATTGGCAATCACTGCAATAAATCCATCTCTGACTCAAAAAGCAGAAATTCTTACAAACATTCTGCAAACTCAATTCACTGAAAATAATATTTTCTTCAACTCAAAATTTGAGACTCTTGTTAATGAAAAAAAAAATTTGACTTCTTTTTTATATACTATACTCAATCTTTCTGACTCTCTAAAATTATCTCCTACTTTAAAATTTTTTAAAGCAGTAAGACCCTTGGTATTGACTGTATCACAAACAAAATGCTTAAAAAACTTTCCTCTTAAAAGTTATGGAATGGATGATTGGTTTTCAACATAATAGATCCAGCAAATAAATATTAAAAAAACAATTTACAAAT
>BPLQ01009228.1:2500-5000 GCA_021605075.1 Caerostris darwini
ATCATGCACGATGGCGCATCGCAACCAAGTCGGCGGGCGCGTTGTGTGGTTGGAATGTGGAATGTGTGTTCGTGAGTCGATTTTTAGCAAATCCCATACAAATGAATTTTGCGGAAAATAAAAAGCGGCCCACGAGTGCTGCGTGGCGGGGCGCCCCACCCAAGTGCTCGCAGGATCTATGAGAGCGGGCGGCCCAACTGGGTCTGGGAGCAATTCCAGCACAGCGACGGCGCCTGCACTCCAGGTATCCTATCTGATAGACAACCACTATGCGATTCCTCCGGCGGGCTCGAAGAAATTCTCGCCTGCCGGGGGCCTCGTAGTGGGCGTCGACTTCCACGAAACCGGCTGCTCAGGCTTCACGGCGTACTGGAACTGCTCCGAGGCGGCATGGGCTCCGGCCTCCTGCCGCCGAAGAATGGGTTCTGTGGATGACTGGCCGCTGGCAAGTCCTGAAACAGAGCATCGGGGGGTAACCACGCTCGACGGACGCCGCAATGGCTGAAGTCGGGCGCTGTGTCCTCCTCCTGGGACGCCCAGACCACACTTCCCCCAGCGGGTTCAGTGCGGTGGACGGATGTCCTGGGGAATCGAGAGTGGGAAAGCGGATGCCGTGTGCGGTGCCTATGGCGTATGCCGAAGGCGCTGCGTGCGGCGCGTCCCCCGTGGACGCCACCCAGTAACTTGAGATCTCTCCGGCGCCTCACGGCGTCGGCGGCCGCACCCCTCGCGGTACACGATAGTTATCTGGTTGATTCTGCCAGTAGTCATATGCTTGTCTCAAAGATTAAGCCATGCATGTCTAAGTATAAGCAATTATACAGCGAAACTGCGAATGGCTCATTATATAAGTTATCGTTTATTTGATAGTACCTTACTACTTGGATAACCGTGGTAATTCTAGAGCTAATACATGCTAAAAATCCCGACTTCGGAAGGGATGTATTTATTAGATTAAAAACCAATGCCCTTTGGGCTCCTTGGTGATTCATAATAACTTTTCGAATCGCATGGCCTTGCGCCGGCGATGGTTCATTCAAATTTCTTCCCTATCAACTTTCGATGTTTGGGTATTGGCCAAACATGGTCGCAACGGGTAACGGAGGGTTAGGGCTCGACCCCGGAGAAGGAGCCTGAGAAACGGCTACTACATCCAAGGAAGGCAGCAGGCGCGCAAATTACCCAATCCCGATTCGGGGAGGTAGTGACAATAAATACTGATACAGGGCTCTTTTGGGTCTTGTAATTGGAATGAGTACAATTTAAATCCCTTAACGAGGAACAATTGGAGGGCAAGTCTGGTGCCAGCAGCCGCGGTAATTCCAGCTCCAATAGCGTATATTAAAGTTGTTGTGGTTAAAAAGCTCGTAGTTGAACCTTGGGCCTGGCTGGCCGGTCCGCCTCACCGCGTGTACTGGTCCGGCCGGGCCTTTCCCTCTGTGGAACCTCATGCCCTTCACTGGGTGTGGCGGGGAAACAGGACTTTTACTTTGAAAAAATTAGAGTGCTCCAGGCAGGCCTATGCTCGAATACATTAGCATGGAATAATGAAATAGGACGTGTGGTTCTATTTTGTTGGTTTCTAGGACCGCCGTAATGATTAATAGGGACAGTCGGGGGCATCAGTATTCAATTGTCAGAGGTGAAATTCTTGGATTTATTGAAGACTAACTACTGCGAAAGCATTTGCCAAGGATGTTTTCATTAATCAGGAACGAAAGTTAGGGGATCGAAGACGATCAGATACCGTCGTAGTCTTAACCATAAACTATGCCGACTAGGGATCGGACGATGTTATTTTTTGACGCGTTCGGCACCTTACGAGAAATCAAAGTGCTTGGGCTCCAGGGGGAGTATGGTCGCAAGGCTGAAACTTAAAGAAATTGACGGAAGGGCACCACCAGGGGTGGAGCCTGCGGCTTAATTTGACTCAACACGGGGAAACTCACCAGGTCCAGACACAATGAGGATTGACAGATTGAGAGCTCTTTCTTGATTTTGTGGGTGGTGGTGCATGGCCGTTCTTAGTTGGTGGAGTGATTTGTCTGCTTAATTGCGATAACGAACGAGACCTTAACCTGCTAAATAGCCCGTATTGCTTTGGCAGTACGCCGGCTTCTTAGAGGGACTATCGGCTCAAGCCGATGGAAGTTTGAGGCAATAACAGGTCTGTGATGCCCTTAGATGTTCTGGGCCGCACGCGCGCTACACTGACGGAGCCAGCGAGTACTTCCTTGGCCGAAAGGCCCGGGTAATCTTGTTAAACTCCGTCGTGCTGGGGATAGAGCATTGCAATTATTGCTCTTCAACGAGGAATCCCTAGTAAGCGCAAGTCATCAGCTTGCGTTGATTACGTCCCTGCCCTTTGTACACACCGCCCGTCGCTACTACCGATTGAATGGCTCAGTGAGGCGTCCGGACTGGCCCAGGGAGGTGGGCAACTACCACCCAGGGCCGGAAAGCTCTCCAAACTCGGTCATTTAGAGGAAGTAAAAGTCGT
>BPLQ01009229.1:0-10061 GCA_021605075.1 Caerostris darwini
TTAACCAAACAATTTCAAACTAAAGTGCAACTGTAAATTACTCACTTTATTTTAGCCCATGACCCCTTTTTCCACGCTGGTACATCCTTCAAACACTCCCTTCTCCAACTAAGTGGCATCCAACAGAACTCCCAATATCGTTCCGTAACTGTCCGTGCTCACATATCTGGAAGTTCGAGCTGCGATAAAAGGTGTTCATTGTTCGGGGCCTGCTTTATCCGTGGGGTGCATTCAGGCCCCACTGGCCTGATACAAGGCCCTCTTCTTATCGCCTGACAGTTAATGCGGGGGTACATTTATGAGAGGTTCTGCTTCACTTAACTCCGTTCTGGTGTTTGCTGATGGACTGCAAGGGGAGGGCGTTTTATGTGGGGGATTTTCCTGATTTCGTTCTTGGAGGGTGGTTCGATGCATGGTGCAATAAAATTCGAGTTATCAGATATTCGATTTATAGCAGTCGTCTGATGTTCTTTAATTTAGTTGGGATTTAGTGCAGCGTTGTGTGTTGCTCTTCCATTTGATTTATGTAGGGGGAGAGCATTGATCTTTTGTTTTTATAACTAATTACTAGGATCTTAATTAAAAAATCGAAACGATAAAATATTCAATAACTTTCGTCTCCGTGCAGTATCAATATCAGTATCAAATTTCAATAAGTTTGCTTGAGAAAAAAATTTCATCGTAATTTGGAATTTTAAAATCTTGGTCTTGAAAAGTGCGTTTCTGCATCTTAGAAGGAAAAATTATGATTTGATCCCAGTGATCAGTCAAGAAATCCTTCAAAAATTCCTAGAATTTAAAAAAATTGAATCTAAATCATATCTCATTTCAACGTTTATTAATTAAAGTAGAATTACATTTTAATGACAAATGAAAAAATACATTTAAATACCAAGAAGGATTCTTTAGTAATCATTTTATCCTTTTCTTCATAGATAATCCATCATAACTTCTCCACGAAAGACTGGGGTCATTTTCAGCAACCCAAGCCTCTGGCAAAACCAAAAAAGAAGAAAACTCTACCATACCTCATCCTACTTTTCCCACCAATGCCCTCCTGAAGATGCTGGCTAGAAATACAATCCCTGAATGGAATAGAGAAGAATTTTTTCCAAAGATCCTTTTCACAAGGAGATTATGGAACATGTTTGGAGGAGGGGCATAAATCTCCGTCACTTCACTTCGCTTCTCTTGAGTGTAAGAGAATTCTGAGCCCTAGTTATGACGTCACGGGGTTGATGAATGACGTGTCGTGACGTGCCTCGGTTCCGAATTCTTGGGGGAATGATGGACCGGTGGGTATTAAAGTTCTGTCAAGGGGCAGTTATCACACGCTTGGAATGCGAAGGATTTAGAGAAGGGGAAAGCGTACTTATCTTAAGAAGACGAAAAGTATGCAGCAAGTGTGTAGTTCGATTATAGGTCACTGGAGGGTCATGAATCAAAATTGATGTTGAAGACATAGATGTAAGTGTGAAACACTTTGGGGGTAGTCAGTATTTCAATAAAATTGTCTTCCTATGAAGCAAGTGTTTATGATTTAGACAGCATTACTTTATAAATTATTTGATTTTGCAGGGGTTTTTTGCAATGTTTTGAAAAGAGAGTTAGGAATACACGCTTAGTTATTATGCATTTTTAAGTTAGTTATTCAATATTAATCAAACTACTGTGTCCAAAAAGTAAGACCAGTTTTCAATTTAAATTTCTCGGCAAATGGTATTTCAATTTTTTTTTTCTTTTTTAGGCTCCTTGATATCAGTGTAAAATTTTACGTCAAAATATTCATTAATGCTTGAGTTACACTTGGTTTTATGAGATGCTAATGATTCCGGATATTTTTGAAACGTCTCTTCAATCGACTCCAAAACGGTGTCCCCGAAGTGGTCTTTTGAGTTTAGGGAATAGCGATGCTAAATCAGTAGTATAACGATATCAGTAGTATAATCGAAGTAGAACGATGCTAAATCAGGTGAATAGGGTGGTTGTGGAACGATATGGATTTCATTTTTGACGAAAAGGTCACGAAGAATCAATGCACTGTGAGCTGGCGCATTTAGTGTTTTCGATACCAATCGAGATTTGACGCGTTCGAGGCCCAAAACATCTTTTAAGATGGAATTTTGAAATTCCAACATCATGGTCCAAGGTCTCTAATTGTATATCGACGGTTTGCAAGCACCAAATCTTTAATTTTTTGGACGTGATCTTCGTTGGTTCAGGTTGGTGGTCGGCCGGAGAGCTTTAACTTCAACGCGTTCTCTACCTTCTTTGAACTGTTTTTACCACTTCTAAACATTTCTTTGCGATATAGGAATGCTCACCGAATGCCTGCTGCAACATTCTATACCTTTCCGCAAACAAAATTTAATGCAAATTCTTGCTCAATTAATTCAGACATTTCAAAAATCGTTGGAAGGGCTTACATGATGACCTATTGAAAATGACATTTATCACAGATCTTCTAGCATACAGGCCTCAGTATCAAAACATCTTTGCACTGCAGTTGCAGAGATTCTTGCTCTTCAACAAAATGATCTACAATGATACGGAGCACAGAAATTACACACCCTTCTTCGAATTAAAAAGTCAAAAAGTGATCTTCAGCAGGGTGTAAATTGCGGTTGATTTGAAACAGGTCTTGTAACGGGTTTTCCAGATTTGTCTGTGGACTCTTTTGTTAGAAGCAATAAGCCATCTAATAGCGTCCTTTTGTCATACATTCTTTTTGCCTGCTATTTTAATGAATCGTGTGAAATACTTCTTATTATAAAAAAAATTGAAATTCAAGAAACATTTACTGGAAATACAGAAATTTTAAAGTGTAAAATTCACAGAAAAATGAATGAAATTTTACTTCCACAAAAACCTGATGAACAATTTTATAACATGAACAAACTTACTTCTACAATCTTATAATTTCTTAATCCACATGAAATCTTTGGCTTATAAGTAATCAATTCTACTTGTGTTGGATAAAATTATTTTATTTTATTAATGCTACTATATTTATTATAAATATTTTTATTTTTATTAATGTTACTTATTGCTTCATATAAACTATATTTGTTACTTTTTGAATATCCTTTTAATATGTGTCAAGAATTAGATAACAGTTCAACTTTTGGAGGTAATTTTTTATAAGATATGTAATTAATACAATTTCTTACTGCTTATGCAAGGCTTATAATTTGAATTATGTATTTTTAAATTCGTTCACAAAACCATCTGTATAAGCTGAAGCTAATAAATTTAATTCTTTATCAAACACCTATTACATATATGAAATACATGTAGATCTACTTTTATAGATTTTTCTTCTTTCCTAATTAGTATTTAGAAAATACTAAACATATAAACTACAATTTTCTAAAATCAGTGATTGCTACAATCATTGCTACATTTTCCTTTTTATATAAAAAGAAAATCCACAATTAACTGTTTAAAAATAACATATTACTTCCATATTTATAGCACAGACTATATCTGTATGTATGAGTTAATCTTATTAAAAAAACTTATGGAATTAAAAAAAACTTATTCTAAAATTTTAATTTTGTATTCAAAAATAAAGTCACTTTTGGCATTTGAAAACGGATAATTAAATATGTAATTATGTGTTACAAGATTCATAGCATAATATTTTAAGATTAAACTATTCATTTTTTAAAATATTAGATGGAATGTGTGTGTTTTAGCCTATATATTATTTAGAAATGTATTAAAAATTACTTATAACATGGCTATTCACATAAAAAGAAGGCATCAATATTGTTATATGCCATACATAATTCATTAATTTTTTGTAAAGAGTGTATGGTAAATTTTAATTTTAATATGAATTAACATAATTTGTTCAGTATTTCTTTCCGAAATACTAAAAACGTCTGATAATGACTGTCTTCGAATTTCATTCGTCATTACATACAAATCTAGAGCAAATTAATATTAGATGGAATGTGTGTTATATTCTATATATTATTTAGAACTGTATTAAAAATTACATATAACACACTTATTCACAAAAAAAAAAATATATATCAACAGTGTTACATAATTCCTTATTTAAAAAAAATGTAGTAAATTTATGTAGTATTTAGTAAATTTTATTTTTAATGTGAATTAAGCATAATTTGCTAATACTTCTTTTCAAAATATCTAAAAAAATCTGCTCTAATGGTTGTTTCCGAAGTTCATTCGTCATCACATATAAATCTAGATCAAATTAATAAACACAAGCATTTCTTCAAAATGTGCTGAACATTTTTTAAATATAAGTATCTACTTCATTAACTCTCTAAGCACGAAAAATATCCCTACAACTCGCACCATTCCTGAATTTTAAACAAAACATCATTCTATCTCTCATTCACCTCACAGCCCAGCATTAGAAATCAACACCTCTGTTCTCTAATTAGATTCGAAATGTTACTGCGCCCAGCGCCAGAGAAATTAAATAAAGCTAAACATACCATGCCAGCGAGGAGACATCGGCCATCATTAAACCCTCTAATGAATATTTAAGCTCACCAACTATGTAGTAAGTCAATCCTTTTTTTTGCACCACGGCTCAGTGAATTTCTGCGGATGCAAAAAAAAACGGAAAACACACAAGATCTTGAAACTTGTAATCAAGCGAAGTTATAAATGATTCCAGATTGGTATGGGCAAACATCTGCATCTTTGTAAGAAGGCAGCGTGTCGCCTGCAGTTGTCTCCATAAGAAGTGTCGGAAATTAGAGGGTTGGTTAAAAAAGTGATGGTTCGTAATGATAAGGCACGACTGACTCTTACGTGTTGTAAGTCTCGTGGGTAAATATAATGTTATTATCTGGAATTGAAAGTGACACCTATTTTTTTTTTTTTTTTTTTGGCTTCCATGTTGCCGAACCGAAAGAGTGACTGGGACACTCATGTATGCTTAAAGAAAAAAAGAAGATAAATGGGCTTTCTTTCTTCTTTGGTGAAAGTGCTCATGTTGAGATGTCGAGATATTGTATAATGTGTATGAAAATAGTATTCATTTTTTTGGTGGAAAGTACTTAAAAAATTATGTGTCAGAGAAAATTGTTTTTTTGGTACGGGACAATTTTGTTGTGAATCTCTTTGATGATGCTTGGATGTGAATTATTATTCATTTTGTCAAAAAAATAAATAAATAAATACAACTAATCCGTCAAAATTTTATATTTTTATTCCTTCGATGCGACGATAAGTGAGCATATATTATTTAGAAATGTATTAAGAATTACTTATAACACGTTTATTCACAAAAATAGAAGATTTCAACATTGCTATATGTCCCACATAATTCCTTGATTTTAAGGATAATTACATATAATATATGTATTTTGTATAACTGTATTACGTGTAACGTATATTATATATATATATATATAATATATATTACATAATTCCTTAAGATTTTAAAGAGCATGTAATAAATTTTACTTTTAATGTGAATTAATTAGAATTTATCGTTATTTCTTTAAAATACCTAAAGAAAATTCTGATCTAATGGTTGTCTTCGAAGTTCTTCGTCATCTCATACAAATCTAGAGAAAATTAATAAACGCAACCATTTCTTCAAAATGCGCTGAACATTTTTTAGATATAAGTACCTACTTCATTAACTCTCAAAGCACGAAAAATATCCATACAACTCGCACCATCCCAGAATTTTAAGCAGAAAAGCATCATTCTATCTCTAATTCACCTCACAGCCCAGCATTAGAAATCAACACCTGTGTTCTCTAATTAGATTCGAAATGTCACTGCGCCCAGCGCCAGAGAAATTAAATAAAGCTAAACATACCATGCCAGCGAGGAGACATCGGCCATCATTAAACCTTCTAATGAATATTTAAGCTCACCAACTATGTAGTAAGTCAATCCTTTTTTTTGCACCACGGCTCAGTGAATTTCTGCGGATGCAAAAAAAAACGGAAAACACACAAGATCTTGAAACTTGTAATCAAGCGAAGTTATAAATGATTCCAGATTGGTATGGGCAAACATCTGCATCTTTGTAAGAAGGCAGCGTGTCGCCTGCAGTTGTCTCCATAAGAAGTGTCGGAAATTAGAGGGTTGGTTAAAAAAGTGATGGTTCGTAATGATAAGGCACGACTGACTCTTACGTGTTGTAAGTCTCGTGGGTAAATATAATGTTATTATCTGGAATTGAAAGTGACACCTATTTTTTTTTTTTGGCTTCCATGTTGCCGAACCGAAAGAGTGACTGGGACACTCATGTATGCTTAAAGAAAAAAAGAAGATAAATGGGCTTTCTTTCTTCTTTGGTGAAAGTGCTAATGTTGAGATGTCGAGTTATTGTATAATGTGTATGAAAATAGTATTTATTTTTTTGGTGGAAAGTACTTAAAAAATTATGTGTCAGAGAAAATTGTTTTTTTGGTACGGGACAATTTTTATGTTGTGAATCTCTTTGATGATGCTTGGATGTGAATTATTATTCATTTTGTCAAAAAAATAAATAAATAAATACAACTAATCCGTCAAAATTTTATATTTTTATTCCTTCGATGCGACGATAAGTGAGCATATATTATTTAGAAATGTATTAAGAATTACTTATAACACGTTTATTCACAAAAATGGAAGATTTCAACATTGCTATATGTCCCACATAATTCCTTGATTTTAAGGATAATTACATATAATATATGTATTTTGTATAACTGTATTACGTGTAACGTATATTATATATATATATATATATATATATATAATATATATTACATAATTCCTTAAGATTTTAAAGAGTATGTAATAAATTTTACTTTTAATGTGAATTAATTAGAATTTATCGTTATTTCTTTAAAATACCTAAAGAAAATTCTGATCTAATGGTTGTCTTCGAAGTTCTTCGTCATCTCATACAAATCTAGAGAAAATTAATAAACGCAACCATTTCTTCAAAATGCGCTGAACATTTTTTAGATATAAGTACCTACTTCATTAACTCTCAAAGCACGAAAAATATCCATACAACTCGCACCATCCCAGAATTTTAAGCAGAAAAGCATCATTCTATCTCTAATTCACCTCACAGCCCAGCATTAGAAATCAACACCTCTGTTCTCTAATTAGATTCGAAATGTCACTGCGCCCAGCGCCAGAGAAATTAAATAAAGCTAAACATACCATGCCAGCGAGGAGACATCGGCCATCATTAAACCCTCTAATGGATATTTAAGCTCACTAACTATGTAGTAAGTCAATCCCTTTTTTTTGTACCACGGATCAGTGAATTTCTACGGATGCAAAAAAAATGGAAAACACACAAGATCTTGCAACTTGTAATCAACCGAAGTTATAAATGATTCCAGATTGGTATGTGCAAACATCTGCATCTTTGTAAGAAGCCAGCGTGTCGCCTGCAGTTGTCTCCGTAAGAAGTGTCGGAAATTAGAGGGTTAGTTAAAAAAGTGATGGTTCCTAATGATAAGGCACGACTGACTGTTACGTGTTGTGAGTCTCGTGGGTAAATATAATGTTATTATCTGGAATTGAAAGTGACACCTTTTTTTTTTTTTTTTTTTTTGGTTTCCATGTTGCCGAACCGAAAGAGTGACTGGGACACTGTATGCTTAAAAAAAAAAAGAAGATAAATGGGCTTTTTTTCTTCTTTGGTGAAAGTGCTAATGTTGAGATGTCGAGTTATTGTATAATGTGTACGAGAATAGTATTTCTTTTTTGGGGGAAAGTACTTAAAAAATTATATTTTCAGAAGGAATTGTTTTTTGGAGGTGGGCAATATTGATGTTGTGAATCTTTTTGATAAAGCTTGGGTGTGAATTATTACTCAATTTATCAAAAAGTACAACCAATGCTTCAAAATTATATCATATATTTATTCCTTGTATGTTATATATATAAGTGTGTGTGTGTGTGTGTGTGTGTTAGTACTTTACAGGTTACAGTATAATTTAAAACGTGCAATACTTAGAAATTCATTTTTCTTTCTCTGAATTTATTATTTCGCTCGCTCCAAAAATTATCAGCCTAAAATTACGGAAACAATTTTATTAATTATATTTTTATTAAATAAAAATCTTATTTTTTATATTTTTATAGTTATTGTTGTATTATTTACTATTATTATTACTGTATTATTGTTTATTATTATTATTGTTGTTGTATTATTGTTTATTATTATTATTAATATTGTATCATTGTTTATTATTATTGTTGTTGCTGTATTATTGTTTATTATTATTATTATTATTATTGTATTATTGTTTATTAATAATATTATTATTATCGTTTATTATTATTGTTATTTTTATTGTTATTATTTTCACGCCACAACTTGAAACATTCACTGGTTCTGTTAGTTGAGTAAAGAAAAAAGGTAGAAAAATTACAACACTAATTTCAATTCATTTTTCATACAAAAACTAATAGTTTTTTTCTTTTTCTCTGATTTTTCTACCGGTAATTTCTTGAAAATAAATTCTAACAAATTATAAAGGAAAAAAATTATTGGGAATTCTTTGATAAAAATGATTGCTTTATTTGATAAATTTATATTATTTAAAAAGAATTACTTAAAATCTCAAACCTTTAATTCTGCACAGGTATTATTTTTAAAAAATTTACGAAAACTAAAATTTCATTTTCTTTAACCGACAACCTTGAGTCAACTAAAATTTCATTAACCGACAACCTTGAGTCAATTAAAATTTCATTTTCTTTAACCGACAACCTTGAGTCATACCTATTTGTATCACATAAAGATAATTTATTAATTTTATATGTATTTGAATGTTTTAGCGTGCAATGTAGACGTACCTCATAGTGGTGCATCCTGAGCGTTCTATACGGCTAAGTGGTCTACAGTTTTCGGCATGATCGTTTGGTTTGGCCTGCGTGTATTGCAATGGAATGCTGGTGGTTTGTCTCAATCAAAAAGAACTAATCTACATCGCATTGGGATTTTCGACCAAGAAAACTGTCCTCTTTGTAATTTAGCAGAACTAATGAACAGACTCGTCTCCATCGTTGCTTGACATTTCATGGTGAATCCGACACGGCAAGCTCGGTCAGCTTTGTTGAATTCTTTTGTGTACATTTTCTGTTTTTTTATTTTTTATTCTGTATTTTTCACTCTTTTGTATTTCCTTGACATTGGAAATAAAAAAATTTGGATATTTTTATATTTAAGCCGAGAAGATTTTATGCATTAATTTGTACTAATACTTTTATATCTGATAATAATATCAAATCCAAAAAATTATAATGATAAATATTTTGTATTATTTCACTTCAACTTGTTAAGTTCTGTCCTTTATTTTAGAAAATTTTCTGTATTTGAACATGTGAAATATCTTATTTATTAGCTGTGTAACAAATTAGTGATTAATGTAACAATGAATAATATGTGATCTGAAATTGTTTACAATAGTTTATTTTTACGAAGTTTCATTTCGTACATCCTTATCAACCCTTTCCATATTCTAATTTACACATGATCGCTAAAAGGGATATAAAATATGCTTTAAAAATAGAAGGCTATTTAATGTTATTATTTCTATGTGAAGTGTTAAATTTTTCACATAGTTTATAACACAGAAAACGTATTAATTAAAAAAAACATTCATACATTCATTGCTATAAAAATCAAGAAGAAATTGTCGGGATTGTTTGAAATTTAATTTTTGCTTCTTTAACATTGATATATGTAAGTGATTAGTAAATGAAGGCAAAAAGATCTTTACTTGTTGGTAAATTCCCAAAATGAAAGAATCTCCTTTGATCTGTGTTTAGTTTGAATACAGTATTCAATCCTGTTGTATCTGAAAATTGAGATATTCAGGTTCTTATGGTTATCTGCGACATCTCATTGTAGTAACTGCGTCTCTAATTTAAACAAACTCTAACGTTACCAAATTATCTACCCGGGTCATCCCACAAATTTTCTATCGGTTACAAAATTGTGGATCAATGAAGTGTGTCAATATTCAGATGCCGGAACTGTAACATGCCTTCTGTGGGAGATCGAGCATTATCCTGTAGTAATATTTCTCCTACATGATACG
>BPLQ01009232.1:154-18219 GCA_021605075.1 Caerostris darwini
GGGAGGACTTTTAAGTGTAGTTACTCCATATCTTTCCGGGAGGACTTGTAATTTCTCTGCATCCTTCTGGAAGGACTTCTCCTATCTCCTTGCCTCTGCATCTTTCTGAGATGATTTTAAGTGTAATAACTCCATATACTTCCAGGAAGACAAGTATAACAACTCCGCAATCTTCCGGAAGTTTGCCAGTATTCCTTATATACCCCTCTCTTACACTCTCGTCATTGTGATTTACTATCCGCGCCATCTGGTGGTTTCCTGTAATTTGCATATTCTTCTTCAAGATTTGTGTGATAATTCTACAGGTGAAATTTTTATTTTAGAGTTCAATTTCTGTGTGATTCTGAAGTATAATTAATTTATGGACATGAGTGTATCTAAAATTAAAAAAAAAAAAAATGTATAGTATTTAAAAATGTCTTACAAAATGCGGTTCCCGACCAAACCTTGTTTATAGAAAAATCTCAAATCGCAAAATCTTGTTCGCAAAATCTCGCAAAATTCGCAAAATCTCAAATCCGAAAGACATCGATTCATTAGAAAATTTTGCACAAACCTGTATTTGACAACAACAACAACAGCGACAAAAAACAAGTAATATATAAAAAAAAAATTAATTTCAATACCTATTTTTTTCCCCCTATATTGCAAAGTTTATATGGCGCCATCTATCGGTAGATACATGCAACTTAAATCTAAAAAAAACTAAAATTAATTAATTAAATTTAATTACTGAATTAATATTTTAAAAAACTGTATTAACATCAAGTGTCTTCCACTACAAGTTTTTAAAAAATGTATTTGAACTCGAGTGGATGAATAAAAAGTATTTTATTAACGATTCAAAATTTGAACAAGATATATACATAGGGAGAGTGTGAGCTAATAGAAGGAATTGAAAAAAAACAAAAAAAAACCATGAACACTTCAAGGGGTTAAATATTCACCTCTGAACCAAAACGGGAGG
Source organism: Caerostris darwini (assembly GCA_021605075.1). Taxonomy (NCBI): domain Eukaryota; kingdom Metazoa; phylum Arthropoda; class Arachnida; order Araneae; family Araneidae; genus Caerostris; species Caerostris darwini. The sequence goes on from BPLQ01009232.1 coordinate 1,122, forward strand.
ATGAGTAAAGAGCTGTGCAGCTCGTTCTCTGTCACCTTTGTACAGTATTCCCGGAACAGCCATGCTGATTAGAGGAGTTGAGATGAGGTGAGACAACACTTGGTTCCCTGCCCTGGCACCGAGTCGTTTGCAGGAAAGCTATTGGAAGGGATCCATTTCGAATAACAGACGACTTTGTACCCGAGTTCTATTCCATTCCTCGGAATAGGATGGGGCGTTGAGATTCTCGCCTTTCTCCACCGAATCGAGATAAGGTGCAAACGAGAAAAAAGTCGGAAGAATTCGAAGTGGATAATGTATTCTTTGTTCGAGATTTTTGAGGGGGTGTCACTTGAAAAGTTGATCGTTTTGATGTGAGAAATGAAAATAAAACATGCATTATGTTCTGGATGGATGACATTTGAATGTGTTAAATTCTAGATGATTGACAGATATGACATTAGAGTGGTTTTTTTTTATATAAATAAAACATTTAAAAAATGTTTTGCCGTGTTTTTGCTTTTGAATTTCTGCATGCAGGTAAAATTGGATGAATAATATCAAATAGATTTCATAGTCAGTTATGTATAAATAAACAATTGTATATTTGTTCAAAGAATATGCAGCTTATCTGATGATTTTCTCGTTAAATCATCACACTGAATCCCCAATAATAACTCAAATTAAAAAGGATATAAAATATTTAAGAACTAAAGCCAATCGAATTGTATTCCAGTGGATACCTTCACACGTAGGAATTAAAGGCAACGAAGCAGCAGATTCACTTGCAAAGAAAGGAAACCATGTGAAAATTGGAAAGAAACAAGTTGTACCAGAATCTTTCAAGGAATATAATCATTGAGAAATTTTCAAGAAACTGAAAAAAAAATCTCATAACTACGGACACATTAAGAACCGGACTCGATTGTTTTGCGAAACACTAAACAGGATAGGTGTCCTCGCCTCGAATACTTGCCCAAATTGTAGAGCTGGAACAATGAATTCAGAACGTCTTTTGAAATGCCCAGGACTGAACAGGGCAGATCAGCACCAAGAAGAAATCTTACAATTGTATTGGGAAGCTAGAAGCCTCGTGGACTCGACATAAAGCGCCTACCCCCTTTATATAATCTCTCTCCTTTAATTTTTTGTGGTGTGTGAGATCGACTTATTAGCGATTACTGTATTTCTGTATATTTGCCTGGCTCTGCTTATTCCTTCTTTGTGTGTAATCCTTATTATAATGGATTGGTTTCCAATAAAGCCATATGTTACAACATATTTAAAAAATATATTTTTGAGAAAAGGAATAATATCAACACATTTTATATCAATTTTGTCAATTTTTTTATTTGTTTATCTAACAGGAAATAAATTCATTTATTTCATAAATTACTTCCAATATTGCAAAAATCTACGAAATATTACGAAAATGTTATCTATACAAAAATCATTGTTATATTATCATTGTTTAAAATTATATTAAAACTATAATAAAATTATATTAATTATATTAAAATTATATATTCTGAAATTCCTTATTTATAGAAGATTTTAATTTATGTACACTTATGATAAAAGCAATCGCTATTCTTATAAAACAGGAAATACTAATTTTATTTTATAGATCATTGCTAATAATGTATTTTGCATTCAAACTGAAAAAAATGTCAACAACTCTGTTTTAAATGGATATGGTAGGTATATAAAATACTACAAATTTGACATTAAAACTATATAATTAGATTAAATTCAATTGAATAAAATAAACTGATTTAATTTTGGTGCTTTTAATTAAAAAAAAAATAACGATATTCTTTATTTGAAAAGTTTTAATTCGCTATTGTTCTTCTCTTAAATCTCAGTTCTTTCGCATTTTATGGTATTATAAATTGAATTACCATAATGATGGTATACTTTGCTTTAAAAATAGAAATACACTACATTATTTATTGATTTGGACATAATAAACGAACGAAACAGGTTTTTGTGTAGAAAAAGCATGATCAAATTGATGAAACTGAAGAAGTTTATAATTTATTTTTTAAGCAGAAACAATAAAAACATAATCTGCAGATTTTAAAGAAAACAAACAAACAAACAAACAAAAAAAACAACAACAAATGGATATCAACGTTAAATCTGTTTTAGTAAAGTGCAAAACTAAAAATTTTTTGTTGTGAATCAAGTTCGAAAATTTATTCAGTATTTATAACAAAATGCAAATTTAGATAATAATTTATTTCTGATGTCAAATTTGCTTAGCAATGTTTCTGAATATTGTCTGCTAACAATTTATGATGATAATAAGTTGCATTTTTTTATTTTAGAATTACTTATAAGGCTTTCAGTAGATGCAAATCTGTATTCATACATTTTGTATTCATGAATTCAAAATTATATTGATCTATCACCTAGACGGTTTAAAGGTTCATAATTATCGAGCATACAAGTTGCTTTTGAAACTTTAGAACATATTGTAATTTTCAAAATGATATAAACAAAATACAATAAACAAAAAACAGTAGAAAAGAATTTAAATAAACTATCCCATGGTAAAACGATGACTACTTTAACTATTAAGTATGTTCTTCTATTATAAATAGATGTTCTGTTTTTATATTAACCTAAATAACCATAGTTTAATAAATCCGTATATATTTAACAGAAAAGAAAATAAATGTAAAAATAAAGAAAACATTGGAATTATTACTTTATCGATACATCTATTTTTTTATTTGAAAATTAATTATTTTTAGTTACGAATTAATAAATTTAATGATTTGATTGTAAAAATATGTATCTATTTCAAACGTGCATAAAAGTAAATTAAAGCTTAGATGATGCGTTGGTGCTGCCATCTATTGAAACAAAATTGACAAATATGGCTCGAAAAATAATTCTTTTTAGTAATAAAAGTATTTTTAAAAAAGATAAAAAGGCCTGTAACGTACATTAACCTTAAACAAAATAAAATATTTTAAATATATACAAATCAAATAAAATATTTTAAAGCATTTTTACGAATAGATTGTCCTTTTTGATTAACTTAAACATTTTAAATTTTAGTTGACTATTTAATTTGAATTATCGTATTTGTTAACATAAAATATAAACTATTAATTTAATAGTTATATATTTATATTCAGAATTGTAGTTTTATTTGATTCGAATTGAATTTAATACTTCGAATGAAGTTAAATTTATCAAAATAAAATTTGATAAGAAATTAATTTCAATACAAATGTTTTCGATTATCCATTCTCCAAAAAGATTATATTATATTATATTATATTATTAAATTTAAATTTATTTTTAAATTATTTAAAATATATTTTAATATATATATATATATATGTAGTATATTCCGTTTAAACGTTTTTAATGTTTGATTTATTTTTAATAATATTTTGTAAATATACATCTTACATAAAAATCATTTAAACATTACTGTTTATTGTTTAAGTTGGAGGCATATAAGTAATTTTAAATATTTTAAAAATAATTTTAATTTAACAGAAAAAAAAATCTGTCAATAATGTACGCAAAGAAAATTGTGTTACACGAGATTATTTATGTTAGAAGAGATTTTTTTTTCCGAGTAGTAGTATTGCTTTGTGATCACTGTACGAAAAAAAAAAAATCGTAGGTGCTTAAAAAGAATTGTAAAGGGAAATTAAAAATAATCTAAATATGTAAAGAAAAATTAAAAAATTTGCAAAATGAACGAACAGAAGATAATTGCCTATATTTCCTAAATGAAACATGTTCACATACAGATTTCAGTACATTTAAATTTTAAACAAAATTGTTTGAGTTATAGCGTGCTCAGCGAGATGAACCAGTATTCTACCGGGTTGAAACTGGCCATAAAAATTGGGTCGTGATGTCACTCTTGTGATCCCAGGAAATCAATCGATTAGAACCTCAGTAGTGTAGTTTCTTTGCGATAGTGTGTTAATTAGTTTATATATATTTACTTAACCAGTAAAATTATTTCTTTGGCTAGAGTTATAAATATTATTATTGTAGATTAATTCAGTTGAGTGAGAATTTTTGCACTGGTAGGAGTGAGTTTTGTTTTTGATATGTTAATTTTTTTTTTTGATAATCGTTTTAATTATCAAAAATTAAACAATTCACTGTATGAAGAAATGATAGCAAATAATAATGCTAATAAATCACAAGACTAATAATAACGCAATGCAAATAGTAATGCACTAGCATAATAATGCAATGCAAATAATGTTATAATATCGCTGATAATGCACTAGCCAAATTCGGAAGCTAAAAAAATGCTTAAATCTGATTATTATTTCAAATGAATTTATTTTGAATGTAAGTAATTATTTTTTATAACCACTTTAAACCATTTAAGGATGGATTGCAAAAATTTTTCTCTAACATTTGACAGAATGTTCAGTCATTATTGTAATAATATTTTCTATTTATCTTTACTGGAAACAACATGTTTTCAAATTTTTTTTTGTTAAGATGATCCCATAAATTCCCAATGAGAATTGTGTCTGTGTTGTGAGATTACGTTTCCAATGCATGAAGACAATTATATAGGCGCCAGGAATACCCTTTGTCTTTGGGATCATTGACCTGATGAAATCCCCAATTGTTCCCAAAAGGAAAAGGTTTTGCACATATTCTGTCAAATTTTTTTTTTTTTAAATGATGTTTAAAATGTGTGTTTTTTTTTTTTTTTTTTTTTTTTTTTAGGTTTACATTCTGTTCCTATTAATGTAATGCATATTCCTGGACCAACAGCAGAAAATGTGCGTCAGTTTAATGCCGATCCACTATTATGTTTTACAGTTGTTTCCAGGTTGTTGTTTAATATCGAGTTTCTAGTATGCTTTTCATTAGCTGGAATCTCCTCACATACTAGACTAGAATGTTACAAAATGTGAGCTAATTGGAAACTTAATCATTTGCCTCAGGTTTTCGTTTGGAGGATGCTCTGTGACGTGCCATTTTAAGCATTTGGTGAAAATACAGCTTTACTCTTTTGAATTAAAAGAGATAATTTTGAAGTTACCAATTCTTGAATTTGGCAAGAGCAAATTTTCTAGCATAATTTAGAATTTGGAGGATTAAAAAAAATACCTTTTATCTATTTGAGATAACTCGCTATAGTTTGATAACCACTGATTAACAATTGGTGGTTTACAACAAGAAACAGACCATTTAAAATTTCAATAATTTATTTATAATCATAGGCATTTTCTCAAATTGGTACTTTCAGTACAGTTTTTGTTTCGAAATGCCTGCATACAAATAAATTAGATCGGAGGTGGAAGGCATCCAAGATGAATCACTTTCCATTCATCAGCGAATCCAAATCGGTTCCCTCTCTGCCACTGGGACCTTCGCACCTACCCAGTACGGCAGCATTGACCTTTGATCTGAAGAGCCAATCCATCTGGTTGTCACATTCAAGAGGGTTACCTAGGGAAAAACATTTAGAGATGGTAATCGCATTCACTACTTCAAAATGTTAACTGAAAACTCTAGGGCTTAAATTAAGACCATATGGTTAAAATTATCCAAAAGTAATTGACAATATTTGAGCAAACTCGACTTAAATCCAAATCTGATCAAATTCGCCTTAAGTTATGTACTCTCCGGGTAACTTCTAACAATTGAATCCAAAAATCCAAATAATTAAAATCCAAATGCTGCGGTTCTTGATTTAGTATCATTGAAGAATCAAATCTTTCAATTATGGACTGTCTGAAAAAACGAGATGTGCCAATCAAAATAATTGAAATTTTATTTTATGTTTTACCTTCTTTTCGAAGATGGTAAAATTTGTTTTCATTCTGAAATAAGTCCTCAAAAATTTACTTCCGCCATTTCTAATAGTTATACAGCTAAAAAACACAAATTTCAAATAGAATTTTCTATTTCAGCATATATTAGGTTGTCAAGAATGTACGTTCGGTTCACCATATACTTAAATGGGGAAAACCTAAACGTATTGGTAATCTTGACAAACTAATGTATTTGAAAGCGTCTAAAACAATTTGCAACTTTTAATTTTTTTTAAAATTGTAAATCAAGAAAGTAATTGCAATTTTTTAATAAGTATATTAAAATCTTACCTCTGATGTCAAAAGTGTTGAGCTGCGACAAGATAGCCTTGTAAGTGTTCTCTGGTAACCGGGCAATTCCGTTTGTTCTCAGCGAGACGTCTTTCAAGGCGGGCATTTCCGAAAACAAATCTTCAGGTACACCAGTCAAGGCGTTGTTGCTTAAAGAGTAAAAATTGGATTTTTTTTTTTAATACAGTATAATTGGAATAATTTTTAATATTGTAGAAGCATAATGGAAAACATAATTCAACATTCTGGGAAAAATTTACTTTCATTACATAAAACTTAATACGTAAATCCTATTGCATCATAAATTGTCGTATTTTTGTTCTACGAACCACTTTTGGCAACAAAATTAAAACCAAGCATTTAATTTCAGAAGAATTGTTTTTAAGAGCGTAAAATAAAATTCAAGTAATTCAATTATTTTATGTATAGTTAAAAATGATTCTTTATAAAACTACTTTATTTAAAGCTCTTGGAAGAAATCGCATGTTTTATTAAAGTGACAGATAATTCAACTACTATTGTTCAACTATATACAAACTCTATATTGTCATTGCCAATACCTGTCTTTAAATGGCACTTTCATGCCATTTTAAAAACTGGTATGCGACAGAAAAGGTTTATCGTATGTAAACTCTGATACAGCTTATTATTTACTGCAAACATAACATTAGATACCATCAATTAACTTGACGATTGAATGTAAGCGATAAGCGAAACTACATAAATCAATAATTTCTATAATTGTTGTAGACTAAGAAAATGTTAAAAATGTAGAAAATGTTACATTATCTAACTATCTCTATAAAACTGAAATATTTTATGGAAAATAAACTTTTGAAGTAATTTTTATTTTCAAAACCGTAATTAATCTGTTTTTTAAGCTCACCCAAGTGCACATTAAAATAAGTATATATACGCATACACCTACGCATTTGCAAATCATGCAAATTATGTTAAGATTTTCCACAGTGTTTCTGTAATTTTTGAAATTCTTCATCTATTTTACGTGTATTCTTAAAAATATTTGGACTTCTCCCTCCAAACAGTTGAAAAATGGAAGAAAATAAAATTAAACCTACTATGAAAATTACATAGTTTATAATAATGAAAACCGAGTCCAAATCGCTCAATCAAGTAAGCATAATTATAGGAAAACATTCTGCTATGTAAACAGTCATTATTAATTTGAGCTAAATTATAATTTCTAAGAAACAGCTAACGATAGACCATCAAATGAGTGAATGAGACAAGATAGATGTAACCAAAAAAACTCGAATTGATCTGAAAACCAATGCAGTAAATGTAGCCAAAGATCTTGGAAATAAAAAAACAGTATCAGGAGTAAGGTTTTAAAGTTGAATTCATCGAAAAACGCAAATTAGAAAGAAATATTTTGAATTTATAAAATTCCGTGAAAAATAGATTTAAATTTCTAGAATAGATTCAGAGATTCACAGATAAATTGAAATTTAACATTTTTTTAGTTGTGATTGAAAAATAAAAGTTTGGAAAAAAGTTGTATCTGGGGTTAATAAAAATATTGTTCCTGCTGTGACAGTGGTGATCTGGGGATTTATATCGGCTTCTGGCATGGGCAATTTGTTTATAAATAACACTATCGATAATTTTGTATATATGAAAGCAATGAAAATTTAAAAGAACCAGAAAACAATTAGGTATAACATTTGGCATATTGGAATTGGGTATAATAATTATAATTGGGCATAACTAATGTTATTAACGATCCCAAATACAAGGAACTTGTAGTTAAAGAGTGGCTATTCTATAAATCCCCAAAGCAATTGTATTTCCCATCCCGGCTCTGATACCTTAATCCTATTGAAAATTTATGGTAAGAGATCGACATAAATATTCGAAAACGACAAATTAGAAATAAAGAAATTAAGAGAGCATTGGTTGAAGAATAGAGCAGTATACCATTCTTTGTAACTGAGACATTGGTTTTATCGATGCTCAGCGGATTAAGAGCAGTTAAAGATGGACCAGCCAAATATTAATTTAGTGAAATTATATTGTATGTTGACTTTAAGTCGTAATATTTTTCATAATTTCCAAAATATATTTTTTGCTTATAAAAATCTAAATTTATATGCATTAATTACTATTATTTTAATCAATTGAAACAAAATCGATGGTATTTTTTAAATTATCATCTAAATTCAATGGTGTTAATTTTAGTGGGTGTAGGTTGATTTTTGTGTATAACTTTAGATTTCTTACATTAAAATTTTTCTGTGTTGCGATTTTGATTATGAAACTATGATGTGTAATGAATTGTAACGTCGCTTAATCTCGTGGTTTGTTAAGTCTTTAATAATATAAAGCAACATACTCTAACTGTATATCCTCCAAATTGCTAGCAGGTCTCGGCAACATGCTTCTTTTCAAGGGTCCAGACCTATTTCCGTCCAGCCACAATTGGCGAAGGTTGACAAGATTGGCGAAAGCCCTGTCGCCAATTTTCTCTATGCCATTGTTGGACAGAATGATGTGGGTGAGTGAAGTTGGTCCATTCTCAAACCAGTCATTGCCCAGCTCAGTGATAGCATTGAAAGATACATCCAATTGCTTGATGCGACGGAGATGACTGATGTCCAGCTTGGCGGGTTCGTTGTCTTCTGAGAAGCTTGATGCAATGATGAGTTCCTATCAAAAAGCAAGAACTATAGCAATTAAATAGGTGAAGTGAAATTTACTGAATTAAAGAAAATTATAAAAGTTGGTTCTGTAGAAAGTATAAAGTATAAAAGTTGGTTCTGTAGAAATTTCCATTAAATACGCAATGAAATATTAAAGCACCAATACATGCATGCTAGACGGCTGCTTGATAACCACTTATTTTTAAAAAAAAACAATTAAAATTTTTTCTGTATTTAGGATTTAATACCATTTAGTTTGGTTTCTTTTGCAATGAAACTTTAGATATTAAAGGGGGGGGCAAGAGTTAACACAGTTCTAATTTAAGATAACTCACCCAATCAATCACTTCACAGGTAGATTGAACATCTTAATAGAAAAATTTTTCTACATTCAAAATTTTATCTTAAATTTTCTATGCTATTAAAAACAAAGAAATGTCACATCGCATTTTTAGGTTTCTAATAGGCTAGAAAATGAAAGTATTTTAAGTAGTTCTTTTTTGGAAAAAAAAATCTGAACATAAATTATGTTGTCCTTTCATCGATGTCTGAAAGTTTTTCTCAATAACAATGTAAATTTTTTTTGATTGCATAATGAGTTATGTTTTTAAGATAACATGATTAAATCATTTATGTATTCATCTGTTCTATTATCTATTTATGTATTCATCTGTTGTATCTATTGTATTCTTTAAATACATCAGAATTTTGTCATTATCATTACAAAGAAGCCAATTCTTTACGTTGATTACAATTTTGCATTCACATTTAAATTACACTGACCAAAGAAACATTTTAAATTGTTAGTCCATAAAGCTACATAACAGACGCAGAAATTCATTCCGAATCTTTATACATAATGTATCAAATTGAAAAAAAAAAGGAAGAATTTAAAAACATTATAAAATTCAGTTTTAGTATTTATTGGCAACAAATTAAGAATTGAAATATGCTTAAAAATATGAAATTCTGAAGCATTTGTTTGGATGTTATACATTTATTTCATTACATGCGATACATTTCTAACATAAATACAATATTCGATGTTGCTTGTCATGGCAAAAAAGAAAGTCGAAGATTTCACAAATTCTGATTTCTAATTTTAACTTTAAATTACTAGATTTAAACTAATTACTCACTTCCAAAGTGTCTTCTAGACCAGCAAGTGCCACTTCCCCTGGAGCCGCTAAGCTGTCCAATTCGCAGTGAGAGATGTCTAGCCTTACTATATTCCATCCCTGGAACAACCTTGAAGGTAGCGTCCCGATTTTGATGTCGTCCAGCACCACTTCGAGTCTGCCCAATTTGTCCACTTGACTCAATGCCGACTTCACTTCATCCAGGGAACCGCCCGTGCAAGTGATCTCGAGGTCCACACCATCCTCTACGAAGTTATCCTCACACTGGCAGGATTCGGGAAACACTTGCAAACTTGGGCACTTTGACGATAGAGCTGGGCATGAATATCCCAGCAGGAGGAACAGCAAGCCGCAAGTCTTTTTGTACATGACTGAAGGAACTTTGTATCTAAAAATAATGTAGATTTAAAAAAAACTAAAAAATACGCTTTTAGAGTTAATCAATCTAAAAAGTAAAAAATAATTTTTAACGTAAGAATAAAATGACTGACGAGAAAATGGATGTCACTGTTCTAAAAGCGTGGGGTGCTCGATATCAATCGTTATAATTTTTCACTAGTTTCATTCCGAAATGCAGAGTTAGTTTAAAAATGTCATACAAAGCACCCCACGCTTTTAGAACAGTGACATCCATTTTCTCGTCAGTCATTTTATTCTTATGTTAACAATTATTTTTTATTTTTTAGATTGATTAACTCTAAAAGCGTATTTTTTAGTTTTTTTTAAACTATTAATTTATTTTTTACTTTTTAGTCTGATTAACTCTAAAAGCATATTTTTTTTTAGTTTTTTTAAACTATAATTGTTTTTACTTTGTTTTCCACTTGGCCGGTTATCCGCTAAGTTTACATACTTTTTACCCACCGAAATTTTCGGCCAATAGGAAGAGCGCAATTCGACATGATCGCACTTCTATGCCTTTGAGATCCGCCTCTTTTTAGCCACCGAAATTTTCGGCCAATAGGAAGAGCGCAATTCGATCGCGGATCAGTTGACTGACTCGCCAGTAGATGGCGCCATCAGTCCCAAAATCGAGCCCAAAAAGTGAGTTACATACAAACATACATACATACATACAAACATACAGGTGAAGCTAATAAAAGCGTATTAATAATGTAGATTTAAAAACACCATAGAAGTCTAGATGGTGATCTCGAACATGTTAGGCCTTGTTCCACAAGACAACAAAGCCTCTATGACAACGGGAAGTAGATATAGCTTAAATTTAACAGAAAAATTTAACTTAAGATTTATGAGACCACGAATTACCGACATCTCCATACAGTAATATAATAATAGGTAATTGAAGAGTATTTCAAGTATTGGAAGTGGTAATGCTGTTGAAAGACTACACAACTTCAAGACCTCCGATTCCAAAGTTACCAGCAGAATTAAACCGATACATTGCAAACTAGCTGTCATACACTAACACTACGAAAGCGAATTGAAAAGAAAGCTTTTATAAAACAATATATTTCAGATATCTAATTCAGCAATATATTACTGTTAATGAAATTATTTCGTAAATTGTTGTTATTTCTTTTTAATAATTGCGAAATTATATTAGCAATTGGTAGTTTATCCTATTTTAATCAAGAAATTAAAAAAAAAAGGTATAAAATAATTTATTATAGTTTCATTAAAAGTAGAAGAGATTTTATTAACGATTATAATACTGCAAATATTCCGCCTTATTTAAACTTTCTTAATAAATATTATCTAATTGGAATGATAACATTTATTCCTTGTTATTTTAATACTGCTTTAATACACCATTTGAAGTAAGCATGTCTCTTTAGGTAAAACATCTCATTTGAATTCAATTCAGATAAAATTCCAAGAAACATATCTAATTTTACAATCAAAATCACCAAAAACAATAGATTATTAATACATTTTCCAAAAACATTCTTTAAATTATGTGCAATAGATATTGTATCGGACAAAATTTCATTAATATTTAGGACTCTAATTTGAGAAATTATAGCATTGCAATTATATTCAATCATGTTAAATGAACTCTGTGGATAATTACACTTTTGGGGGGAATATTTAAAGCAATTAAAAAGCTTTAATTTGTAACTGCATGCAACTATGGAATTTAATTATTTTCAAACTAAGGTGAAGATACTTTAAAAAGTTTGAAAGACACATACTGTAATCTGGAGGATTACAGGTAACAGTATTTTTTTTAAATAACTTCATTAAATGTTATAGATTGAAAGAAATCCTTATTTTACAATTGAAATCTCCAAAACAATAGATTATCAATACATTTTCCAAAAAACAGTAATTGAATTATGTACAATAAATATCGTCAATTTCATTAATATTTAGGATTCTCATGTTAGAAATTATAGAATTGTAACTACATTCAATCATGTTAAAGAAATTCTAGGGATAATTACAATTGTTCCTTTTGTAATTTTGAAGCAATTAAAAAATTTTAATTTGCAATTACAGGTATTTTTGAAATTTAAATATTTTCAAACTGGAAGATATTTAAAAAGTTTGAAAGACACATACCGTAATGCTGTAATCTTGAGGATTACAAGTAACAGTAGAGTATTTTTTTAAATGGGTTTATTAAATGTTATAGATAAGAAGAAATCCCAGATGGTTTCCAGATGCGAGTTCCAATTTAATCGGGTTTTTCTCACAGGTAGAAAGGTTGATTTGATATTACCGTGATAAGATATTTGATAGATTTAATGTTACTTAGTACTTTTTTAAAGGCATTTCCTTCGTATTGTAAGTATGATAACAGAGCATAACGAGACATTGTAAGCACTGCGAAGAAGGATTAATTAATGACAGAGTAAAACTAATTTCTAAAAATTAAAGAGTAAAAAGATTTTAAAAATTGTTTATAATTGAAAACAATGAAGGGAGTCTATATTCAATAAATTTTGAGAAATAAAAAAAAGACTATTTACTTCTTAACGCATAAAAGTAATGAAAATGGGTTTAAAGTTAAACCAAATATAACAAATAAGTAGAAAATTAAATACGAAATTCGCGGAAGGCATTTTAATATATCTTTAATCGTCGTTACTTCTAAAATAGATCCCCTCCCCATATAGGGTAAACACTTAAAATAAAATTTCTTTTTTAAAATTAAACGAAACAGTTTAAGTTACTTTATTAAATAAAGAAATTTTACAATAATTAGAACTTCATTGTTTCTTTAAAGGTTCTCTTTAAAACGAAACTTTTTACATTCAAGCTGCCTGAGGGCCAATTGGCTGGCGATCTGGCCTTTGGTACCACAGGCTTCAGATTCGAATCCTGGTGGTAGCATGGATGTTTGTGAGTGATTCGGAATTCACATTAAACTGTAGTACCCGGTCTAATTAGCCTAAAGTGTGCAAAAAATGACTGTAGAGTGACAAACCAAACCAATTTTAAATTCAAATTATATATTCAGGTGAAAAACTTGATGTTTTTGGAAATCGAAACTTATAAAATGGAATAAACAAGAAAGAATTAAATATTTACTGATAATAGATTATTAAGTCAGATAATTTCTTCATATTTAATCTTTTCAATTTTTTTATTTACTCTTTATATAAGAATACGAATAATTTTTCATATTAAGCAAATTATTTTCTGTAAACATTACTTTTTTTTGGAATAAAATTGAACAATGCATTTTAGACAATAATTTAGATTTATTTAATAAAAAAAAAGGGCCATATTTAGATCAGAGTAATTGTAACATCCATAAAATAGAATAGTATTAATTTTCAACGTATTAATTGCAATCTAATCCAGGTTACTTTAAAGTCCGATTACACTAGTCTTCAGAAGAATATTCGGTAAAAATTATTCCATTTTTATATTACAGGATGAAATTAACTTGCCATGATATTAAGATCTCATTTTTACCATTTGCAGGAATTTAAATGAAGAAATTGAAACATTCTTGTTCAATGAAATAGAATCAAATGATGTATAAATCGAATTTTTCTTAATTTACTTTTCACACTTGCATTATGTACACAATGTATAATTGTATTGCTAATATATAGCAATATTAATAATGCAATCATACATTTTGTACAAAATGCATATTTGAAAGCTGGCCAGGAAAGTGTACAATGTCGGAAATACATTCCATATAAAATTGCAATGATTTAACAGAAAGTACCTACAAGAAGCAATTTAAAATTTATCATTTTCGTTGCTGAAAAATTTAGAAAAAAAAAAAATTTAAACATAATTCAAGTGTTAAGTTTTAAATAACATTAAATTATAACATCAATACTCTAGAATATAATTTTTCTATCTTTTAGAGCTTTAAATGCTGTTACACTTTTAGAATCAATTGAGAATAACAATAAAAGCTCCACTTCATAAATATTCGGGGAAATAGTTCAGATAAAAGTTTACTTTGAAAAAATCATATGAACTTTGCATATGAATGTGAGATAGTTAAATTATTAGTTATAACGGAATATTAAATTTGCGAGTTTATAGTAAACTAGTAAGTGGATCTAATCCATCTGGCTCTCTTGTCAACAACAAAAAGCTAGAGCATGTCCTGAAGTGTTTAATGACTCAACAGATTCTATCAAATATGCTCATCTCATATTTTCAGTGTTTCGGAAGACAAGTCTTGTGAAAATTAATATATTCTGGATTAAAATTAGTATTTTGGGTTCGAGTCCCAGCTGTGTTATGGATATTTGTAATGATTCGGAATCCGCTTTAAACGGTAACTACCTATCTAATACGACTGAAGAGCACTGAGCGTAGGTCTGATAATCCTACACCATAAAAAGAAAACATCCTGTTTCGGAATCTGCCAGTAGGCAGTTTGCCATGATCCAACATGTACTGTAGTGCTAGGAAGTTAGTATCCTTCTATGGCAAACACAAGTTCTCTTACGATTTCCTATATAACGGGGAACATACATTCTAACGCAATTTGTTGTTTTGCTTTATACATGTTTAACTCGATGTACTTCAGTAACTGGTTTGGTTTGGTTTGTCGTTCTACTGTCATCTTGTGCATACGAGGGCTAAACAGACCGTGACCTACAGTTTAAAGTGGATTCCGAAACACTCACAAACATCTATGCCTCTGCTAGGAGCTTCAGTACCTAAAGGATTGATGAAAAACTGCATTTTACTTATTGCTGATGATTTTGATATTTACTTTTAGTTATATTTTTTCAAATGAGTCAAATTGAGATTATTAGGGAAATTAGCAATGATTCAAACATGCAATTTTCGACATGGTGGTCTCGAAAGATCTGGTAATGAATCAAAAGATTATAATTCCGATTCTATACTGTGATACTATCCGAATGATAAAATACTTGATTTTCTATAATAAAAAATAAATAAAATAAAATATATGTAACACAACTATAGCAATGCATACATTTCAATTGAAAAAAGTTGCTCGAAAATAAAACTGTATTTGAAAAAAAAATCATTAAAAAGTTTAGAGCATGCAATAAAAAAAACCAAATCATTTGAGGAGAATACATAGAATAGTATTAAGAGGTTAAAAGATTTAAGACGTTTAGGAGGTTATAAAATCCATTAAGAGGTTAAGAACATGCAATAAAAAACAAATCATTTGTAAAGAATATATAGAATGCTAAATGAAATTTCCCTTTTCTAATTTGTACTATGCACAATAATACCACTTACGCTTCTTCGGTTGTTACTTCATTCCTTGGTTCAGCTTTAAACAGATTCTCCTTAGCTCCACAAAATGCTAGTGCAAAACTTATCAGAACTAACAAAGCATGCATTAACCGAGATGCCAACATTTCACAATGTTTATTACCTACGATGCCTTCCTCTTACAACTAGAAATGCAAAAAGGAACTGAACTCTTGTAACTTTTCAGTTAGACAAAAGTTTATATTTTTTAAAACCTTAGAGAAACACTTGGCATTGAATAACATCAGCGGTCATTGGCCCAAAATACAAAAACGTCATTTTAAATCAAGTTGCTATTGGCTCCTTTGCTAAAGATTTGAGTCCTTGTATAGCTACATAGAAGCGAAAATCATTTTTTTTCTTTCTAATGCAGCTGGCAAATACAGACAGCTTGGTCTTTGGATGCCTTAAGGCAAGTGCTGCACAGACGTACTCACTTTGCATTACCCAGGGGGCACGTGTAACTTGAAGATGAGCCACGGACGCTGAGTAACAATGCCCCCTCAACACTCTACGATCCTATTAGACAGGGACCTACTTTCTAAAGTGGATTCCGAACCACTACAAACAATCATGGCACCGCCTGGACTCGAATCTGAAACCTGTGGTACCGAGCGCCAGAGCGCTAGCCACTCAGACATTCAGGCCCCTGCGAAAATCATAGTACGATGTAAAATCATTCCAATGTATAGATAAATAAATATAAATAACATTACAAAGCTGCTCGAATTCAGTTGTAAAAATTTTGAATAAAATACATCGATGAAGATTTTCTTTATGAATACATTGACATACAAGGCTAATAATTCATAGAGTTTCTAACCTAAATACTCAAAACCCAGCAAGGCAGCCGAACTAAAAGTATCGTTTAGATCAAGAGTCATCAACATCATCATTATTAGGGCAACAGATCGAAGGCCGTATGACTACTGGCAAATCTCGAAACAGTGGGGAGTTACGGTTGTTAGCCCAACGTTCTACAGTCCTATTAGATCCGGACCTACGGTTTAAAGTGGATTTCGAACCCCTACAAACTTTCATGGCCGCGCAAGGACTCGAACCCGAAATCTGTGGCATCAATTACCAGAGTCACTTGCCACTAACTGAGTCGTTAGTCACTCTGTCATCAGGCCCCTTAGATCAAGATTATGTATGATAAATTCATAAGTTAAAAAATATCTCTATTGTGGAGGATCCAATCAATTATATACTAATCCTAGGGAGGATTAGTCAAAACAATAGTGTTGGTCCATAAGAATGATGGATTTTTTTGTAAAGACTTCAAGAGATTACATTATTTCTTGTGCATTTCTTGTTCTCCTTTTAATCCACATAAAGTTGTTTTAAAAAATACATAAAATTATGTATTTATTTTGACAAATAACATGCAACAATTTTTAACCACATCTAATCATGATTTTGTCTGTTTATAGCAGGTGTCAAATAATTAATTGTTTGCTGCTAAAAGTAGATTTGATTTTTGTCTTTGCTTAACAGTAATCTCTTAAAATGGCAGCGGCCTCATGGT
>BPLQ01009232.1:21622-164549 GCA_021605075.1 Caerostris darwini
CAATATGTGAAATAAATTGTCCAATCAATCCGTAAAATCAGATACAAAATTAATGAATCCCATGTAAATTAATTATAACATTCTATGAACAGCTTTTTCAAGCAATACGTACCCTCAAAATATTACAAATCCCGTCATTTATGTTCACTAGCGGGGCCTGAATGGCCCTGTGGCTAGCGCTTTGGTGCTCGGTACCACAGGTTTCGGGTTCGAGTCCCGGCGGTGCCATGGATGTTTGTAGTGGTTCGGAATCCACTTTAAACCGTAGGTCCCGGTCCCAATAGGATCGTAGAGCGTTGCGGGGGCATTGTTACTCCGGTGGCTTATCTTCAAGTTACACGCGCCCCCTGGGTAATGCAAAGTGAGTACGTCTGAGCAGCGCTTGCCTTAAGGCATCCAAGACCAAGCTGTCTAAGTGTTTGCTAGCTGCATTAGAAAAAAAAATGTTCACTAGCTGACTGTATCCAAGCCAGAAACATCTCACGAAGTAACCCGATAGCATGAAAGATTGAAGGAAAATGCATAGGCAGTGCAATCCTGTTTTATGCAAAAATCGAGTCATGCGACTATACATATTAAGTACATTATATAAGCTTAGTTTGTTAAGTCGTATAATTAATTCCTGTTCATTTATACTACTTTAATGTCTTGTGATTACTGACTTTTGTTCATACTAATGCATTGATATAGAACAGTCAACCAATCTGGAAAAAGGACTCATTTCAAAATATTAAAAATGCATTTTACATTATATTTTATTTAAAGATTAAAACAAGGAACATACAAATATAAATACAATTTTTATAAACATGGTAACATGCACATTGAGACAGTCTACAAGACTAATAAAACTAAGACTAAAAATAATTTAACCATAGGTGCTCTGATATGCAGACAAGTTACTTTCCTCTGGGTCTTCTACCCTTTTCGTTGTTTGAGCAATTTGGCTTTCTCTTGTTGCGAGTGTCCTCGTATTCGAGCAGCCATGCCATGTGACTATCACATACAAAGGAATTATCTGTAAAAATATAAAAAAAATTAAATTTCCGGAGATTATTTTTAAACATTACCACGGAGGGGGGGGGGGCGGACCCCTCCTCAAATTTAAAAATAACTCAAAATCTCAGTAATTTTGCATTAGTTTAATAACGAGCATTTTTTTAGCATTTCCCGCTTTCCTTAAATAATAAATTTTTTTTTCAAACAGGTTTGTTTCATAAATTTTTTCTCCCATTTCCTTTATTTTTTTTATGACAAATTCAAGTATAAATTTAGTCAATGGGTAGATTTATTGCCAAAGCTGTCAATGGGTAGATTTATTGCCAAAGCTATCAATAGGTAGATTTATTGCCAAAGCTATCAATAGGTAGATTTATTGCCAAAGCTATCAATAGGTAGATTTATTGCCAAAGCTATCAATAGGTAGATTTATTGCCAAAGCTATCAATAGGTAGATTTAT
This sequence comes from Caerostris darwini, assembly GCA_021605075.1. NCBI lineage: Eukaryota > Metazoa > Arthropoda > Arachnida > Araneae > Araneidae > Caerostris > Caerostris darwini. Next base: position 23,083 of record BPLQ01009232.1, read on the forward strand.
TGCCAAAGCTAATAATAGTCTGGCGATAAATCAGAAGATATCAGCTTTGGCGACAAATCAAAGCTAATGAATGATCTTTCGATTCATCACCAAAGCTTTCGCGATCACCATTGTTGCTTTCGATATTATCACTACTACTAATTCCTTCGTTTTAAAAAAATGAAAAATAAACTCCTGCTATAATAAGCAATAAATAGCACCATCTTTTTTTCCTCGCGAATCTCCGCTCCATTCTTCTAGTCTATAAGACATCAAGCACAACTTCTCGCCAGTCTTTTGGCACTTGAAAGGCTCCTACTCAAATACCATGACATGAAATCACGATATCACTTGTAAACCCACGCTTGCATTAGTATTCTACAAGGTAATTCTAAATAAACGTTTTAGACCACATTTAAAAATTTATGCACGAGTTAATTTGTGGGATTCCATAAATATGAGAGGACTATATTCGGGATAGTTAGTTGAGGAATTAAAACTACAGCTCAATTGTTGTATGTTCTTAATTAAATTAGCATATTCCATAATCTATAAAATTTATAAAAATATTGCAACAAGGATTGAAACTTGATAATTTGGCTTAACAAATTATCTTTTATAGAAGTTACAATATATCAGTTTGACTAATTTTTGATAAAATTACTCAAAAAGTTAAGAAAATGCAAAAAACTTACAAATGACATCGAAATATTCCACTTGCAACCAGATTGCTTTGAAAGTTGTTTCGGGTAGTTGGGTGAGTTTATTGTTTTTCAAGGACAACTTCTTCAAGGAAGGCATATCCGAAAACATATCTTCAGGTATGGTTTCGAGTCTGTTATTACTGAAAAAAATTAAGTGGAAATTAAACGTGCATTGGTCCTGAAGAATTAAGGCATCTCACAATATATATCACAGAGTTTAATTAGCGAATCGAATATCCATGAAAACATGGAATAATTACAAAATCCACTGGTTTGTTTTTTCCAGAAACTTAAAGAACCAATTGTCTATAAATATACATTACAAAATCACTGTTTAATTTTAAATTAGTTGAGGAATTTTTCTTTAAATGTTTTTGATACGTCATTTAAAATTTTAAGTGACAAAAAAAATATTTGAAAAAAAATTCCACAATATTTATTAAAATGATTAAAATTTAAAAGCTAAAATTTTAATTTTAATAAAAAAATTAATTAAAAATAAATATAAATGATTTAAATATTTGAAATATTAAAAATTTTCATTTTCATTAAAATCCCTCCAAAATTAGCTTTCCTCCCTATTACACATCATTGCTTGAATCCGCCACATCCAGTTTTTCACGAGTTTGGTTTGGTTTGTCGCTCTAGGGTCCTCTTGTGCATACTTTAGACTAAACAGACCGGTAACTACGGCTTAAAGTGGATTCCGAACCACTACAAACACCCATGGCACCGCCGGGACTCGAACCCGAAACCTGTGGTACCGAGCGCCAGAGCGCCAGCCACTCGGCCATTCAGGTCCCAGTTTTCCACGAGATTATTGGCCGAATTATATTGTAGTCAATTATTGATATGTGTTATTCTACGTTTTTGCTCTCTGCTAAAAGAAAATCATAAAAACATTTATAAGGCAATAAACATACTCTAGATGCAGTTCTTCTAAATGATTGGCTGGTTGCGGAATCATGCTTCTTTTCACGTATCCCATCTTGTTGCCGTTGACAGCAAGCTTGCGTAGGTTGAAGAGATTGGCGAAAGCTCTGTCGCCCAACTTCTCGATTTCGTTGTAGTGCAGAGTGACTTCTGTCAGCGAGGTAGGGCCCTCTTCAAACCAGTCGTCGCCCACCTGAGATATGTGGTTAAAATTCAATTTCAATGTTGTCAGTTTACGGAGATGGTTCACTTCCAATTTTGTGGTATTCTCTTCTCTAAACCCTGTAATGCTGATTTCCTGAAAGAGAACAGAAGAAATGTGTAAGTTTAGAATTGTGCATTATGTATAAAAAACGCAGAATACATATATTTCTATCACTTATTAGAGAGTTTTTGCATACCGTATTTTGGATGTCCGTTACCTTTTTCCTTAATGCGCATGCTCATAGGAAATTGAGCATGCGTATCTGTAATAATGTTTCTTATGAGCATGCGCGCTAGGGAGAAAAAGCTAACGGACGTCCAAAATACGGTATGCAAAAACTCTACTAAAAGGCAAATTGGCAAACTGCCAAATCGGATGGATTCAAACAGTAGGGGAGATAAATAATTTTTGAAGGTGGGGCGGAGGGGTAAATATAATTTTTCTTAATTAAAATTTTCAATTACAAATCATCAAAAAAAAAAAAAAATGAAAAATAACCCACGCAAACTATTAAACTTTATTTTGAAACTATGGAGAGTTTTTGCATACCGTACGTTAGTTACCGTAGAACGTCCGTTAGCTTTTTCTCCCTAGCGCGCATGCTCATAGGAAACTGAGCATGCGCGCTAGGGAGAAAAAGCTAACGGACGTCCTACGGTAACTAACGTACGGTATGCAAAAACTCTCTTATTTCGCAGCCGTAGAAAATAGAGAACGTGCCTCTATTCTAACGAAACTGAAAGTTGGGGCGAACATCTCCAGTTCTTTTCGTGTTAGAGTTGGCGCTATATCACCCCTCCTTTCTTTTCCATGTTTTCATTTATATTTAGAAAATGGAAACATGTTACAGGAACAGAAAACTTAATGTCATATTGTTGAGATCTAATCGATATATTGTTTCCCCCTTTATTATATTGTTTCTGGCGAACTATAACAGTTGTAGTGAAACTGTCGTAAGTTCACCAGAAAAAATTATGAAATACCTCAAATTTGATTCGAGAGTTTAGATTGTTCTTAAAAATTTCAAAACATTATAGATAAAGCAACCATCGACAAGCATAAGCTGCAACCAGACTTTTCAGCTTTAGGCACAGTAGTAGTAACAACCAGACTATTCCGAGGACAATTTTTTCTGTCAATAAATCAAAAACATTTGCCCATGCATTAAAGAAATACAAATGTTTAACTTCAGTAGTGCAACATTATCTGCAAATCACTAAAACCATATAATCTTAATTTAACAATGAATATGTACTCAATATATATAACTCAAGAGTACATATATATTGAGTATTTTACATAAGAGTACATAAGGGTCTATTTGATTTACATAAGTGTCTTCAACAGTTTAGAACAAATTTATACGAAACATTCAAAGTCCTAGACCTCACTGAGATAAATTCAATGCTTCTAATTAACAGGAAAGAAATTCCTGGCAAATGATTATCATTAGACAAAGTAACAGTTTTAGTACAGTATTCAAAAATTCTTACTTTCAGAGTTTGATCCAAACCAGTGAGAACCGCTTGGCCCAAATCCTCCAGATTTTTAAATTTACAATCATAAATATCCAAGCCAACTATATTCCAGTTATCCAATGACCTTGAAGGTAGATCAAATATTTCAACCCTTTCGAGCAACAAGTCTAACTTGGTTTCTCTATCGAATTGATCCAAAACTTCCAGCAAATCTTCAATTGTCTTCCCTGAAAAACGAACTAAAGTAGCAATCTCATCACCTACTTCCATTTTCGAATATTCACTGTTGCGAGGTAACTTTCCGTAACTTGGGCACTGAGTTGATCCTGTTGAATATAAGCAACTCAGGAAAACCAAGAATAAACTGCAAGTTTTCGAATACATAATAAATGGAATGAGTTTCCTGAAAAAAAAAAATAAAATAATAAAGTTACAATTTGGTTGAACACATATCATAGAACTTTATTATTGTTTAACATGAAAGATCTATGACTGACCAAAGACAATAAGAAGAGTGGAACATTAAAATTTAAGGGAGGCTCTATGATCAGCTTAAAAAAAAAAAAAAAAAAATTAAAAATTTTATAATATTAAAAAAAATAAATTTTTTTCCCTAAAAAAAAAAAAAAAAAATAGAATTTACTTGAACATATAGCGAAGAATTTTAATATTGTTTAACTTAATAAATCTACGGCTGACCAAAGATAATAAGAATGATGGAACACTAAAAATTAAGGTTTTTTTTTTTAAAAAAAAGATGATAAATATTTTTTAAAATTATGACCTTAACAGAAAATAGATTTTACATTGCAAGTATTAAACAAATGGTAAAATTAGATGCAATGATTTTTTTTTTAATAATAAAAAATTTTAGTTATTTAGCCTAAATAAAAAATGAAATTAAACAACGAAAAAAAAAAAAAAAATCTTTACACTCACTGTAAATTTCGTTCTAAACAGCTAAGAAAAAGTAAATTTAATTCTCGGTTTAGTTCTTCAGTTAAAGTTTACACAACATTATTTTACAAACATCTACTTAATCCTAGACTAATCTAAATTTTTGCTTATTTTTAATTTTGTGAAAGCTTGGTTAAAAAATTGGTGCTTCATTGGTGCAAAATTTAGTTACGTCATGACGTACTGAATCGATGATAAAAGTCGTATTAACCCTTTTTTCTTGTATCCTTCATTTTCACTCCGATAATTCTGCGGCCTGGTGGCCAATTGGCTAGCGTTTTAGCCTTTGGTACCACAGGCTTCAGCTTCGAATCCTGGCTGTGGCATGGATGATTGTTAGTGGTTCGGAATCCACGTTAAACTAAAAAATCCACGTTAAACCATATACCCTAAAATGTTCAAAAGATGGCCATAGAGCGACAAACCAATCATATTAATTCAATCTTTTCATTTGCCTTTGCAGTACAGTTTGGAAATCGTATTCAGATTTTATGGACACCTCTTCTTATTCTGTACTTTTGGAATTAATGTGCATGTATGGCAAAAGCATAATTATGAATGTAATGCATTAAAAAATCCTCTAGTTGTATGTGCAGAAACATTTATTATTATTTAATTTTTTTTTAACTTCAGTGAACTTCATGTTCTACTTATATAACGAGTATGTGGAAACGGATCACGATCAACGGGTAGAGGTTTTTGAAGGTAATTTTCCCTCATTTATGGGTCATAATATGAATCCTGAAAAGCTCCTACCAGGACTGAATATTGAGGCCGATTACACACGTGGTTACAACCCTTCTGTCAATGAGCCGCAAGTCTAGCTATATCGAAATTTCAATCAAATTCCCCACATTACTAATAGTTATTAATTACTTAAAATAAGACTGCGCAACCAACACAAAATCAATATTTTATGAATTATTCCATTGTTCATGACAATTAATAGCCAACATTTGAATTGTATCAAAATATGAATAACCGAGACTTTTTATGCTTTTGTTATATGCTTTTATGCAGTTACTGCCCATTTGCCCATTAATGCATAACTCGAACAGTTCAATGACGGGTGAGGGAGAGAGCATTAGAGAGTTTTTGCATACCGTATTTTAAAAATACGGTATGCAAAAACTCTCCGTAAAAATACCGTATTTTAAAAATACGGTATTTTTTTTCTCCCTAGCGCGCATGGTCATAGGAGACATTATTACAGATACGCATGCGCAATTTCATATGAACATGCGCGCAAGGGAGAAAAAATACCGTATTTTTAAAATACGGTATTGTACGGTATATGGTATAAAATACGGTATTATACGGTACGCATGCGTATCTGTAATAATGTTTCCTATGAGCATGCGCGCTAAGGAGAAAAAATTTTGCATACCGTATTTTTAAAATACGGTATGCAAAAATTCTCTATTGCCTTTAAATATTTTTGAGTTATTTATCCCATATCTGCATGGCATATTGGTTAAGACCTGGTAAGCTCACACCAGGTAGAGACACTGTCGAAGCGAGACATTTAAATACGCCATCTGAATCGTTATTGTGTCATTGCTTCTGAAACCTGCGTTTGCAACAGATGGTGCCACCATATTCGAACCTTAGACAGCACGAATATTAGAGAGTTTTTGCATACCGTATTTTTATAATACGGTATTTTTTTCTCCATAGCGCGCATGGTCATAAGAAATATTATTACAGATACGCATGCGCAATTTCCTATGAGCATGCGCGCTAGGGAAAAAAAAATACCGTATTATAAAAATACGGTATGCAAAAACTCTCTATTAATTGAACACGTTCGGAAAAATTAGGCAGCAAGCAAGCTTGAACGTTTGCAATATTTAATTTCTCTTTATTTTAATGTATTTGTAGTTTAATCTTTACTCTTTTAAATATATCTAACAATGATTGCTCGCACGATGTTGATTCTACAAAGACACTAACAAATAACATATACATTTTTTTCTTGTATTCTTGCTGTAAACCTAGTTGGATTCATTGATTTACTCATTTCTTAACCAAGGGTATATGTATTCATTGCAATAGATTGTGCCTATCCACTGTGATTATTTTGAACTCCGTATAAAAATAAGTTATTGTGAATAAAATGCGAATATAGCACAAGATTTCACATGGACGAATTGAGGTTTATTTTAAAATTCTTTCAGAAATGAAAAAAAAAAGAGCGAAATAAACTGCGTGCTTACTTTTAAATTTTTTCTTATATTTTATTAAATAAATTCATTGACTTGATGCATTCGGTCCAGGAAAATGTAAAATATACGGGGATAATTTTTTTTGAAAAAACGTGAAAACATATTTTAATTGAAATTAAAAAAAAGTTCAAGTTTTAAAAAGTTTAAAACAGGGAATCGATTTCATCAAAATCCATTCCATTAAAACAAAACGGCAGTTTGAGTAAGAAATATTGATTTGTAATGCAATTAATTGCGTTTTATTTCAATTGAATATTTTCCTGCGATTTAAAATGGAATACCAATTATAAGATATTAAATTAAATTTTGGATTGTTCGTTTGTCTTAGAAAGAAACATTTGAATTTCTTTAAGTTATGCACTCCCAGAGTACTTTTATTTGTTTACTCAATTTCTTCTATTAGCTGACACTCTCCATATATATATCTTGTTCAAATTTTCAATCGTTCATAAAATACTTGTTATTCATCCACTCAAGTTTAAAAAAAAGATATTTGAACTTGTAGCGGATGGCACTTAATGTTAATACAGTCTTTTCAAATATTAATTCATTAATTTAATTCAATTTAATTAATTAATTTTAGTTTTTTTTTTAGATTTAAGTTGCATGTATCAACCAATAGAGGGCTCCAGATAAACTTAAAAAAATGAATGAAAAATATTTATAAAAGACTTTCTGCACTATAGTGGAAAAAAAAGGAAGAATTTACTTTAAAAATTTTTTTTTTATATTACTTGTTCTTGTTTCATTTATTTTAAAAAAAAAAAAAATAAAAAAAAAAATTGTCTGACAATTTATACTGTTAATCCGTTTACAATGATATAAATGAACTTTTTTTATGACCTTGATGTCTAATATTGGAATAAAGCTCACAAAAATACTCGAGAGAAAGAATGATTCCACTAATCTCATCACAGAAAACGAAATAGGATTATGTAAGTTGTTATTAGTAAAGTGTTGTTAATTACGCATGTTTTGTCTTCGGGGAATACTTTAATAACATATGTATTAGTATGTTATTAAAGTATTCCCTGAAGAAAAATCTATAATTGTTTGTTAAGAACATTGCAGTCATCATTAGTTTGCTTTTAGGCAGTTGTAGCATTGCAATTAGCACCGAGAAAGATTGTTCAGTGTTATCCTTCCAACAAGCTGCAGGACTCTCTTAAACAAAATGAGGACATAACAAATTGAACTTTGAACACGAACTTTTCTTATAGAACTCTTAATAAGGACTTTCAATCAAGCTCCTCATAATATCAAAGTCATAATGACCTTCAATGTATATATTTTATCTTTTTCTTTTATTTGTTTTTCTTTTAGTGCATCATTGTTGTAATCAGGCTTTGTTAATTATCGTCTCAATTGTTTGTCAAATGTGTTTTGTATTTGTATGTATTGTAATTTTTGGTCTTTATTAATAAAGTAAGGCTTTATAAATGGTCCCCGGTGGGGGCTAAGTACATGGTTGTCGGCCGACTCAGGTGCACGGGGTCTTGGCCGGGTCTCTCTTGTTTTGGGATTGGGTTGCCGTTGCTGCAAAGATCATTGGGAGCGTATGCCTTCGATCTAGGTCGTTTATCATAATTGAATATCCTTAAGGTCCGTCCAGACGAGAGTGAATAAGGAGCAAGCGGCTTTCGTCTCAGTTTGAACTCGAAAACACCACGTTATCTCTGGCTGCGAGTGACAGGTGGTCGTAAATGAGGTTCCATTGATGCGTGGGAAAAATAGACTTTTGCTGGTGCAGGGTCGAGACACAGGATTTTCTGTTAAGGGTTGTATCAAACTGATTATTAATGGATTCGCGAATGGGAATCATACTCGTCTGGACAGGCATTTAAACGAATGGTCTTTTACGGCGTTAAACATTTCTTAAAAGTGTAAAAATATTGCGTATTGCGTAGTATGCTCTTTATCTAATCAATTGGATGTTTGAGGTTGGTTGGGTTTATCGCTCTACAATCATTTTGTGCATACGTTAGGCTAAACAGACCGGTATCTACAGTTTAAAGTGTATTCCGAACCACTATAAACATCCATGGCTCCGCCGGGACTCGAACCAGAGCGCTAGCCACTCGCCCACTAGGTCCAGGATGTTTGAGGACGTTAAGTGAAGTATTGTTCGCACTTGCGTGCTTGGATAATCCTAACGGCGAAAAGACGTATATGTATGAGCCTGCGTACGTAGAACCTCTAGCGGTAAAAAAAGTGTGTTAGTGTCGTACCTGATCGACAAGAGTGAAATAGCATGGCCGCGCGTGGCTATGGCTATTAAAAGAGTACAATAATAAATGTATTTGTTTAATTTGCATTGTGTATGATTAATTGGTTAAGTGAGTCCCAAATATACAGTCCACTGAGTACTATATTGCGAGGACAAGTACAGTTATCATTAATTGTATGCATTATGACTATGATGATCAGTTTAATATATGTGAAGTTTTGAAAAGTGCTCCGAAAAATCCCAATATCTAAACAAATTGTGGCATTTATTTTAAAAGGAAAAAGCTATTGTGTATGTAATAATGTCATAATTATAGTATTAAGCATTTTAGGAGACTGAAGACATTACAGTCTGCAATAACAATTTATTCAAATAAACATTGGAATATAATGTATATTCAGAATAGTTAAAGCAGCACAATGAATGCATAAAGAAATTTTTATTAATTATACAATTCTTCAAGTCACTTTGGGCTGTATTAATAAAGTTTTTCTCAATCAAGTTATGCATTCAGTTTCAATATATCCACTGCGAATCTTTACATTTTTGTGTTTATTCCGAGTAATTATCTAATCTCAATAATAAAAATATATATCTAAATAATTACCAAAATTGCCTAGTCAAAATATAAAAAAAATAAAGAAAGAAAAAATAATGCCTAACAAACTCCATGCAGATATCTATATATAAAGCATCCCCATATATTTTTTTGTTGATTAATATTAAGTTCACTTGAAAAGAAAATTGCTTCATATTCTTAACACGAGAAAATTCTGACATTATTTACTTGATTAATTTTGTGTTTTGAATTATGTAATAATTCTTAAGATAAAAATCCTTCAATCTGATTCTGAAAATAGAATCTTGCTTCTGGTACATAAATTTCTACAGTTTTCACAGAAGACATAGAATAGAAACTCATGTCTTTGTTAACTGAAATGTTTCTTTTAATAAAAGTAATAAAGATGAACTTTATTGAAAAGGTCAGGAGAGGCAATTTTTTTGAAATATGAATGATACAGAAATTTTTTTTAAAGAAATAACTAATAGAAAAAATTATTTTTTGCTGGAACAAAAATAAATTCCACATAGATTGAATATATCGAAAGAATCATTCATTTCCTTCATTTTCTTCACTTATACAAGGGTGACGTAGATAGATGGAAGACGGTACATTAAGCAACCAATTATTAGAATCGCAAGCAATAGGATTTTCTGAAAGGAAAAAATATAAATTCAGTAATGAAATTTGCTTGTCTGAAATTCAGACTGACCAAAAGTATAATAAAACATATATTAGTACAACTTTCAAAAAGAAAAAGTATGCAAACATTTATATTGAATGCAGTTCATATATTTCTTATCCAAAGATCTAAAAAACAGACTACGATTTTAAAAAAAAAAATTTTTTCTTCATTTTTTTTTTTTAAATTTAAATGTTTTTATAAAAAGTTTCAAGAAAAGTGCGATAGAAGTATGATGTCACAAAGGGTCAGCAGGAAAAGGATTTTTTTTAATAGAACCATAAACAACGGGGATTGCCTATAACATATTATTTAGCATAGGAAGATGTTCATAATAACCTCTCATATCAATACATGCATGCGTGCACCGTAAAGTAGCTAACTATACAAGAGGGTGCTCAACAAGACTAAACTGATAATGACTTGTCATTAAATCTGCCGGCATTGGTATTGCAGTGTGATGGGTAGCATTTGGTATATTCCCTCGAAATTTATAATGAATTATCACTATACTGATCACAGATAAAATACATATCGCAATATTCCCAAATGGAATACTATAACTATCACTATGCAAATATTTACAATATTTCAAGCAACGCCATGGTGATGGATGCATTAATGATGGATATTGAATTGCGTTAACAAACACACAGCTACCGCCCATCTGTCTGAACTATTCCAACAAGCCTAGGTATAACGTCGTCTGTCTCCTTGCACTAGTTGCACAAATGACTACTTCCACAACAAAGATACTTCCAAGTTTTATAAAATATGTAAAATAGGATAAATATTCTTTTGTTTTGTTTCATTTATGTTTTAAGGTGTATATCATTAAAAAATATTCATTCATCACAGTATTGGCTAGATTATTTTCCGAGTTAATTCAAAGCAGCATATTTCGTCACTTATAAACTGAAAATACAAATAGGGAATTATTCATCTGAGGCGAACGTCATTTGACATTAAAAACGTCACTGGCGGACGTATTTCATAGTACGCGGCTTTGTCGCTTGGCGTTAGAAGCGTCACTGGCTGAACTATTTCATATTATGCTGCTTTGTCGTTTGGCATTCTGCAAAATGCCAAGAAAATTCATAAAATATTTATTGTTTTCTACCTCAAAACACCCGATATTCTGTGCATTACCTAGGAATTCTTTGCAATTCCAGTTAAATAAATAAGTAAAGATTCTTTTTTAGCCACATTCCTCCCCTCTGTGGAGCCTGATTAAAAAATAGAGAGTTTTTGCATACCGTATTTTGGACGTCCGTTAGCTTTTTCTCCCTAGCGCGCATGCTCATAGGAAACATTATTACAGATACGCATGCGCAATTTCATATGAGCATGCGCGCTAGAGAGAAAAAGCTAACGGACGTCCAAAATACGGTATGCAAAAACTCTCTAATGTCATTTAACTGAAGAACACCATCTTGATAAAATCAAGTTAAATGGATACAAATTTTTACGATTCACGATTTTACGATTTTTACGTTTTGTTTAGGGCCTCTATTTTATTTTACAGTTGAAATTAAAGTACTGATCAAAACGCTGTTCCGTTTGGAAAATTCAAAACTAAGCCATTTCCAGTCATCAATGATTAAAATTAAAAAAAAAAAAATCGTAATAGTCCTCTGAAGTTGACTGAGGGACAATAATTGCCAAAGTAACATATCTTCAATGAACGATGTAAATAATGAAGAACTAATATTTATAGCATTGATTGAATGAACGAAAACCACGAATTCTAGAACGTAAGGAAACTTCAAATTTTATTCATTTCAGAATTTCAAGCAAAATTTTTAGGAGCTTACCTAGCATGTTGATTGATTGTATTGTCTTCCATACTGGTTTATAAGTACTGTACGGCATTTTTCTAATCATATTGTTACGCAGTGACAGATGTCTCAAAATAGGCATCTTTGTAAACATATCCTTGGGAACATCATGAATCTCGTTATCTCTGAAAAAGAAACACTAAAATTAAAAAAAATTGTTTTATAGATTTCCATTAATCATGTTCGGACATGCTACACTTATCGCTGTAAAACTTCTATTATTCAACGATTTAAATAAAAGTTGCGTAAATAAAAATATGATTTCTAAAATATGATTTCTATAATTATTTATCATCAACCATTAAATTAGTAGTTCGTAAAAATTCTGATTATGAAAAGCACATCAATATCTATTTTACTGCTGTTAAAAATGTGTTTTTTAAATTAACGAGTTTCCTACTTTAAATCTGATGCTTGTATTAAAAAAAATGACTTAAAACTCATTACCTCTTAACAGTCCCTTCACTTACCGTTTACAAGGAAAAATACTGCCGAGTGTCCAAATGAATTCCAGTATTAGCTATATGTGTAGGTTTAACCCTTTTTCGATTCCTTCTATTAGTTTACACTCTCCCTATATATATGTTGTTCAAATTTTCAATCGTTCATAAAATACTTTTTATTCATCCCCTCAAGTTCAAATACATTTTTTTTGAACTTGTAGTGAATGACACTGGATGTTAATGCAGTATTTTCAAATATTAATTCATTAATTAAATTTAATTAATTAATTTTAGGTTGTTTTTTTTAGATTTAAGTTGCATATATCTACCAATAAATGGCGCCAGATAAACTTAAAAAAATGAATGAAAATTATTCATAAAGGACTTTCTGCAATAGAGTGAAAAAAAAGTAGGAATTGACTTAAAAATTTTTTTTTTATATTACTTGTTTAAAGACAACAGAAATGTATATTATTTTGATAAAATTATGATAAGCTATTCAGAGACTTGTCTATCAATATAGACTTTCAAATCCTGAATACGTATATAGAAAAATAATCCGACATGAGTAACGCTTTTCTGTTTTGTATTCGTATTGGCAAAATATTTTGATAAGACCAGACCTTTCCTCATTGAGAATTGATATGAAGAAAGTTTTGGCCATCCTAGATTGTAGGGTATTCAAATCGACTATTACTGACAATTTAAGCAGAACACAAACATAAGTTTAAGGACAATAGATAGCAGCTGGTACAAGCAATGCGTTTTATTAAAGAAGCCTTATTGAATTGCAGTTATCAGTGATCAGTATGCTTATACATGTAAAAAAGATGTGCCCTTGGAGGAAGTCAAAGAATAAGTGATTTTTTATCTTCAGAAAAACCAAGTACTTTTGCAATTACAATGGCATTACAAAAATTATAAATATATAAAAAAAGCGTTTGTAGAACTCTAGTATGTCTAGTAGTATGATAGTTTTATATCTTACCATAGTATCTCGTTATATGAGCAATATATAAACATCACTGTGTCTCTGTTGTAGAGATTATAAACTATCTTTGGTTTTGGATATTATACAAAATATCTTACCCAAGGGAATATTAATGTGAAAAACTATAAATTTTTAATAACGTTTTACCTTTGGTGCATACATTTTAAATTATATTTTACGATACTTAACTCGAGAAAGAGCTCTAACAACATGTTGGCAGGCTTTGGCAGCATGCTTCTTTGCAGGCGTTCCAAGTAGTTTCCAGAGATTGACACGTACATCAGATCTACAAGATTGGCGAAAGATCTGTTTCCGAATATCTCGATGCTATTGTTGTGCATATACAGCGTTGTGAGCGATGTCGGGCCATTCTCAAACCATTCATCACCCAGTTTCGTGATAACATTTTCGGAAATGTCCAAGTGTTCAATGACGCGGAGATGACCGAGATTCAATTTGAAGTTTGGGTCGTTTGTATCGAAACACGATTCGATTATCAATACCTGTTAAAAAAATGAAAGAAATGTAGAAAATAGGATTTAGAAAGTTTATGTAAAAAGTTATGTTATTATGTAATGATTAGAATATCAATAAAGATACCTGCAAAGAAAGCAGTAAATTTGATATTTAAAGTTTCGATACAGCACAAAATCGAAAAAAAAGTTCATTTACATAATCATTTTTTTAAATTTACAATGGCAAGAGAAAATGACAAACACTTACGAGATCAAAACAGGGTAAAACACACACAAGAAAAAAAAGAAAACAATGGAATAAATTATTTTTTAACTTTTTAGTTTGATTAACTCTAAAAGCATGTTTTTATAAGCAAGCTATAATATTTAAATGAGGTCCCGGTATGGAGGACTGGAACTATAGTTCTTACAATATTTTAAATGTGAGTAAAACAAAGGCTAAATGCGAATAAGTCGAGCCAGCCAGGATTCGAACAGGGAATCTCCTGATCCGTAGTCAGGCGCGTTATCCGTTGTGCTGCTGTCCCACGTTGGTTTTAATGCCTTAGGTACTTTCATTCTACATGGGTTAAATTACTCTTCATAAGTTAAAATAAATCACTAATGATTATTAAATCCAAATCAAATCAATCAATCCAAAATCAAAATATTTTAGTGCCGTCGGTCCTTGATAAGTCTACAACGTTTAAATTAAATCTGATCGCTTAAAGTAGGACAAAATCGAGCCCAAAGAGTGAGTTACAAACAAACATACAGGTGAAACTAATAAAAGCGTTTTAAAAAAAGACAATGTCTTATTAGCAAAGTTCTAGCGCTCTAATATCTTTTCACCTCGAAGTCCCCAAGCAACGCCTGACATCTTGTTAAGTGGTGTCTGTAAATGATCTCATCTTCACCACAGAGCGGACAATTTGGGTTATCAAAAATGACAATGAGGTGCAGTTGGCTCGCTAAACAGTCATAGGCCATCGCAAATCTCAATTCCAATTTTCTTAGATTGGGACAGGCCACCCACATTCCATTGTAGGACACTCTGGGAGAGTTGCTGCATGCCGATAGTAGATATTTTAAGCCTAGGATGTTATCAGGGCGCACCACGAGGAAGTAGATCTATTGTCGCACCTCTATAATAATGTATATCTCATATTTGACTACAAGACATGTGCCACAAGCCATGCATGCCAGGAAATCTAGGTACTGTAATCAACTTTGATATTGTGATTTCATAAAGGTTTTATTGTACATTTTACAAAGCAGTTTAAACGACAGAGCATTCATTTAAATAAAACATATGGTTTTACTATTTAAATATTTACAAAATTATATTAACAGTGTCTTTTAAGAATAGGAAATTGACGCAAATCAGGGGCATTCAAATCTTAACAACGAACATATAATTCTGAAAACAGCACAATCTCTTTGACGTACAAAGTACCCATTCTATTATCAACTGCTGCTAATATATTCTTGCATATATCGTTTCGATGATGTTATTACAATCTCGCCTCTTAAATTTATTATCACATTATAATAACATTATAATAATAATATAATCACATTATATAACTGAAAAAAGCAATGGCACAAATTTTAAATTCTTACTAAAAATAGTTCCATGAACCAATTGAAAGCTCTTACCTTTAAAGTATCTTCTAGACCAGCCAGAGGTACTTGTCCTTCCTCACTTAGATTTTTAAGATCAGTATAATACAATGACAGACTCTCTATATACCATCCCCTGAAAAGTTTCGAAGGCAAGTACTTCGGAAACTCCATCATCGTAAGTATCACATTAAGAACGAGAGTTTTTCTGAACAGTTTCAGCGATTTCTTAAGATCCCTCAGCGATCCATCTTCGCACTCCAGAGTGGTATCACCTTCCTCAGGATAATCGACGGTGCAATCGCAAGTTCCTGGCATCAGTTCATAACTAGGACAGTCTCTGATATATCGATTGGGATTTGATTCAACCAAACTTAAATATCCCAGCAAAAGCACCAGAGAAAAGTAGGTTTTCATGGAGGTAATATCTGTTGCAAAATAATAATAAAAATTTATGAGATTTTACATAAATTCTTGTTTAAGTGAAGAAAAATTTGTCAGGGATAAGGATAAGGCGAGAGAATAAGGATAGATTATCCTTTTACCATATCCATTACTATATAAGGGCATATCAACATTTAAGATCTCGAAAACCAGTGATCATATTTACATTGACTAGCTTTGATATTTAAGTTGCAATTCACATAGAAGCAATTTACCATGATACCCTAGTGGTTCTCAAAGTTTTTACTTTTCTTAAGTTAGAAAATGTTGAAGCACTTCCTTTATCATTATTTAACTAATTTGTCTTTAAATCTTAATGTATTATAATCTTTATGTTAAACTTTTTTTATTTAGTTTATTTGTTTTAGTAATACGTGTATAACGATTTACTTAAAATTAAAGACACTTGGATATTAGGTTCAAATTATTATTCAAAATTATCACACGTTTGAAGATTAATTCAATTATCAGTTGCCTCTTCCTGAAAAAATCATTAAACAATTAAAGATTAATTCAATTATTAGTGACCTCTTAATGAAAAAATTATCAAACGAAGATTAATTAAATTATCAGTATCTCTTCCTGAAAATATTACAAACGTTTGAAGATTAATTCAATTATCAGTAGCCTCTTCCTGGAAATATTACAAACGTTCGAAGATTAATTCAATTATCAGTAGCCTCTTCCTGAAAAAATTGCCAAACATTTGAAGATTAATTCAATTATTAGTAGCTCCATTATTTAATTAATTTAATAGTAGCTCTATTATAAAATTTGTTTTTAAATCTTCAAGTACACTTAATTTTCAATTTATTCAGAAGCATCAAATTGTAACAGTGATTTTCTAGCAAACAAAACAACCAACGGAACATTTTTATTAAAAATTAGAAAACAGTAAAAAGAATAATTCATATTCAAGATAATTTAAAGCTGATCATTAGTAACTGTCCTTCCATGTGAATTTCGATAAGTCGGCAAAGCTACTGTTTCATGAGGAACATGCTAATTTATTGCAAAAGAAAAAGTAACTGAAATTTCATGTTTTCAACCTAGAATTTGAGTAGGAATTGGGAGAAACTAACAACTTCAAGTTTGGTTCGATTCGTAGCTTCGATTCGATTTTTTTGCACACTTTAGACTAATTAGAATGGAACTACAGCTTCAGGTGGATTCTGAAAAACTCGGAAACACCCATGACACAGCCGAATTCGAATCTGAAATCTGAGCTACCAGAGGCCAGAGAGCTAGCCAACTGGCCATCAGGCCGCAACAACTTCAAGAGGTTGCAAAAGTGAGATTGGTACAAAAAAAATGTCGCCATATTAATTTATGCAAATGTGAGAATGACTCATTTTATTGCAATCCCAATTTCAGAACATGAACTGAAATATACGCAATTATAATTATGTTTTCATTTATCAAAAAATTATTAGTAAATTCAAAGGGAATATTTACTTTCATTCGTTATATTTATACATTTATTCCGTATATTTCCATCACAATAATACAATTATAACCAAAAGTGATCTACTTAAATATTATTAAAATACATTTTAAAGAAAATTTAATAGTCAGGTAACATTTCCGTAAATATTTTTTTTAATTAAAATTTCATTTATTCCACTTTTAGCAGTATTTTCACAAATCTTTAAAAATAGTTCCACTTAAATGGGAAGATTTATAAACATCTTTTAATTTGAATCAGGTAAAAATGACTATAAAAATATTAATATATTAAATATTTAATGAAAAATTTATATAATTGTTTTATAAACACATATTTCTCATTTTTTAAATGCAAATTTTACGGAAGTCCCAAGTTTCATAGAATATAGAAACTTGCATATGTAACAAGAAGAAAAGAACTTTATCGATAACTTTTCAATAAGAACCGTTGGAACGGAGGACAGATGTAAGATATTAAAAGAAAGGTTTGATTACCAAAGAGTTAACATGCATTTTTAAACGCTTTCTTTAAAAGCTAGATAAATACATAAACTCATTTCAGCTATTTTACTTTTCTCAAATAAAAAGTCAATGAGTTTTATTTCAGTAAATAAATAAATATTACTGAAAGGATGATTTACATTTAAGAAGAAGAAAATTTTTATTATTAATTAGTAGTTTAGATAATAAAATTTATTTTTGATACTACTAGTAAAAATTGAATTTTAGACTACTCTAATAACTAACTTCTTCGGAAAGATTTTAATTTACTAGACTTTCGATATGTTTCCAAAATTCGAAATTTAATATCGGGATCTACGTTTTGTATTATTTTTGTCTATCTCAGTTTGAATTTGAAAATATTTTCCCACATACCTGAAAATTAACAACTTTCGAATTAACTTGAATTTCTGTATTTTTTTTCTCTGTGATTAGATGTGGATTTTTCAAAAGTTATCTTTTCAAGCAATATAGTCACGCTATATTACAACAGACTTGACTTGACTAGGTGCCTTGAGATTTATGCTGGTTGATGCTGCTTTATCTCAATTGATCCAAAGGGTTACAACAGATTATAACTGGTTCATCATCATCAGTGGCGCAACATCGCCATGGTGGGCCTAGGCTGTCTGCCTACTGGCAGATTTCGAGACAGGAGATGCAATCTTTTTACGGGGTAGGGTTGTCATATTAGATCATATTATACCAACAGTCATATTAGTCAAATTAGGTAGGTCCATCATATTAGCCGGCCCAACAGACATATTAGACCGGACCTAGGAGTTTAAAGTGTATTTCGAACCCCTACAAACACCCATGACATCGCCGGGACTCGAACCCGAAATCTGTGGCACCGAGCGCCAGAGTGCTAGTGATTGGTTCGGAAACGGAAACGGAAGAATTGATTACTTTTTTTAAGGGTGCTGGATACATATAAAAACGATATTATTGCAAATATATATTTAAAATATATTTATTGGAAAAAACAATTTCAGATATTTTTTTTATTTTATATGTGATTTAAAATTTTAATTGTTAAAAATTATTTTTATTGTAAGTGAAATCGCCCTGTAATTGCCGTTCTCTCCTATTACACCGCTATGAATCCAACGACCTGATGGCCAACTGGCTAGCTCTCTGGCCCTTGCTACTAAAAGCTTCTGGTTCGAGTCCTGGCGGTGGCATAGATGTTTGTTGGTGGTTCGGAATCCACGTTAAATTGTAGGTCCCGGTCTGTTTAGCCTAAAGTGCACCAAGATGATCGTAGAGTGACAAACCAAACCAAGCTATGAATCCATCCGCCTGGATGGCTTGCCGATTTTCCAAGTTCAACCTATATTAGTAAGTTTTTCTGTATTGAAGAAAACGTAGGAAATTTCCATCTGATGCTATTCTGGCCAACCTACGTTTCTGAATATAATGCGGAAGGGATTTTAAATGTAATATTAAATGAATAATTAGATTTTAATTATTAACTTATTTAAAGATCTTTAAATGTAATGTTGTTAATAATTATATTTAAATTAATAATTTTTCTGCATTGAAGAAATCGGGAAATTTATATTTGAACAATTGTTGTTTCTGAAAGGGCATTTAAAATCGCGAATTTTTTTATTGATCAAAAATAATGTTTCAATATTAAAAAAATATATTTTGAATGAAATTTAATATATTTGGATTTGTAATTTACTACTTAGGATAAACGAATAAGACAAATAATGTTTCATTATTTTGATTAATAATGTTTTAGGTTAGTCTTTCTAATCTTTCTAAACACCTCTAACAGTGAAGTATTTAATATTAAAAGTTGGTTAAAACCCCAATTTCTTGAGTGCATAATCGAATCATTGTAATAAGTTTAAAATATAGCATAATAGATTACATAAACCCAGCCATTTTGGAACGCTGTTCTGCGTGTTTGAATCATAGAATCATTTAAAATATCATCTTTATTCAGTTTGTACCCATTGAAAAACTCATCACTTTCAAATGAGTTATACAGCAATCCAATTAAAGTTTTCAATGTGGATTTTAATAATGAGGGTATATTTACTAACGTGTTAGAATAAGTTTATCAATAATTGTGAGTCTTCTATTTCCTATGATTAGCAATCTTAAACTGTTTCAATTTTATGTTAAAAAAATTTCGCAGATTAGTATATATTTTTTACTTTCTCGAGTTCATTTGTGTGGAAATTGAAGAATAATCTTATGAAGTGTGATTAAAATTCCCCACAAAATTATCAGATGTCTAAACAAGATAACATTTCTTTCATCTATTTATCTTTAGTAAGCATTTAGTTAAATAAATGTATGACTTGAAGAAAACAATCTTTGACTACACATGTGCTTACAGCTCAATGAAGCATTTTCGCATTTTGGACGGTATTTTTGTAAATATTTTAGCCGGCCTTTTCTGCAAATTAAATTGACAGGGGAGGACTCCACATCCTGACGACCATGATCTCCCGACTTATCCTTTATTGATGCTTAATAGTCATGCGTATGAAAGCACAACGTTATCTGAGGAGGACCTCATCAAAACGAATCAAAGTACGTGCTCATGAAACACCTGGAAAATTGGAACAAGTTTGCCAATTTGTGAAACTGCAACGATGCAAAACATAATGTGTAATACATGGTAGCAATTTAAGCCCTATCTATAACATGTTGCACACACTGTTTAATATATACGTAAATGCAGAATGATTTTGTAAATCATTCCTGCATCTGTTTATTTATATTTTATTTTTTTCTTTCTAATGCAGCTGGCACTTAGACAGCTTGGTCTTGAATGCCTTAAGGCAAGCGCTGCACTGACGTTACTCAATTTGCATTAGCCAGGGGGCGCGTGTAACTTGAAGATAAGCCACGGAGTAACAATGCCCCCGCAACACTCCACGATCCTATTAGACCGAGACCTACTGTATAAAGTGGATTCCGAACCACTACAAACATCCATGGCACCGCCGGGACTGAAACCCGAAACCTGTGGTACCAAGAGCCAGAGCGTTAGCCACTCGGCCATTCAGGCCCTTATTTATATTTTATTCCTCTTGCATTATTAGAGCGCATAGCGCGTGTTTGCCTTTATATATTCTTCTGCAAAGGTAATTTATTTTGTTCTCGTTGTTATTTTGTTATTATCCTTTCGAATCATTCCATATGCAAGATGATTCAATGGCCAAGGGACAAACTTTGTGGGGTGGTATAGCTAATTAAAACATAAATTTTTTGTTTAAGAATGTATGGTCGGAAGTGAAGTGTTGAAGAAGAGAGAAGTATAGTGCTTATTCACAACATGCTTTGCAAAGTGCAACTTTTATTAAATGTTTAAAATAGATGCTCAAAATTTCGACCATCAATAATAATATATTATGGGTAGCATCGAAGTAGTAATTGATTAACAGTTCCAATAATTTCGCACACGCTTGCAGTCACAATGGATTGTCGAGCAATGTGGTCCTCAATTTTGTCAACTGGAGTCTCGTAAATAAAAGCACAGTTGCAAATACAAAGTTAGAATAAAATAAAGAGCGCTTCGGGGTAGCCAACCAGAGGACTTGAAACTTGTCCTATAATGGTTATCATTCGGTGCATTATGCTTGGCTGATGCGAGAAATTTTGTTTGAAAGTGTGTTTCTTCCTCAACGCATCACTTCCGACCTTACATTCCTATACAACGCCCCCCCCCCCCTACTTTGCCATCCCTCAAAGTTTGCCCCATGATAGTTGAATCTACTTTATATATATATATATATATATATATATATATATATAATTCCGAGAGTCGTCTAGGTGACCTCTACCCCTCATATCCTTCCTTTCTATATATATATAAAGGATAGGAGGGGTAGGGGTCTAAATATATAGGATAGGAGGGGTAGGGGTCACCTAGACGACTCTCGGAATTATACAATGCTAAGTCAATGCTAAGTCAATGCTAAGTCAATGCTAAATCAATGCTAAGTCGAAGTCGAAAGTGCAGGACTTTTTTTAGGGGCATGAGAGTTTTTAGGGGCATGAGAGATGTTTTTTTAGGGGTATGTGAGTTATAGCATTTTTAGTGTTCATCACGTGCAGTCTACTCGGCTGACTATCGATTGGACTCCGGTGTGAAATGATGGAGCCATGTTCCATCAATTGTCACATATCGACTGAAAAATTCGGGTTTATTACGATTGAACAGCTCCAAACACTGCTTAGAATCATCAATTGGTTGTTGTTTTGGGTCGATTGTGAGCTCGCGCGGCACCCACTTTGAACAGAGCTTTCGCATATCCAAATATTCATTCACGATATGCCCAACACGTTCCTTTGATATCTTTAGGGTCTCAGCTATCTCAATCAACTTCATTTTACGGTTATCAGAAATTATTTTGTGGACTTTTTTGATGTTTTCGTCGGTAACAGCCTCTTTTGGGACATCCACTGCGTGCATCGTCCTCGGTGCTCATTTCGCTTCGTTCAAATTTAGCAAACCACTTCTCTACAGTTGATTTTCCTGGTGCAAAGTCCGAATAACGTTTATCAAGCCAAGCCTTGACTTCAATTGTACTTTTTTTTTTTTTTTTTTTTTTTTTTTTGCCAAAAAGCAATGCCTTATTAACACACGAATTTCCTTTTTATCCAATTTTTTCAAACTAACAAAAGTTGCTTCACTAAAAATGCTATAACTCACATACTAATAGTGCAACAGCTGTCAAATTTATACACGTGCCTATTGAAGGTTAGGGCTAACTAAAAATCATATGGATTGAATACTAGTAGCGCCATCTATGTGTCAGCCTATGCACTTTTCAGCCCACCTGTTATTCTACTCAACCTAAAAGCTTGTTAACCTGATGTTGAACCACCCAATATTTTATTTGACACACAATTCTTTAATGATAAAATACGCTTTTATTATTTCACAATGTAAAAATACAACTATCCAAGTATGGGCTTCCCTTCAGCCTAGAAGTCGTCGTAGTCGTCCTCCCTCTGCTTGTCGTCGATGATCCTCTTGAGATCGACGTCCTTCCTCTCTTCAGGGGAGACGCATCGGCCCTTCAGAACGTAGGGCCGGGCCTGCTTGAACATCCACTCGATGTGAGAATCGCACTCCAAAGGATTACCTGAAAAGAAAATTTTGGAAGGTCATACTTATGCAATACCATAGAGTAGTATAATAGAGAGTGCATCAGAGTTGCTAGTTTGAGGCAAATATACTTCTCATGTGACTTTTACTGTGTTTAACATATACGATGATAGCTTGGCGAATTTTGGCAACAAAATTGGGAGTCACTATTCTATGATGTTGACGCGAAGGAAGAAAATTGCCGACTATCCTACAACGATCTTCAAAAGAAATGGTTCATTCTTTAAACTGTAAATAAATGTAAATTTAATTTTTCTAAATGTTTGCCATTTATATTATATTAATAATTTTTCTTGTGTAATATATTTTATCCGAAATGATTGAAAAATGAAATAATTATTTATATGAAACTTTTGTAATGTTTTATTATATTTATTTTTCTTTCAAAATTGCTTTGGGCCACGTTTACTTGATTAGCACTCCTAACAAATTATCTATTCGTCCGCTTTCGTCTTTAAACCTGCTGTTTTCTTTTCCACCGAATATTTGACGAAACAATATAAATTATTTTACTAAACGCTAAACACTTGCGCATTTCAACAAATGCCATGAACCCACCTATTTACGTTACCCACTACCACCCTATTACTTACCCACCCCACTATTACCAACCTATTTACCACTAATATTTTCCATCACACATTACTTTTTATGCCTTCCATTAGAACAACACGAGGGAAAATAATGTTGTTCATGAAGAATTTTAATGGTATAATTTGCTATGAAAATATGGAAAATTCTAATTAGATAATCGTCTGTTCATTCGATGCAGTTTGTTAAAATCGCTACGGATTTTTTTTTTCAAAACAGTGATTCTAACACACACCATCAGTACAATCGAGGTTTAGCACAAGCCATCAGTACAATCGAATTCTAGCACAAACCATCAGTTAGAATAGCTACGGATTCTACTAAGAAAAACCAAACAGTTACTCTAGCTCAAATCACCAGTACAATCAAATCCTCATACTTTTAGATCTCAATGGCTATGAATGGGACTTATTTACTTGTATTACTTAATTTCGATAATTAAAAAACTCAAATTACCTATCTGTTTTGCATTTTTAAATTTTGAAAAAAATATTTACATCTTATTTATTTCTATACATATTTTTCAATGATTGCAAACTTGTAAATTACTCCTGTGTTTTGCTATTTAAAATAGTTTCAACTCAGTGAAATGTAAATTGATTGATTCAAATAAATTACAATGTAAGAGAACCTTTATTTTTTTTAAATATCGCGGAAATTAAATCGTTTGACAACATCAACATTACTTACTTAGTTACTTTATTAATTCCTTACTTACTTTATCACTCATTTAGCTTTTTTTACCTACTTACTTTCTAAATATACTCTGGTAAGTTGGCTCCAGATGTCACCCCAGGCGGATTCCGGCACCCTCTGGATTTTGTTTTCGGCGAGAATAACTTCTTTTAGAGACGGCATGTTCGAAAATAAATCCGAAGGAATACTAGAGATCTCATTATTCCTGGAGGATAGAGAAGAATGTTGAAATTTTTGAAGTCATGATACAAATGCATTGCTGACAAAAATGTGTGTATTTTAAACGTAATCGTGGTTCTACCTACGGAACCATATTTCCTCCTACTACGCACGGCCCCTTGCGACGCTCAGAAGAAATCATCAGTTGGCCCCGAGTCTCTCAACCGAGAGGATGCACGACGCAACTGGCTCTGAA
This sequence comes from Caerostris darwini, assembly GCA_021605075.1. Classification (NCBI taxonomy): domain Eukaryota; kingdom Metazoa; phylum Arthropoda; class Arachnida; order Araneae; family Araneidae; genus Caerostris; species Caerostris darwini. The sequence continues at coordinate 47,618 of BPLQ01009232.1, forward strand.
TTACAATCTCTCATCCTGAGAGCTAGAAGTGGAATCTTTCTACAACTGTATAATTAGCTGTTACTTCAGAGATGTTTAGTTTACAGTCGCTCACCAAGAGAGAATATATAGTTCGCCCCATCCTGTGCATAAATTGGCCTACCGATTCTCATCCAGAGAGGAAGTACATTTCGCTGTCCAGCGTGTACCTGCGTAAATTTATTTTCAGCTAGAAGTGGAGTCCTTCCACAAAGCTATAATTAGATGTTTTGTTGTTGTTGTCGACTAATCCTCAATGTCCTGCAGTGCGGGGCGGACATCCCTTGAGTGATCTACTCATGGATGGAGGGAAAGAGGGCAGCTTCTGTTTTGATAGAGCACCCGTAGGTAGAAGTCTGACTTTTGCTCCGTGACGCTCTTACAATCATATGAGACCGGGACCTACGGCTTAAAGTGGATTCCGAACCACTACAAACATACATGGCACCGCCGGGACTCGAACCCGAAACCTGTGGTACCGAGCGCCAGACACTCGACCATTCAGGCCCAATTAAATGTTTTAAATGAATTAAATATTATTTGTATGCAATTGTGGTACTTGTGCGCGTCAAAATAAATGTGTTATCGGACATGTGACTCGATTTGACCGCACCCAGCTCCAGTTGCACAAACGAATCGGCATCTACTACAAACTGCCGTTCAAACGTAGGGCCTCCCGTATCTGCAACTACTACTGTCTATTTTTTTTTTTTTTTTTTTTTTTTTTATCATCATGGCATAGTGCATGCTACAAAACATATGTTTATTTTTTTAGGCTATAGTAGTGTAAAAACGGAAGTTTCCGAGATCAAATTTTTATCAAAAATACTGATTTTTCACTTATTGATATCGATATATCTCTACTATTTTACTTCTACTATTATCTCTACTACAAATGAAAGTTCATATTTGTATTCGTATTCGTAGCGTTCGTATCAAGAAAGTCGTCATTTTTTTCATTTTGTAGTTGTCGTTAGAAGAAAACACTTTCATCGTTAAACAATATTTTAAGGCTTCATGCAATATTTCAGTCCGTATTGAGTTTGGAAAGAATTTCACAACGAGAAATAAACTAGTCAAGATGGCAATTCGAAATTTAATGATTTGGTTTGTCGCTCTACGCTCATTTTGCGCACATTTTAGGTTAATTAGATCGGGACCTACAGTTTAACCTGAATTACGAATCACTAACAAATATTTATGCCATCCCCAGGATTCGAATCTGAAGCCTGTGGTACCAGCGGCCCGGAGCGCTAGCCAATTAGTCATCGGGCCACCGAAATTCAATGAGAGAATTTGGGTAAAATGGGTGTTGTAACAGATGTTTTGAGTATTTTGTCAAATTCATGGGCCAATGATAACGTGTGCAACTAGTATACAGATCTCGGGTTCAAATCCGCTGGCGAAATCCATCGCAGTTGCTTCTTACAAAGACTCGATTGTGAATAGTCTGTATAAGAATCTCGCATCGGTAGTCAAATTATCTGATTAGAGTTTTCAGGATTTTCTCGTATACGACACACAAATGCAGGAAGACTAGGCCTTCCCGTCATCAACCATCAGACTATTTGTGGTATAAATAAGTGGAACCCGAACAATAATAATAATAACCCGATAAGTGGGCTGATGTATCACAATATATATATGATAGATTATTAAAGTGGCAGATTATTTACGATAGATTATTGATGTGATATATTATTTAAGATACGTCATCAGATTAAGATACGTCAGATTATTTAAAATACGTTATAAATTATTTATGATAGGTTATTTATATGATATATTATTTAAGATACGCGATAAATTATTTAGCGCTCAGTGCCCCAGGTTGCAGGTTAATGTCCCGGCGATGCCATGGATGTTAGTAGTGGTTTGGAATCCACTTCAAACCGTGGGTCCCGATCTAATATGGTTGTTTGGTGTTGGGCTGGCAAACTCACCTCGTAAAAAGAAAAACATCTGTCACGAAATCTGCCGGGAGGCAGACGGCCTTGGCCCACCATGGGGCTGTGGCGCCAATGAAGAAAAAGATAAGTTATTTACAAAAGATTATTTAAGATACGCGATAAATTATTTACGATAGATTATTATTGAGATAAATTGAAAAGAACATTTAAATTAGAGAACACATTGAACATTTAAATAGAAGATTTACGTAAGGTCCAGCGAGTTGAGATGCAAAGCAGGAGAAGGAAACATGCTCCTTTTGAGTGTCTTGAATTTGTTCCCTGTCAACCAGAGATTCCTGACGTTGGGGAGGGACGCGAAGGCCCTGTCTCCCAGCTTCTCGATGAAATTGGTCATGATGAAGAGGTTTTTGACATTCTTCGGCCCGTCTGCGAACCAGTCATTTCCAAGCTCTGTGATGTCGTTGCCTTCTATCTCTAGATCCTCAAGAACTCGAAGCCGAGACACATTCAAGTATTTTAAAGCATTCTCTCCTTGGAAACTGAAATGGATGGAAAACTCCTGAAAAGTTAAAAAAAAGAGAGGTTTGATTCTATTTTAAATAATCTCGTTTCGCCAAGTTGCCAAATTTTCGATGCTTCACAAAATACGGTATGATGTTAATACGGCAACAACCTTAAAATATGGCAACCTTGTTTAAGCATATAATCCAGTTACTAAGCCAGAAGGCCTGAATGTTAAGAGAACTAACTTTGGAAGTATTTTAATTACAAAAATTTTTAATCATTACAGTTTTAAATTACGTGATATAAAAAGGAAAATTTCAAGAAAAAGTTCTACGTGTTAAAATTTTTCATTCAAAATTGCTTTGCGCCGAGTATGTCGGACTAGCTCCTCTTAAAAACCAACCGAGTGTCATCCTTTTCCGCATTTAAATCGGTTTTATTATTTTCCCCCTGAATAGTTAGTAAAACTCTACGTAGTTAACATATTCGTTTCTTTGTCGCGATTTTGACTTCTCCAAGTCACCATTTATTAAGAAGTAGATTAAACTAATATTTTGCTATAAATTCTTTTAAACACCCTCATAATTTTTAATGATGATATCATATTTACATAAAATTAGTTAGTCGTTTAGTTTGTCGCTCTACGGTCATTTTTTGCACACTCTGGGCTAGTTAGACCGAGACCTACAAGTTTAAGGTGGATTCCGAACCACTCACAAATATCCATGCCATTGCCAGGATTTAAACCTGAAGCCGGTGGTATCAACGACCAGAGCGCTAGCCAATTGGCCATCAGGCCGCTGAATTAGTGGGCGGATTTTACTATCTATGGGGTATATAGAGAAAGGAAATTTATTAGAGAAATTAAATTTAAGTTTCTCTTATGTGTTTCGAACTCAGCTGCCATTACCCACTAAGCCACTCCAGCTTAATTAGCATGCACTAAAATGTCAAATTGAATAAATTAGCATTATATGTTATTCTAATTTGAAATTCTATGAAATTCATTAATTTGAATACTAGGGATGTTTGTTTGTTTCTTTATTATTTAATTAAATTATATCTTTTAAAATGCGAAACTGAATCAAGTAATTACTTCAAACAATAGATCAAAGATATTAAATGGTGAGTCTGTAGATTAACTCCCTGCAATTGTAGAGTTAGTCAACAGATTTGGGAAAAAACCTTACCTCGATGGTATCTTCCAGACCTTCCAGTGCCGATCTGCCTTCATCTCCAAATGTCTTGAGCTTGCAGTTGGTGAATGAAAGCTTGGTGACGTGCAGCCCCTTAAAGAGATCGGAGGGTATATTGTCCACGCGAGATCTCAGGAAATCGATGAAGACTCTTCGAATTCCTTTCGTATGCTGGAGAGCTTTGCGAGTTTGTTCGACATCATTCACCTGAAAAATGGTTTCAAAATTATTTTTTCATTTTTTTTTGTTGAGCTTCTTTCGAGTGACATCATTATTCTTTCTTCTTCACAGTGACATCATTATGTGACGTAACGTCCAGCGACAGAGAAGAGAAATTTTCGACATCTTTACACCGAGGCGGCTGAAATCGCTTAACGCCGAGTGAAGTTCCAGTTACTCTCACTAGATGGCGGTTTTGAATATTTACTTCAAAACAGGGAAAAACCTGTAAATCACTTTTTATTTGCCATACTTATGATTGAGACTAACCGGGGCCTAAGACTAGTGTACAATGGGTCGTAACAAAAAAGGTATTGCTATTTTATCTCTCTCTCTCTGTATGATATATGTACTATATATACCAATGTAGAGGAAAATATTCCACAAAAACTCCACCAAAAAGCCTGATTTTCGATGCGAGAAGTTTTACATATATCATCACAAACACGTTTCACTTTCTTCGTTTCTGAAAACGGCAACGCACGCTATCAGCGGATTCAACATAAACACACGTAAATACTGTTTTTTTAAAAAGTTTTAGCTCTTTGCTGAGCTTTAGGACAAGTACTCGAGTAATGTTAGTTATGACGGCGATGAAGAATTCATTCCTCCCCAATGTTACACCATGCTATTTCAGATGCAATAAGAGCAAGAGGCAATAAGAATTAATAACGATAAAGTATCATGCAAAAATAATAAAATTCAATATTTTGTTTCATTTTTAAACACCACGTGCGTAATGTGTTACTGGTATTTTAAAAATAATTTTGCCTATAGTGTATATCACGCACTGGCGCGTAATCAAAATATCCAGGAAAGGCCTAAATGTTACTTCATAATAAATATAATTGACTAGCTCTCTGTCGGTCAGGGTCACAGGTTTTGGATTCCAGTCCCGTGGATGTTTGTAGTGGTTCGGAATTCACTTTAAACCATAAGTCCCGGTCTAATTTGATTACTACTACTACTACACCCCACCCCACCACACTTAACTATGCCCAGAGCTGAGTTGCTCCTTTAAAATTTGGGAATGATGTGGGTGAGAAATCTGACTGGTCACTGTGATGCTATACAATCATATGAGATAGGGATCTACTGCTTAAAGTGGATTCTGAATCACTACAAACATCCATAGCACCACCGGGACTCGGACGCGAAAGCTGTGGCACCGAGTGCCAGAGCCCTAGACACTCGGCCATTCAGGCTCCAGTCTAATATGCTGTAGAGGGTTGGGCGCAGGGCTAATAACCCCACCCTGTAAAAAATAAACATCTGCTGTCTCGAAATCTATCAGTACGCAGACGGCCTTAGCCCACCATGCGGCTGTTGCATCAATGAAGTAGAAGAATCAGTGTGATACATATAATACTATTTTATTACTACTTTTCGATCATAGTTGTTATAAAAAGTAAATTGCTTTCTAGCAAAACCCTATTTCTACGGCGGGGAATGAGAATGTATTGATAACTATCTGATAACTAACTACACAATCTGAGGATGTATTGATAACTATCTGACAACTGATTATACAATCTGAGGATGTATTGATAACTGTCTATACAATCTAAGGATGTATTGTTAATTATCTGACAACTAATTATACAATCTGAGGATGTATTGATAACTAATTATACAATCTGAGGATGTATTGATAACTAATTATACAATCTGAGGATGTATTGATAACTAACTATACAATCTGAGGATGTACTGATAACTAACTATACAATCTGAGGATGTATTGATAACTATCAATACATCATCATGTTAACTGCAGCGAAAGTGTTAAATAAATTGGACATACGGTGTAGCCGGGGTTGTAATCGTATGTTCGATTTACTAAGTAAATTGAAATTGGCTTAGAAGAAGTGCTTTTACCTGTATGCAATCCACACGGATAGTCTTGCCATCACTGACACAATTGCATGGCTGGAGGTCTTCAAATGGAGGACACAGATTCACCGCCGACAAACTGAAGCTGACAGTCTGTAGTAATACGAAGACCACAACCAGCAATCCCATAATGGATACCCTTGTAGAAAATTGTTAATTTAAAATGTACCGGCGAGAGATAGATAAAAATCGAATTATGTTAAATGAAAATAAAGAAGTTTAAATAAAGGATAGATGGTATTACTGAATGTTTCTAATTTTATTATTTTCCCTTAAGTTAATTCCCATCTCAAAAGAATTAAATTACTGTATTAATCACACATTGGAGATGCTAATGTAAAGTACGTCAAGTTTATATATTTTTTTACTGCTACTATTAACAAATGTTTATGTTTTTTGAATAAATAGTATAAATAATGCGAATGAATTAACAAATTGTTAATTAGCAAGTTATGAAAAAAGTAACAAATTGTTAATTAGCAAGTTATGAAAAAAGTAACAAATTGTGAATTAGCAAGTTATGAAAAAAGTAACAAATTGTGAATTAGCAAGTTATAAAAAAACAAATAATTAGCAAATTGTAACAAATTGTGAATTAGCAAGTTATGATTACATTATTAAATGAATTATTGCAAGTTATGAAAAAAGTAACTGTGAAAAAGTTAAGATATTTTTGTAAGGCTTTTGCTATGGTAGCTTGGGCATATTAATAAAAGGTTTGATTTGGAAAAATAAAAAATGGAAAAGTCCTTTATTTTTATAAAAATGGAATCTAGTGTTACATATATATAAAGAGGAACTATATAAAAGTGCACTGTGAAACTTTACAATATGTTTTCAATTCTAAAAGAAATCTTCTTTTTCTTTGTTTTGTTTTAAATATCGTAAACTTAATATAAAAAATATCGTAAACTTAATATAAAAATATTTAAATCTCATGTTAAATTTTTTTTTTTTTTTTTTTTTTTTCGAATTTTTTTTTTTAACGAGAAACGAATAAATTAAATAAAAAAAACAATAAGAACTAAAATTACATATTTTTTATTAAAATATCATTTAAATAAAGTATTAATTAATTAGTAATACCATTAAAGTACTTTATAAATATCATTTAAAAATACTTACAACAAAAGATTACTTACGTCTTTGAATTCCAGGGAGATAAATGATTTTACCGAAATATCAGCTGCTAAATTTGATATCAAAGCATCTGCTTGATTCTCACGCACAAAAGACCAAAAACATGTCTTTGATTCGGTAAGAAATACTTGATATTGACATTGATTTAAATTTAAGTAGCGTAGGTATTCCTAATCGGGCTATCACTGATAATAGACTGAAATAAATGTTTAGTTTTGTTAAAGTAATGCTATTTTGATTGAGCATAGTCAAAGGAAAATCGCACAACTTCATTTGAATTAAAGGCCTGAATGGCCGAGTGGCTAGCGCTCTGGCGCTCGGTACCACAGGTTTCGGGTTCGAGTCCCGGCGGTGCCATGGATGTTTGTAGTGGTTCGGAATCCACTTTAAACCGCAGGCCCCGGTCTCATATGATCATAGAGCGTTGCGGGGACATTGTTACTCCGCGTCCGTGGCTTATCTTCAAGTTACACGCGCCCCCTGGGTAATGCAAAGTGAGTAACGTCTGTGCAGTGCTTGCCTTAAGGCATCCGAGACCAAGCTGTCTGTTTGCCAGCTACATTAGAACAAAAAAAAATTCCTTTGAATTGCGATATGCGAGTACTGATATATATATATATATATATTCCAGTACAGATATATATCAATATTTTATAAAAAGAAAGTTGGAGATATTATATTTTTATAAAATAAGATTTCTAAAGAGCAAAAATGCGAAAAGTAGCACTATTGTTCTACAAACTATTTAGTGGAAAGGTGCTGTTCTAATTCAGCTGGAAATACAGAGACAGTTAATCTTTATGCCATAAGCAAGGGCTGTACCGCTGTTTCTCACTTAGCACTATCTAGGGGGCACGTGTAGCTTGCAGATATGCTACGAATGCGAGTAACACTACCTTCACAACACTCTACGGTCCTATGAGACCGGGACCTATGTTTTAAAGTGTATTTCGAACCGCTACAAGCATCCATGGCACCGCCGGGACTCGAACCCAAAGCCCGTGGTACCGAGCGTCAGAGTGCTCGACATTCGGCCATCAGGTCCCTATTTAGTCAGCCCCTATTTTAAGGCTGGTAATGAATGAATGGATTACTTGTTCGGGTTGTTGTGCTAAAAAAAAAAAAAAAAAAAAAAAAAAAAAAAAAATTATGGTGGAATTTTTTTCAAATAATTTTTCTTTTGATGTAATGTAATTTAAAAACCATTATGCCATTAATTTAAAAACTATAGCTCAGTGGAAATGTGGGCCTTTGGTGAACATTTGGGCTGAGGTTCCATTCGTTGGCGGCTTTGTTGTAGGCACCGTTTCAAAAAACGAAGAGTCTCGATGTTGTTTGGGATATTCTCCATCTTGCCTCGTTAATCGGACTACCTGGTGGGAATTTTCCGAGTATTCTTCCGTACGATACGCAAATATGCGTATTTCCTCCTAAAAGTGCATCTGGAAGGCACTACCCTCCTTCTTTAGCGTCACGGAGCCAAGTCAGAATTTCTACCTACGGGTGCTTCAACATAATAGATTTTTGGTTTTCATTTGGTTTGTCCTCTACTGTCATTTTTTGCATACTTTAGGCTAATTAGACCAGAATCTTCAGCTTAACGTGGATTCTGAACCACTAACAAACATCCATGCCACCGCCAGGATTCGATTCTGGAGCCTGTTGTACCAATAGCTAGAGAGCAAGACAATTGATAATCAAGCCGCCCATTTCAACAGAAGCTGCCCCTTCCTTTCTTGAAAACACACGGGCTCATGGACTTGATCTAAATATTGGCGATATATTTCATGCGGTTGGTTTTCTAGTGCTGTATATATTTAACTTTAAAAAAAAATTGTATCTTATCAAATGTTTTCGATACATTCAAGAAAATGTCAATTAGGGACCATTTCCAAATTTTAAAAAATCAATATTGTAGATCTGTTTTTGCGCAAATTAGATAAACTCTGATGTCGCGGGCATTAGTTCGGAAAGGGGAAACGTATCATAAAAATAATTTAATTCGTTTGATTTCCAGTTTTAAAACTTTTTTCAATTCCTTCTATTAGCTCACACTCTCCCTATATATATCTTGTTCAAATTTTCAATCGTTCATAAAATAATTTTTATTCCTCCATTCAAGTTCAAATACTTTTTTTTGAGCTTGTAGGGGATGAAACTTGATGTTAATACAGTTTTTTTCAAATATTAATTCAGTCATTAAATTTAATTAATTAATTTTAGTTTTTTTTAGATTTAAGTTGTATATATCTATCAATAGATGGCGACAGATAATCTTAAAAAAAATGAATGAAAACTATTTATAAAGGACTTTCTGCAATAGAGTGAAAAAAAAAGTAGGAATTGACTTTAAATTTTTTTTTTTTTTTTTTATTACTTGTTTTTATTGAATTTTTCATGCGTTTATTGGATTTTATTCTTTTAAAAATATCATATTTAAAAAATAATAATAAATCTTTATTTACCTGAAACAAATTTTATACTAATTTTGTTTCAGAAAAGGGTAATTAATAAGACAAATAATTTTTAATGTTCATGTTTTATGCTTTAAATAAATTTTTAAATACAAAATTTATTACTTTACTAAAGCTATTAGAATATTTTTTTTAAAATTAAAACTGTGCAGGTCTTTGATATAATATAAAATTTATTACACTTATATTAGAAAATAATATAGTTTTGAAATTATATTTGAGAAATATTAAAAGGATCTTTAAAACTTCTTTTAAAATTTAAAGCAGCTGTAAGAAGTATAATTTAATTGTTTTAACATGCATATAATTGATTTTTTTATGCATAATTCACAATATTTTATATTTGTTTTCCATTTATATGCGTATATATTAGTGCATCTAATATACTTATTTAAATATGATCTGTTATTGCCAGCTACATTAAACATACTTAAGACATTGTATTTGTTGTGTTGAAAGAAACAAAGGATTATTTCCGGTTATAATTTCGTAAAATAAAAATGTCCACATGCAATACAAAAATTGGACACAGTGGCATCTGCACATTTTTTTCTCCGCACCTTAGCAGCCATTTATTCAACTTGGATGTTGGTGTAACGTCTGGGCCTATTTTAGACCAATAATGGCTTCAAGAAGAGGGACACTTTCAGGTTCTACGGGTCAGTAAGTTTTATTTACAAGCACTATCATTATATATATACACTCAAGAGCCAAAACATTATGACCACCTGTCAATAACGAGTTGGCCCACCTTTGGCGCGCAACACAGCTTCAACCCGCCTTGGCATGGATTAATACCAGTTAAATACCACTTCCACCTGATCACGTGCCTTCCACGTCATCCAGGCGAGTTCATTGCAAAATGTAGGGGTGGTCATAATGTTTTGGCTCTTGAGTGTATATTACACACACAACTATAGATAGAACTGTGGGTTGTTATACAAAGAAATGAAAATTAAAAATAAAATTTGATCCTAAATGCACGATTAAATCACAAGTACAGTTCACTCCAAAGTAGGAAATTTTTAGAGTTCGCGAGTCTACGTCGAATCTAATTGTCTGGTCTGCGGCAGACCTTAACTATCACATGGCATGATACACGAAACTACAAGGAGATCACTTTAAAAACAGCCGGAAACTCCGGCCTATTCTGTCACTTCAGAAAAAAAAAATTCTGGTCGACTCGTCGCAGAACTCTCTCCAAAAACCCTCCCTTTAAGAAAAATCAGTTAAGAGGGTGGGGATGGGTCAGCTTCCCTCACTTCCCACTGGAGTAGACATATCTCAGCTCATGGACGACAATCACGATGGAACAACTCATGATGTGGTCCATATTTCATCTGTAATTGATTCGACCTGTCAAGGCAGCACAGACAATCGCTACTTTCACGAGTCTCATACATTTCACGAATATCAACCATCAGATTTTCTGACAGGTTATTTTCATTAGCACAAAACATTAATTTCGTGTAATATATCCATCCACAAAACTGTGCGATGCCAAATTTGAGTATTATGTACTTGTCAAAGAATCCAACCTCCTTTCTCTCTTGGGAATGAAATACCAAAACTCTTTCCGTGAGAAAAAACAATGCTACAATGGTGACGATAAAAAGTTATGGAGACGTCAGGAGCACAGTAGCTGGTATAAATTGCTATTGTCACCAGTTACTCCGCTTAGCTAAGAGTACAAGTAATTGACAGGTAAAGTAGATTGAGTTTTTCTCGTGGACTGATCCAACGTGTAATTAAAATCGTGCATTAATCATTTTGTAATAGATTCCCATAATACCATAAGTAAAAATGCTAATTGCATGCCGTTTCGTTTACGTTGTTTATAATAAAACGCAGTTCTTTATTTTTGTTTACATAGAAACTATATCGAATGCAATTGGATAATCTCATACAGGTAGTTGTAATAGTGCGTTAATCGTTTTGAAATGTATTTGTATTTTTAGCATAATTAGAAGCATTAGCCGATTATTTTATTAACATTTTTATAGTTTTAAGATATTAAAATGACGGATCTGTAAAAACATTGATTTTAAGAGTTTTGTATGCCAGGACCGGCAGAATCTATATTGAAGCACAAATTTGGAATAAAAATCAGGAGTATTTTCCATCATTTTACAAAACACTGGAGACAAATTTTTGCTTAGAATAATTTGGGTCCTTATTTAAATCTAATATTTCTTAAACAGTTTGTGATGATTAGTTGGCACTGCATTGCTTTTCTGAATAGGCGTAAAATTGTTTCTTGGTAAGAGTTCAGATTGGGTTGAAAATTGAACTGAAGACGAATGCATACCAATTCACATCTGTCGGTTGCGTAAATGTGTAACTGAGAGATAGCTGTACAGTATTTTTGTGATATTATTTAAAGTAATGTACTAGTCTATTTGAATTCTTATAATGGTTCCTTCAAAAATACTGAAAGTTAGAACATGCATATAAGACAACCTGAAGCAAGTGTTATAGCAGCCATGCATTACAAAAATGAAAATCTCACTGAAGTTTATTAACGTATTATAGGTTGTCAATCCAAAGGGGTTTCTAAATGCAGTTTTCTGTTGCCCTTTTAAACAAACAAACTTGCTCTAAACAAATCAAAACACCTAGTTGGTAACTTTCTTTAATAAGAATTGATGAAAAATTCTGAAAGAAATTAAATATTGCACTACTCCTTTCAGTGATAATTTTATTGAATCAAACATGTATTTAAGACCAGAGCATTCTTCATTCTCCTTCTACAATAAATGAAATTTTGTTTAAACTTTATTTACTTCAATCCCCATTTGTAATTCCTCCAAACTGTTAAATATAACCAAATAAAATTTAGGAAACCTGGATCTTTTCGAAAAATTTATCATATCAATGTATTTTAAATTCCTGTAACTTTTTTTTTTTTTACGAGAAGAGTTTTGCATTCCTCTCTCCTGGGAAAGAAATGGCATGTTATTTGAAAAATATATAAGCCCATCACACGAATTTGACAGACGACCTTTGTGTATGATGTTGTATGAACCAATTGTAAAATATTTTCCATAATACCATTTCATCAAAATATAGCCGATTTTGCTTTGCCCATTTGGTATTTTACAATAAAGAAAAATAGTCAACTTATAAAAATATTTATTCATAACAATGTAAATCGTCAAAATGTGAAAATGCTTAATAAACTATACAATTAAAAAAGATCAATAATCAAAAATTACAACTGAGAAATCTTTCCTGTAAGTTCCTGGAACTCACAGAATTTAAAAAGTTTAGTTTCCTAACGAAACTTTCACATCGAGCATTTTATTTAACAAGTCAATTTCTTAATATTTCGTTATTTAACCAAACATAATCAGAACCGCGAAGTTTCAATTGAGAATTATTTTGAGAATCAGAATTTTCCATTTCGGATAGATTCCTCAAGATATTTTCTACACCTTCTTTATTCCTTCTCAGTTCGATTAGATGTCGTGAGAAAGTTTCTCGAACAGTTTGGAATGGATAATTATCATAACGTTGATGCATATGTGGTACGTTTATTCCTTCAGCACCTTGAGCATTTTGCTGCTGACCATCCGATATGTTTTCCAATTCAGGTGTAGAGTCTACAATATTTTCTTCTGTTTCAGGTATAGCTTCGATATTTATCTTTTCCTCTGCATTTCGAACTTCGACATTTTGATCATCTGATGTAATTAACTGGGGAATTTTAACCAGAGATTCCATAATAAAACATTCACATACATTTTTAATTGAATCTTTGTTGACCCGATGACTGTCATGACTAAAATCTTCGAGTAATTTGCAACAAAGACAACAAAGTTGACCTGATTTTATAAAACATTCCTTATAAATGCAGCATTCCCTCTTGCATTTGCATGGTATATAGCACATACAAGCTGTTCCTGTAAAAGAAAATTTTTTAGTGAGAAGCGAAATGAAATATTTTACATTAATCCATTTATTAGATTTACTACTGTGTCCAAAAAGTAAGACCAATTTTCAATTAAGGATTTAAATGGGCTTATGGATTATTTCTGTTTTAGGTTGCTGACACTGTCCTTGACATCCGCGTGAAATTTGACGTCAAAATATTCATTAGTGTTTGAGTTACGCTTGGCTTTGTGAGACGCTAAAAACTTATTTCGGCGATTTTTGAAATGTCTGTCTTCTGTGAGCAAAGAACTTGCATTAAATTTTGTTTGCGAAAACGTATAGAAAGTTGCAGAAGGCATTCGGGGAGCATTCCCATATCGGAAAGAAATGTTTAGAAGTGGTACAAACAACTCAAAGAAGGCAGAGAACGCATTGAAGAATAGCCCTCTGGTTGACCCTCAACCTCAACCGACGAAGCTCACGTCCAAAAAATTAAAGATTGTAAACCGTCGATTTACATTTAGAGACCTTACTGATGATGTTGGAATTTCAATAGGATCTGTCAATTAAATTTTGGGCCTAAAACGCGTCAAATCTCGATTGATACCGAAAACACTGAATACGCCAGCTCACACTGCATTGATTCTTCGTGACTTTTTCGCCAAAAATGAAACCCATTTCGTTCCACAACCACCGTATTCACACCGTGCGACTGTTGTTCCCTAAACTCAAAAGACCACTCCGGGGACACCGTTTTGAGTTGATTGAAGAGATTCAACGTGAATCGCCGCGCACTTTGTAGGCAATACCTGCCGATGACTTCTTAGCATGCATTGAAGATTGGAAAAGTTGGCATAAGTGCATTGTGTCCAGAGGGGATTACTTTGAAGGTGATGAAATAAATTCGAAAGAATAAAGTGTTTTTGAAAAGAAAAAAAATAAATAAATGGTCTTTTTTGGCACAGTAGTAATTCATTTAGTTAATTTAATTCGAGATTCTAAGTAAATCAATAATTCAGATCGGACCATTAATTTTAGATTATAAATTCGATCGAATTTATATATTTTATATAGATCGAATTATAGACAATCTAGGGATCATTAAAATACATACACTTTCGAATTCATCTAAAAATATTTAAATAGTTAATATTGTCAAAGTTATCGAGTAGTCATTTACAATATATTAAATCAAATTATCTAACCTCATAGATGAATACTTTAAAAGTTGTATATTGATAACTTTTTCCAAAAATTTAAGTTCCTTCCTAATAATCGTCCGACAAAAATCAGATTTAAATACATGAAGGTTTCTTAAAAATTGAAATTAAAATCGTTAAAGAATGAATTACACTTCTCATTAGATTTCGTTTAAAAATCTATTCCAAAAAATTGGAGAATTTTTGAAAATATTTAGCTGAAACTACCGTAACCATATTTAATTGCAATAGAAAAAAATTCAGAAATTTTGCTATGCAGAGCTGCAAAGATTTAAGAAAAATTTCCGCATAAAATTCATCGTAAAATTACGGAAGAGCTACCAAAAACCAATTTATAACATTACAAAGAAAGATTAAATATGAAGCTCCATTGGTTTGGTTTGTTTTGTCGCTATACGGTCATCTTGTGCACACTTTTAGGCTAAACAGAACGGGACCTACAGTCTAAAGTGGATTCCGAATCACTCACAAACATCCAGTCCACCGCCAGGATTCGAACCTGAAGCCTCAGATACTGAAGGCCAGAGCGCTAGCCACTTGGCCACCAAGTCGCAATCTCCATTGCAATTGGTTTAATATTCGATTTGGGTTTGTAGTCCAGTGTAAAAGCAAATCTCAATTTTCAAGAACATGCATTTTTCTGTATTTCGATTGGTTTGTTATATACACAGGTTAGTTTACACCGAAAAGATTCAACAACAAACATTACGTTGTATATATTCATAGTAAGCAAAGATGGTTATAAAAATATAGAATGGAAACATTTATCAATATGCATGCTGTATGCATATTCATTCGTACAAACGACCTGATGACCAAGTGGCTAACGTTCTGGCCTTTGGTACCATAAATTTCAGATTCGAATCTTAGATATAGCATTGTTTTTTCGGGGCTCGAAATCCACTTTAAGTTGGTCCCGGTCCAATTAGTCGGAATGCACAAAAAAGACTGTAGAGTGGCAAACCAATCTTTTGGACGAAAAACTCAATCAAGTTCAGTGGCAATTAGGTATGCGTCCTTAATCCATTCCAGATTCTTTAATTCATACCAAACAAGTCTTAAACGAGATGAATTTTCATAGTAAATAAAGGAAAATGATGCTTTCCAACGAAAAAATTCCTAATTTCATAGGCATATTATACATAGGGTTACGTAAAACTTAAGCATTGCTTAGTATTCAAATATTAGACATTTCCTTAAAATAACAGTCAAAATACGTAATGCATGCACCTAACGAAAAATTAAATAGTTGAAATGCATACATAAATGACATTTTATCAAATTTAATTCTTTTTCTTACTTGCATCTGGTTAAGAAGCACCAGATTTAATGTATATTATAAATCTGTCCAAAGAACTTCTCTTTATTTTTTCCAGAATGTTTTGGAAATATTTCCGAGACACCCTGAATCAATTTTAGGCTTATGCTATTACGAACTATTTGGTGTAATGTTAAGGTGGTACTTCTCACGAAGTTTGACATTCATTCACTTAGGAAAGTGATTAAAACGTATCATGTTCCTAACAATCATATATCAAACAATTCTTTGCGTCTAAACAGGATGAATATCCAGTTGGATTAATTTCAAGGCGGACTTGTAAAAATACCACTCTACCATTATATTGTGTGCAAATAGGGTGAATTTCTCGCATCGTATCCAGTAGCAACGTGCGTAGTTAGTGTACAAAAAGGCAGAGATTTCATGGTGTCGGCATTTCTTGTTGCTTTCAGAAATGAGCAGACTACTGCAACAGTAAGCATAAAGGAGTCTTGCACCTCGTGCGAGTTTCTGGATTTTCTAGCATACAGCACACAAATGCGAGAGTTAAGCCCTAAACATCCTATCTGAATGTACTATAATCCCCATCAGCGAGTTATCTGATATATAAGTGGTACATGAGGCCCTCCAATGTTAAAACATTGGTTATATTATTCTACCATTAGGAACCTACATTTTTGTTGCGAGTTTTTACAGTATAGAATTCCAGGGAAGGCAAATTGCTGGTGCTAGTTTGATTTCAGTTTATTTTTTCTTGTATCAGGTACAAGAAATATCCCTTATATTAGCGCTTTTGGGTAAACAATATTTTAGATAAAAGAACCATAATAACCGAAAAGCAGAGCTAAATGAAAACAGTTTGATGTTGAAGCAGATTGCTAGATCCAAAAAAGCTGTCAACAGCAGCCAAAGCTTTCGCAGAATTCAATTGATATTTACAGGTTTCCGTATGAGTAATTGCCATTAGAAGGAATCTATATTTTATTTTTATTAGGAAGGCATTTGCAACATTTACACTTATGCATTCACACCAAGATATTGAGTCGCGAAGTGTCGAACAATTACAATCCTCATGAATCACGCACCGGGACTTGCGATTGATCGACGTCTTGGTGCGAATCCGGCTTAACACTTGTATCTTAGCATTGATTTAAATACAAATTATCTTCTTCAGAGTTACCGTGACAGTAGAAATCCTGGTAGAACGGTCCTTAAGTAAAAAGCGAAAGTCCGATGAATGGTAGTTCACATTGTTCCTTATTTAGTTTTATCAAGGTGCGTCTAAAAACGCCTTCAGAAGTATATAGTTGGGATATTCCCAAGACTTTGAAGCATGAAGAGTAATTCTATTATGAATTATGTAGCCAATTGGTGATTTTTTTAAAGTCCTGTCGGCATTCTAGAAAATAGAGTAACTGAAAATAAGTAAATATTTTAGAGAACCAGGTGCCTTCCATAACCCAAACATTTTGAGATTCATGAAATGGTTTTCCAGGCTAACTTTATAATATCGACCCTTCAGATGTGGTTTGAAAAGCATCTAGAGAAATTTTGTTTTATATGAATTAGCAGTTCTAATCTAATAAAAAAACATGTTCAATTCAAATGTTTCGTAGTTTGTCTAAGTACACCTTAAATATTAATAAATATTTGTTTCCAATGAAAATTCTATCATAACTATTCACTTTTTTTTACATTAACAAATTTGTTCAAAAGAAACCAAATTAAGTTTTTAGAAAAAAACAGAATTAAAAGTTCAATTTGCATATTTAAAGGGACGGGGAGGGCCAAACCTTGGTTACATAAATGGGGGATTTTGTACAAATATTTATGATATATCTTGTACAACAAATGAATTGAAAGTTACGGTCCAATGACAGAAATAAAGCGAGTACGTGTTGGAGATGGTCGATGAAATTGATTCATTTCGCATTTTTGGGTTTATCATATTCCATAAGCAAGACATTTAGTAAGATATAGGTAATATACATAATTTTTAAAGTGCATAGCACTCATGAACACTTATACAAAATGCATTTTTAATGGAGAAAGTTAAAAAGATCACGAACTTAATTTTAAGTAGATGCCAAGCTTCTTCAATCATGGATTTCAATATTTTTTATAAAAAATCTTCAAAATATCTATAAAGCCAATATGTATACCTTACCAATATAATTGTGCTTTATGAAAGATTACTATAAATATTAAAATGCCAATGATTAATCTGATAAAATCTTATGGCTTGTTGAGTTTTGAATGGGTAACTTATAAAAATGCATGTATTACTAGTATGTACACGAATAAATTAAATATTGCGCAGTTAAATTAAGCACATATAGAATAATATCTTGGGACTTTATTTCGCAATTCAAAGTAAAATGAACACTCCATCACTTCATAATTTTGTGATATCTTGCTTTACATTATCTCATTTAACCAATACAGTACTTTCGAGAGTAAAGTACGTGATTATAGAAGTGTTTTAGGTAGCTAACTAATGTATTTTAAAATTTAGAAAGATTAGTTTGACGTATTGTTATCCAAGTATAATTCTCGATATCTTAACTTTTTTTAATACGTTAGTTAAGATTTTCAGCTTAATCCAATTAAAAGAAATGGTTTCAGAATGGACAGTAACAAACTTTTAAACATTTATACCGATTTACTAGTAGTACTAAATATCGCAGATCACTTTGATAAAATATGTATTTGATAACGTTGGAAATGAATTAAGTATAAAGTAAGTTTGCACCTTTTCTTATATTTAAACAAAATTGTAGCTTTCCTTTATCCTATGAAAGAGCTCACATCTTAAGATTGGAGTTGCCTTGACGAAATCAAAATATTATATTCTATTTTTTCTTTCATTAACCACCAGCCTTTCATTTGTTCAATCATGAAATTTTAAAAATTTATCATGATTATTAATTTAGAATTTTTAAATTAACAGTGATTTATATTTCATCAGTCGGGAGATATTTAGAATTGAAGTATTGCATCCAACCATCTCCGTATATGCATCAACAATGAACGTGAATTTTAAGTTACAGTAGAAAAGTCTGATCTGAAATATGTCATTTAATTTTCTATAACTTAAAATATTAATACCATCAATTACCTATTTAAAACTCCTGCTCAGTTTATTCGCATTATTAAACTTATTAGGTTACTGCACTATTCGTCTATTTAAAACTTGCTTTATATAGAACTTGCAATAAAAATTTATATTTATTCGCCTTTCCATTTCCTTTCAAGCTTGAAAAATAAAACGTGCAAAGTTTTTTTTTTTTTTTAATCACCTTTAGAGAAATGCTTCCGAAGATGGTTTTAATAGAGAGGAAGATGTCAATACGTTACACCGTAATAAAAAAATTTTCAAAATGGATAGAATGTAAAAATTCTAATTAGTGGACAATTTTTCCAATATAAATTTGACACATTTGCTACTGTATTAAATTGTAATTATGTCTGTCATTAATGTATAAAAAAAAAATACAAATGACAAATACAAATTTTTTCTACCATTCTTACACGAAAGTGGTGGATTTTATTCATGAAGCTTATTAAGATTTGGAAATACAAAATCTAGAACTCTTTTAACAAGAAAAAACAAAAATTTTTTAGCGTATTTCAAAATTATTAAACGGAAATTCTGGAATACAATAATTATATATAATAATTAATCAAAAGACATTTGTCTACATAGAATATAACATAAAAGCTACTTACTATCACACGAGCAATTCATATTTCTGTCTAAAAGTTTCTGAAAATTATCTACGCAGTGATTTTTTGCTTGTATAGTAAAAGATTTTATTCATCAGAAAAACACATTGAGTTGCCATCTGCCAAAATTCTAACTTATAATATTTGAAATATTCTTTTCTATTGAGACAAATTAATTCTTTTTGAGTGTGCACACTAAAGCTAAGATGACTGCAATTTAGCCCCAGGCGACATCACTTCGAAATTCCTGCGTGTAACTTTCGAGAGACATTTCCTTAAAGAAAATCTGGAAATCACTTAAGCTAAGATATTAATACAGCATTAAGAATTTACATTTGAGGCATTATTCCTCTACACAAAGCTTAATAGCAAATTTCTTTCTACAAAACTTCAAATTATTGATAATTACAAATTGAATATAACCTGGTGTGTTGCATGCATTTAGAAAATGCAGCCAATTTGAAGGAAATCGAAAAGAAAAATTTGATATCAACAGCAACATTTTATTTTATTAAGCGAAATTGGCGTATAATAGGGGAGCTTATAGGTAATGCAAACACGATTTATTTTTAAGGAGTGGCCTTTTTTACATTAGAATGGTAAACAGTATATAGTCAAACAGTCTTAGAAGAAAAGTATTATTGAAGGGCCTATCAGTGTAATTATTTTTCACAATCTCTAATTACATAGCGATCAGAGTTAAATCAACTTTTGAAAAATATATGATGATTTATTTCTTCAAACTATTGAAATTTATGTGCGCAAATCTGCGTCCAGATTTAAACCCAAAATTTCTGAGTGATGCACACAAAATCAGTTCGTTGCAATTTGAATAATAATCCAAAAGTATGTTGTTTTGCTGGTCGAGATTTTGAGTCGCATCTAAGGATTTGCGATTGCTGAAGATTCGATCGCATCCTTATAAATGGAAATAAAGGAACTTGCTTCTGGCTTAACATTATTCTTATTTATCATATGATACAAATATCATAAAATAATATGTCTTATCATATCATATCATAAATAATATATCATATTATATCATAAATAATAAAAAATTTTAGTTAGATTTTTTGACAAAACTGTCACTGATAAATCACTGTCACTGAATTTCACTGTCTCATTTACGAAATATTGACTTGTGTTGTTATTTTTTAAAAGGAATAAAATAATAATTTTACTTAAGAAGAAATTTTCTCTTCACCTTTGCATTATCATTTATACTAATGGTACTGATCAGGTTAGATAATATTGAAAACTTTCGAAGAAATAAAATTTTGCTATATATTTTTGAAAAAAAATACATCCGAGTTTTTGATATATTATATTCTTTAGAGACAGCTAAAATTTTTAAAAAAGATCTTAAATATATGAGATGGTAGTTTCATATTATAATTTTCTTGAAACTTCTTTAAGAATCAATATTAGATATTTGTCAACAGCTCTATAGCTCTAGCGCGACACAGCTAAGGCCATCTCTCCACTTGGGTGTAACTCAACTTATCTAAACAGCTGAAGAGGAAATCAATAAAGCATTTTGGTTTTTGTTTTGCTTTATGTTTGTCAATATGTGCAAGATGAAAAAGTTTTCTTTTTAATATTTAAATGTAAATTTAAATTTTCATTATTTTTTTTAATTTTCTGTTTTGAGTGTTATAATTGACAATAATACTTTTTTTTCTTCTGTTTAGTGATTATGAGAAAATAAATGTTACAAAAATTTTCTTTGTATAAGAAATGTAATTTAAAATTATATCATTTGTTTTGATTAGTATGATAAAAATATAACTGAAAAACCAATGAAATATTAAAAAACCTTATATTTTTCAAATTCTGTGTGCTTTAATGAATTTTATTTTTGAAAAATTTATAGAACAGAAAATTTTTCAAATAAAAGTCTTATTTTATTATTACCATGGACATGATAATGACTGTTTTTCAACTTTTTGTTATCCATGAAAGAGTAATGGTACTTTTCAGTTTATGAGATGCCACTTGTCATGAAACATATATATTTACATAAAATATAAATATTATTAAAAAATCTAATTGATAGGAATAGCAATCCTAACATTATATAGAACAATACTGTTTGAGAAAGAAACAAATTACCACTTTGATTTAATACACAATTATTACTGACATCTTGATAACTGAAAATTATCATAAAATTTAACATTTGTTTCTTTTTATTTTTCATTCATAAAAGTAAAAGTAATTTTTTTTTTTTTCTCCTCTATGAATATTATGTTAGTACTTTTTCAGTACTAGCATAATAATGTTTATAATGAATATAAATAAAATGGAAAAAATTATTAAAAAATTTAAATATTATTAAAAATTATTTAATATTTTAAATATTATTAAATCATTAAAAATTTTTTTGCCCATATTTAGTGTATGATCATGTGAAAAATATTGCAATATTTTAAAATAACTTTGTATTTGTGATCTTAATTTTGAATGTAGTCATCTTGAATGTCTTCACAATCTTTAAGTTACTTTAAAGAAAACATCTTAAAATTACTTTTTGTGTAAAAAGTACTTAAAAAAACTTTGTTATATTTAATACATATTATTAAATACAATAATTGTATAGATGAGATTAATAGGGATTTGTTTCATAGAAAATGCATTATTGAGTATGTAATTTTAAAAAAGTCACAAGCATAAATTGTTTAAACATATTTAATCAAAATATGCTTCATCTACATCATTTCTGCCTTGGATTGCATAGTATTTTCATGCCAGTTTCAAAGAACATCTTTGATTTATAGTCAATTAAGTCAGTATGGACTGTTATGACAGCTTTATGATTGATAAAGTGTTTATTCTTAGAAAATGATTCTAAATGTTCAAAGAATTGATGGTCAGTAGGAAATAAGTCTGTTGAATTTGGTGGTTGAAGCAAAATCTCAATTTCCAACATTTAGTTTTTGAAGGATGGCTTATGAAACATGAGATCTTGGACTATCAGTATAATAGCATTTTTTTTTTTTTTTTTATATCACCAATGTTGATTTTGATGACAACAATTTCAGATGCACAATGCACAATATCAACTGTTAATAGTAATACTGTGAACCAAACTTATTCTAAATGGATAATTCCTCTTTGATTCCTTTAAATTGTGTTCTTTACATGTAAGCTTAGTTTAGATGCATGTTTCAGATATTCATTTGCATTACCTGCTTTATTGAGTGTTTACCATTAAATTATCGTGCAATATTCAGTTTTCAATAATATGGTCTAAAAAAAAAGGAACGATTTCTTTGATGATTACTAAATGATGTGCAAGCATTTGCAATTTTTGACTGTCAACATATGTGGAATTCATTTGTCAAATTTTTGCAATTTTTCAAGTGTACATATTTCAAAACTGTTACTATGCTTATTCCAAGATCATCAGCAAGTTTTCTTAATAGTAATTGCAAGATTAACTTCAACTTCCATCAGAACATCTTTACAGAGGAGAATGCTTTCAGATCTTCCACAGGGTTCATTTCCTAAGCTCATATCTCCTGATCTTTTTGAACTGTGGTCTCACTATGATTCATTCCCAATTGCAACATTTGTGTTCTGTGTTGCTAGAGTAGCAAAATGTCCAAGTATATATACATACAAAAAAATTATCTGTATTTTGATATATTCCATGTTTTTAATTGTTTCAGATTTTCTCAAAATTTCCAAAAACTATATCCAAATAAAATATGCTATTAGACACAGAACAAAATAAGAAATAATATAGCATTGTTATTTAATTTAATACTAATAGATATATTTAATAGAACTGACAAAAAAACTAAAGGAGGGAAAGATCCTTCTTTACTATAGCAGCATTGATAAAATAACTCTTAAAACATTGTTTTGTGTATCAATATTATAAATACCAATATGCATAATCTATGAAATGTGTCATGAATAGAGTTTAAACAATGTCTTTGTGCATTGAAGTGTCAAATGATGTTTTGGAAAAAAGGTGTGTTTTATAGAGGTTTTTTTTATTAAATATATCCTTTTATATTAAAACTCATGTAAATAATCTATGCATATGCCTTAAATATTATCAAATTCAATAAATTTAAAAGATGTTCTTAAAAATATAACTTTCATTAAAAAATTAAATTATTTTAAGATAAATAGTTAGAAAATTGTATTTTATTTTAAAATTGGAATTTAATGGTGGGAAAGAATAATTACATAAAAAAATAATATAAATATATTTATACACAATTTAGAAATGAAAAATTTAAGCATATATATATTTTTTCTCTTTGTTAGATTTATTTCCTTCAACAAAGAATTTGTTCTGAATGCAGTATTTATACAAGTTTCTTACCAAATATCAATTTAAATTAAGAAGTTTTCATGTTCCATGAAGCAAATGCAACAAATAAAATGTAATCAGGTATTTTCTTTTATTTGTTTTTTCATCACGAAATGAAAATGATATTTGTATAGAATTATTTTTATAAGATTGAAAGTATTTGAATTTTATTTATGTTTTAGAACTTTATCTGAAATACAAATAAGTATAAAAAATTAGAAATATTAAGTATTAATAAAAAAATTTCTTTTCATTTTAATTAAACAAAAAAACATAACATTTACAGCTATATGCATATAGTTAAAAAAAAACAAAAAAACTAATGTTAAAATTGCATTTATTAGTTTGTGGTTTATATAATTCAGTTTTATATGAAAAAATATTTTTGAATTAATGTATCTACAATGAATGAATAATCTCTGATTTAATTCATTTTAACTAATGATATTAAAACTACATTTAGTCTGAATGGTTGATTAAATTCATATTTATGCCAAAGAATTTATCTTGAATTAATGTATATAATTTTAATCTGTAATTGATTACCAATTAATATATGGATACATGTTTATATCCCATTTAAATGAAACTGGATTTTTTTTTAAAAATGGGTTTAGTATTCCAATAATTTTTTAAATGCATTATATTATACAGTCTTGCATATGTTAAATATCTCAAAATTCATTGAAAACATCAAATTAATATTTTTAATAACATTTATGGTAAATTAAAATATATCACTAAAAAATCTGTGAAAAAACATTTATATTTATGTTAGAAAAAGTAGAACTAAATATATTTTAGGAACATCTCATGTTTCACAATATGAATCAAGGTCAAATCAGTAAAAGATCATGAATTGAACAGTACATAAATATGAATAAAGAACAATTCTTTTGTAGAATCATGTTTATAATTTGCAAACTTTTTTTACTTTGCAATCATAATAGTTATTTTGTATTACATTCTTTTTTGATTATAATGCTTTATTTTTTATTTCACAGGGTTCAGAAAATTTATCCACTTTTGATACAGTTCTTTTGAAGATTATCAGTACTATAATAAAAGTTATATCAAGTTGTTTGTACAGTAACCTTGTATCTGAATTCATCTCAGATTTATAGTAGTGAAAACTGTAGAAAATTTTTTGTTACAAATAATGCACAACTTTACAGAACTCATTCATAGAATATACTAGTATTATTAAATCTCAAAATTTCATTGGATTGCTTAGTGAAAATTCAGAAATACAAGTAAGAAATTTACTGTTACAATTTATTATCTTTTCTTAAGCTTTATTAAAAAAAAAATTAATATACATTTGTATTTAATAGATTAAAAAGTAAATTTGATTTAATAATTTAGTGTGTTGTGATTATTTTTGTTGATTTATATTTATTTAACATTATTATTGTTTTTTGTTACATCATTTAAAAATACAATGTTAGAATATACTTAATTGTTAATTCTTCAATACAAGACAAAACTTGAAATTAGTAAGGGCATTTAGCTTCTAATTTGTTTTAAAAATATGCTGATTGCAATTATATTTTAATTGATTCTACAACTTTTTCAAACTTTCATACTTTCTCAGCATAATTGGTATTATTTTCTAGTTGAACATAAAAACTTGTAACACTTTTAAATATATTTTCTTTTTTCTTTAAGCTAAAATTTTATAAATAAATCATAATTCTTTCATCTTTAGAATTAAAGAAAAGTGAAAAATATGTTCATTATTAATAATTGATGTTCAATTAATTTCATAACATTATTCAAAAGGATAATTTTTTAAGTGATAAGTTTTATAATGTCCAAAAAATATTGGATTTAGATAAACAGATTGAAAAGTTATAACTAAAACTTGTAATCTATTTTCTATTATTTTAGACAATATGTGTCCATAATTATTTTTTATTATAGCTTACCTTTTAATCACTATTTTCTTAAATATTTTTTAATTATTAAAATGCTGTGTTGTGTTATCCTTGAACACATTAATGCTTTAATGAAAAATATTTTGTCTTTTTCTATTATTATTTTTATCATAGCTATAATTTCTACATCTTTCAATTTTTCAGGATTCATGCAAAAATAAATTGATGGAAAATTTGCCATCTTCCACTCGAACAAAGGCAAAAACTCTCCAAATTGATCCCCTTCAAATACATATTTCTCTCAAACTTCAGTCTTTGCTGTGCAAACCTTTTGAGAATAAAGGCAGAAATCATAAAAAGGATGATCACAGCTGCACTACTTCTGAAAGCATCATTTCTGAAGCAGACTTGCAGGACTTGTCTCGTATGCTTGTAGACTTCACCAAAGTGGCAAAAAAGAAACCACCTGCTTCTTTAACAAAAGATTATAAAGACAATCATTTGAATGGTTCTGTAGTTACTGAAAATGTTAGTCAACTTTGTAATATTGCTCAATCATTGCCAATTAGTCATAAAAAAATCCTAAACAAAATACTTCAAGCTGTGCCACATAGTCAGAATATTAAAGATTCAAATCTGGGTAAAAAGTTCCATAGAATGGGTTCTTCTAAAGAAATTGTTGAGATTGTAGATATTGAGTCAAATGATGAGGAAGATACATTATTGTCTCTTTCTGATCCAATAGAACCTGTTCAAAATTTTTTAGATATAGAATTATCATGTGAATCAGATGTAGACAGTCCAAGTTCTCCTTCAGTTAAATATGAATCAGATGAAGATATTGTTGTTTTGGGAGAAAAGCATCCTACCTATGAAGAAATAACTTTGGATGAGGTATGCAAAATCTTATGAACTTTCACATTTTTGTTTTATTTAAAAAACATGATTTTTGATTTAAGCATTGGAATTTGTTGAAATTAAGTGATTATTATATTATAGGCTAACCATCAAACATATAAAAAATTGGCCAGTACCCAAAACAAGCAGATTAAAAAAAGGATCATTTGGGGGTTTTAATTTCAGTAGAAGTAATTTTAATTTTTGATAATCAAAATTTTAGATGACACAATATTAACAAACAGACTAGGTGAAAAAATTACACACTAATTAGTATCTTTTTTGCTTACAAAGCAGCTTTGCAGTGAATATATCTGGTTAGCAACATTAATAACTAATCGATTGATTTGTTTCCTGCCATCAAACTGGATATCTATCATTCCATGAGATTCATGGTCAGTCTAATTGTCTTGATCATGATTTATTAATACTTTAAAATTGTCAAATTTTATTATTGCTAATGAATATTTTAAAAATATTGCAAAGTATTCTCAGTCTTATTTCACTCATGTTTTCTAAAAGACATCAATTTGTTTTTGTTCTATTTGATGCATATTGTCAAAGCTACTTTAAATTCCATCTTGTAATTCATAGATTCTACTTTAAAAAGATTATCTCTATACACATTAAAACTACTGCATAGGATCTGTGGTCATTTTCTTTTTTGGAAGTATTAGTAAAAATTAATTCCTTAAAATGTAATGTTTTTAACTTCTTTTGTTTACATAATAAATGAAATTTTCACAGTGTTTGACTGACTATATACATATTCATTCATTCATATTCATAACACTTAAAATACTCACCAAATAAATTTTATCACCAAATTAAAAGTTTTGTTGTTTTGTTTAATTTTTTATATTTAATTTTGGATAATTGAAAATTTAAAGTTTTCTGAAATTTTTTAAATTGGATACTTACATTTTTAAATTAAACTTTTTGTTTTTTGTTTTGTTTTTATTTAGTTATATATCTACAAACTATGCCTGGGAAGTATTTTTATGATAGTACTTTCATATGCTGACATCTGTCTTTCATGTGATTTTTGATAATTTAAATATACAATATTTTGGTAGTGAAAATGAAAGTTAAAATAAAGATTGTGCTAATTTAAAATTGATACTTAGGTACAAAAATCACTTTGAAAGTTATAACCACAAGAAATTAATTTATTTTATTGTATAAACCATCCACTGATTATACACTAATGGGGACTATTGTCAGGATATTATGATATTTATTTTATAGATATCTTGCAATTGTAGGGAATCTAGAATTTATACAATAATGAAGTTGTAACTATTCAATGTTGTTAGACTGTTGAACTAAATTTAATTTTTTAAAAAATGTTGAAATTAAAAAAAAAAAAATACTGAATTGTTGTAAACAATTGTTGGATAGCGTTGAATTAACTTGTATAATCGTAAGTGTAAGGAAGATTTTAAAGATTACTTATGGTTTACACATTTAAGAGTAGCTGCTAAATTGATTTCATATTGATTTCAGATGTAATCTTTGATTTTGCATATTTTGTTACTATTAGGTTAATAAAGATGTTCTAGAAAAGAATATATATATATATATTTACATCAGTATTTATAGTTATATAATGTAAGTTTTAAGTATTTATTCATTCATATTATTTTGAAATAATTGTTCTTAGGATGAAGATGGAGAAATTCATGAAATTGTTGTTGAAAAGCAGATTGAAAAACCAAAGGAAACTGAAAACGAGATAGAGGAAGTGCCATTGAAGTGTCCCAAGTGTGATAAACATTTTCGTATGGCATCCTTCTTGAAATTTCATATTCAAATGCATGGCAATAAACCACCATCCATATCTTGGGAGCAACCATCTAATTTGTCTACAGAAAGAAATGACAATACTTCAGAGCAAACTTCGAATGAAAATCAAAGGTAACAGAAAAGTTCTATTGAAATTTATAATTCAGGCATTTAATAGAATTGTTAATATTACAAAATAAAAATTTATTCTTTTAAATGTTGAATTTTATGTAAATATTAGAAATAAAAACATGGTATGATCAAAGGGTATCCTATTTAATTATTATTATTGTTAATGTACTTATTGTGCAGAGATTAGATTTAACCTTACATATCTTTGACATGGATACTTCTGCTTATATATGATTTGAAATGTTGAAAGCAAATTATTATAAGAAATGATTATCCTTGATTATTTTTAAAGATTTTAAATGAAAGGAGAATTAAAAAAAAAATTATTGAAAGGAGAAGTAAATGAGCATTTTACAAACTTTACTTAGAAAGCAAGTTAATTTATAAATTGATTGTCAAAGAAACAATTCATTTTAAAGGGAGTTATAATAGGCTACTTTCAATTCTTCTTCGTTTATATATTTTTTCTAAAATTGCGATTTATGTTTTGTATCATACATTAAAAATTGAAGATCACAGATGAATTTCATAATCAAGAAACTCTAGAAATTTATGATATTCTAATGATTTACAATGCTTTTCACCTTCATAAATTCTTCCCTGTATTAAAATCAAAATCTTAAACATATATTTGTCTTTTTGCTTCTCATTATAAAACAAAATTATAATGATAGATATATATTCATAAATTGGCCAATTTTTCAAGTTCTTACAATATAAAATAAATAATAATAAATTACTTACAGTCATGTTTTCTAATATTGTAGAAAATATTATGATAAATAAATTATGATAAATATTATAATAAATAACTTTGACCATGAATTAATTTTGGATTGAAATTGAACATGTGAAATGGTAATTTTTTTAATATATATTTTAAATGTAGAAAATATGAAATCATTACCATGATTAAGATGATATCCATATTATTATTGGGATCATGATGTATGTAAAATGCCAAGTAAATAAAAAGAAAAAAATTGTTATTAATTATATATATATATATATATATATAACACAAAAACCAAAAAAGAACTGACAAGTATTATGTACAACAAAAGCCACTACTGGTATTTTGTTGCACACAGCTATAATAGAACCACTGTAGCATTCTCAGTACAAAACCCTGAAGTGAAAACATTCATATTCAGACTCAAAAAAGGGAAGTAATTGTTCAAATATATGAAATATGTATAAGCTGCAGCAATGGTACTGAAAATCATTAGACAAATACACATATGAAAGTTTGAACAACAAGAATTGCATTAGCAGATCAAAAAAGAAAATATAAATTTGTACAAAATGTTTAAATATGTTTGTATGTTTTGTACAAATATATAGAAAAGAAACAAAAATAGGGTAGGAAACAAGTCCAGGAAATCCATAAATCCAAAAAAAAAAAAAAAAAAAAAAAGCATAAATCAAAAAGAAATAAAAATAGACACACAAAATAATTATAATATCCTATGGCTAGCTTTATCAAATAATCTAAGGCAAAAACTACACATAATGTAATAAAACATTTTCAGAAGTCAGTTTTTATAATATAGCATTAGCCAGACATACAATTTAATATATAATTATGTAGACAGAGATAGTGGTTGATTTTGTTATGTTAGTATATTTATATTATCTCTTTGTGTATTATATTGGATAGCACATATGCATTTCCTGTTTTTGTGTGATCTTTTTGATAAGCAATTTATAATATTTTGATTTGGCCTCTCTTTTGAAATAAAGAAATCAAAATTGTTATTAATAATCTAAGAAATTATTCTTTGATAGCAACAAGAAAATCATGAATATTTAAATTTGGTGAGTTATTGTTAGAAAAGAACTTTTTATGCATTTTAAAAAAAGTAGTGGTATATTAAAATAGTGCAATCTGTTTATTTAATTTATTTTTAATGAATTAAATTTTATTTTTATAGGAAAAGGAAAAATAACCACAAAAACTTATCTACCATAAAAAAGATCCGATGAGAAAAATGTAAGAAACTTTGCAAAAAGAACTTTTAAATGTTATCTCTCTCACTGTTTAATTTTTGATAAGTTAAGTTTGAATATTTATATAATATGAAAATAAAATTTTAATTATATGAGAATTATTCATTATGCAAGATTTCCTAACCTGTAAAATAACACAAAATTATGATATAGAAATTATAATATAGCAAAATTTAATATGTTATAATTGATAAATTGTGTATAATTAAATATATTTATATTATAATAATTATAAACACCAATTATAGTTTATAATTATTATGTTACAATTGATAAGTTATTAGTTATAATTTTAGTAAAATCTGTTAATGTAAAAAATTGGATAATTATAGTTTATAGTAAACATAAATTAGCTGTTTATGTTAATTATGTTATACAAGTTGATAATTTTTTTTGTGTAGAATTATAAAAGAAGTATTTTATGATTGTTTAGAAGAATAAATTAGTTACACTGCAACTGTTGATTATAGAGCTGTATAATAGCATTTTTTTTTTTTCTCTTTCAAATGGCTTTGATAAAATTTCTTCCTATATATAAAAAAGATTTGTGCTTTCTGAAATGCTATAACTTTTAGATGTTTTTTTTTTTTTCCAATTAATTATTTATGTGGCAGATAGCCAAAAATTTCATATAATTTTATGTTTAAGTAAAAATTTTATTTTTTATTACTACATTGCACTTTTAAATTAGTTGGTTCAAAATCGCCCATAAAAGAATTATGAATGGGAAGTAATATAATAGCATTTATATGCCTTATTTATCTATATAATTTATAATTAATATTTAATACAGTAACCTCTCTTTAATACGCTTTTTGATAGTTCAGCACATTTTATGTCAAGCATTCGCTTTCGTATATTTTTCATATGGATTCAGGTATTTGTTGACCTTAAACCAACACAATGCTGCTCAGATTTCTCATATTTATATCCTTTACATGGATTAAGAAGATGTGTTGATGTATTGAATATGTAAATTTCTTAATAATTTAAATTTTTATCTATTTAGATTGCTATATTTTTGGTTTCCTCCCCTCCCCATATTGACACTCGATAATTCAGCATTGCAGTGATCCTTTAAGTTTCGAATTGAAAGAGAGGTTTCTTTTTATTTTTAAATGATTTTTTATTAATAAATAATTTGTAAACATTTGAGTAAATGTAATTAGGAATTGCTCAAAAATTTTTCTTGAAATTAAAATGTTTTTTTTTTTTTGTGATTTTGGCCTTTTTTTAATTTTTTTTTAAAATCTTGTTTGTTATTTTATTGCAATGAAACAATTTAATTTTTTTGTTTATTATTTCTATTGTGAACTTGATATGGATTTGATTAAGTAGAAATAATAGAAAAAATGCTTTTTTTTTTTTTTTTTTAAATTCAATTGCAAGTGAGCATTGATATTTTACTTCAGAGTAAAATTTATTTAATGTATTCAGTTTAAAATAAAATTGTTTTTTTTTTTTTTAATCTTTTGAATTAATATATAGGTTTTACATAAAAAAAGTTAATGCCTATTGCTTATTATTTTCTTAAAGATATTTTATGCATATATATTTGCTATATCAAAATTTTGATAATAAAATATAAATCCAAATATAGTATTAAAGGATTATATAGGCTTTATATTGTCTCAAATGATTAAATTTTGTGTTATTATGTTGGGCATATTTTGTCTGAATTTTTTTTGCTCTCTTCAAAGTATGAAGTATATTTCACTGAAACTGGGCAATGCCAGTTGGTATTAAACAGTTTCTCATAAGGAACATGACATAAAATGGCATGTGAAAATTATAAGAAACTATTCATTTGTATGTATTCTTATAATTTATAGATTTAATAAAGCACACATTTTACAGCTTAATGAAAATTTCCTTTTGAACAATAAGTATTGTACAATTTATTTTGATGAAAGTTGAAATGGGTCAATTACTGCAATAATTTTTCGTTTGCAATGGTTTTGTTTTCCATACTTTGTGAATGATAATGATCTGCATAATTATTCATTTGAATTATTTTATGTGTGTTTGATGAAGTTTTTATGTCGTATTTATGCATTTCTCTAAAGTGTTTAAAGAACTTATGTGTTTTAAGTCTGATAAATTCTTAAAATTTTTATTTAATTCAAAATTTAAAACATTTTGTCTGTATTATTGTGCTTGAAGTTTAAATGTTTATTGTTAATTTTCCTAATAATATGTATTTAGAAAGTTTTATTTAATCTGTTTAAAAAGTTATTGTGTTTTTTATGTTTGCTTATAAATATATATTTTACAAATTTATTAAAAATATTTAGTGAACTTATTCTTTGAAATTACTGAAATATTAGTTAAATTTTCAAATGTTTAGTTAAATATTTGCAATATTTATATTTTTTCTTTCTTTCAAATGTTATATAAAATTTTTATTTTTACATCTTGAAATTTTAATAAAGTCAGCTTATATATTTTCTACCTCTATCTTTTTAAAAATAAATACATAGTTTTGATAAATCTATTTTTATTCGAATTTTTAAAAACTAAAATACATATATTTTTGTTATTTATGTATACATGGCAATAATTATTGCCAACACTGTTTATCTTCATCCTGAATAAATTTTAAATCACTTGTGGTCTTATTTATTTTGTTTTTAGTACTAATAATTCTGACTTCTAAATTTCAGCACAAATTTCTCACACCACCGTGTAGAATAGAATTGTACTTTTGAAATAATAGTGCTTGTAAAACAGTAATATTTTACTTGCAAAATAGTGATATATAACTAAGAATAATTTGCATGGAAAGCAATTCAATGAATTTTGTTAGTTTTTATGCAATTACTTAAAAAATTTAATGTACTTCATAATTTCCTTTTTTTTTTGTTATTTATTATATATATAGAATATTTTCTTTGAAGAACAATAAAAGTTTATCAAGCAAGGATGCATTAAAAAAAAATTAATACTTAATCCTGATTCATTTACAAATTTATTTAACCTTATTCTAACATTATCAAGTACTAAACATTTTAGTTAATGTTAAGATTAAGTGAAAATACATTGTTTATGAAAAATTGGCAACAAATAAATATAGCCCACCCTTTTAAATCACTTCATATTTTAATGTAGTATTACTTGAAATTAACAATTAAAAGTGGTATTAATTTTTAATATGGTAAGTAAATTAAGTTTTTATATGGTAAAATTAATAGTTACATAATACTTAATTTAATATGTTTAATTAATGAATTATTAGTTGTATTGTGGCCAATATTCCTGACCATGTCCTGTTGCCATTCAGGTACTTTTATGGGTCTTACACATTTGACATGTTACCCTACACTCTTTTATGAACTGTTTTATGGACAACTTTTATAACAAAGCTGGTTTTTATTGGGCCGCCAGTGGATTCATAGCCAATATGACCTTTTCTCTGATGTAAGGGGAGGCCTGATGGTCAATTGGCTAGCGCTCTGGTCATTGGTACCACAGGCTTCATTTTCGAATCCTGGCTGTGGCAGGGATGTTTGTTAGTTTGCTGTAGGTCTCGATCTAGTTAACCTAAAATGCGCACAATATAACCATAGAGCGACCAACAAAACGAAACTGACGTAGAGGAAAAATTGTCTCTTACTAAATGTAGTATTAAATCACTTCATGATTAGTATTTTTTTACTTAATAATTAAATATAGGGATTTAGTATCACCCCCTGTTATGGCAATGCAATAAGGTGGTTATTTTACAAGAGACAATTTCATAGTTGCCAACATAGGGGAATGAAAGTTCTAGAGACTTACTTTTGTGTGAATAGATTTCAGGTTTAAAAAAAATAGTGTAAGGATTTTAATACAGGGAATTTTAAGTTAAGTAGGGATTTTACAAAATAAACACATCTGTCCTTTTTGTTTCCCAATGGCAAGCAAGTATAAGTAAAATAATAATAATAAAGCAAAAAAAATACAAAAGAATAAACATCCAAAAAATACAAAGATGGCTCAAATCATTGCCTCATCAGTAAAGCACTGTCTCCGAGTCAAGTACCACACATCGTTGGAGGTGGTCTCTGTTCATTGGATCTGCTGAATCAAATAGGGGGCACCCAGGGTTCGAAAAGATTTTAATGCGATGGAGATGTTCTGCTAGACAGTCATGGTCAGTCGGAACTGGGCGACAGCATGCCGTCGCGGATTGCTGGGTATTGCTAAAAGATCTTCAACGCTTTGACTTAATCCCATCTTGAGTTTGTAACTTGTGGCTTTTAGACATTATTTGTTTGATATATAATTTTATAGAATGAAGTGACAGTGACGAAGATCTCATTTGGAATAGTCTTGAGCCTCTTTTTGCTAGACAATCGGCCTGTTCGTTCCCAAAAATGCCACAGTGTCCAGGTATCCAGTGAAGTACCACCCGTTTCATTTTTAAAGTTAGTCGACACTGGGAGATTTCTTGTGGTGAGGGTGGCTTGGTTGAACTAATAGCCTGAATTGCGGCTTGTGAATCAGACAAAATAACCACTCTATCGAATCTATCCTCAAAAATCAGTAAATATTTCAAAGCAATTCGTATAGCCTCCGAATCGCTTTAAGAGGGGCCGAGTGGCTAGCGCTCGGTACCAGAGGTTTCGGGTTCGAGTCCTGGTGGTGCCATGGGTGTTTGTAGTGGTTCGGAATCCACTTTAAACTGTAGGTCCCGGTCTGTTTAGCCTGCAGTGTGCATAAGATGACCGTAGAGCGACAAACCAAACCGAATTGCTTTGAAATATTGCCGAATTGCTTCTGGCAGTTCTTTTTTTTTTTTTTTTTTAACATCTATCCCAAATTATGAGGTATAAATCTTCTCCCTTCTAAATCCTTTTCCGTCCATCCATGAGTAGACTACTCATGGAATGCCCGTCTCGCGTTGCCGGACATTGAGGATTAGACACTCGCACAGCCCAGATTCAAGTGTATTTTGAAGTTTCTTCTACGACCTATATAAAGGAGATTAAAGTTTAGGAACAAAAAATTCCGTTGTACTATGTTTTATACATATGTTATACTAAGCTTTCAATATACACTCTTTAAGTATAGAAACTTAAATTATCATCTAACCCCCGACGATTGTCTTAAATTTTATTTGAAATTAATATTTTTACTTCATGCAGAAGGTTTTTTTTATTGCTTACAAAATATTAATAAAAATATATCAATTTTTGAACTTTCTAATGGTTCAATTTATATCTTTTATCATTATTATATTTGTCTCTTTTATTTAGATGATTTTGGGAAATACTGGGTAATTCAGCTAATAGAAATATATGATTTTTCATACGTTATTGAGTAGTGTCGTTTAATAGTGGTTCTCAACTCGTAATGGGGACCTGGAATATTGAACAGGGATGTAATATATATTTCCAAAATAAATAAATAAAAATTCACCCCCCCAAAAAAAAAAAAAAAAAATTCGTATGAATGCAAACTTATTAATAACTATTCTCTAACAGTTAGTGTTAAATTCTTAATTTTAAACAAATAACAATAATAGAGATTCTTACTTCTTAAACAACTAAGTATTTTTACAACAATAATTGTTATTAATATTTTTTGGAGGAGTATTATCAAATAAGTCAAGTCGGAATAGATTTTAGTTTCTTACTTCTTTTAACTCTACATCGGTAGACCTTGTACCTCACTTATGTATACCACTGACAGCCCCTTGCAGATGATGAATGGAAGATTTTTAGTTAAATTGCCCTGAATTCGTATTTCATATGGGGAAAACTCCCATTGAGCAACATGACTGTCAATACAAGAGGCTTATACACGCTATTTAAATTACAATCTGGTCTCCTAATTTCTGAAAGCATTGACTGCAACGGAAGTTCCCAGTGGATTCACATTTGAGTCCATATGCACGTTAACACAGGCTATTTTAATGTCTGACTTTGGTTTTGGTTTTACTAAAAAAAAAATTTTCATTACATAACACACATATGCACAAAAAAAGTTTTAAACGGGTCATTTTATTGGTGATCTGTTAAATTTATATGTTTATATATACATTGTAACGTATCCTTTACCATTAAACTTTAGAACACATAATAATGAATTGCAATTAATTACATTTGTTTTGTAGATTAATTTACAAGTACTTTAATATACATTAAAATATTGAAATTCATATACTGCTCATAGTGTAGTGAATAAAGTCTGAAAGCTAACTGCATCTAATATGTCTCTATGTTTGAAAACGATTAAAAATCTTTTAAAATAAAATTCATGGGAATTGCCAATCGAGGTTTTATTTTTATTTTTATTTATCATATATTAAAACACCCCTTGTACTATCTGTCAAAAAATTTAAAGAAAATTAAAAGGAGGGAATTTTGAAAAATGAACTGCTGCAATTATTAAAATTTTTTTCACCAAAACAAAAATTTAATGTTTTTGGAAAAAAATTCCGGTATATATTTATATGTGTAAAAAGTCATTTAGTTTAAAATAAAAAAAATAAGACTTTAATAAAAAGAGGCCGGGGCCTAATGGTAACTCGAGTGATTAGCTCTCGATGCTGTTGGTTTCGGATTCGAGCCCCAGTGGTGCCATGGATATTTGTAGGGGTTCAGAATCCACTTTAAACCACAGGTCCCTGTCTAATAAGACTGGTGAGCGTAGGGCTGACAAGCCTACCCCTTAAAAAGAAAACATCTCCTGTTTTAGAATCTGCCAGCGGCCAATCGGCTAGTGTACTGGCCTTTGGTGCTTTAGATTCGAATCCTGGCTGTGGCATGGATGTTTGTTAATGGTTCGGAATCCACGTTAAACGGTAAGTCCTAGTCTAATTATAATTGACCTAGTCTAATTTAATTATAATCATAATTTTTGTGCAGAAAATGACAGTTGAGCGACAAACCAAACAAAACCTCTACTTGTGAAAGAAATCCATATCCTCAGTAGTGTCATTCAAAATGGAAGCAAAATAAAAATAAAAAGTTGCCTTATCAGATTTTAACTACTTTTTTTAATTTAAAAGTTAACTTTGGAACCTCTTAACCAGTCTAAAAATATTTGGAACCTATTAAAAATTTTAAACTAATTATTTTTATTGAAATCAGAGTGGTAAAGTGCCATTTTTGAAAACACCTAGTTGATTTGATGTTGAAGGATCTTACTCTGACATTTAAAAAGGAAAAAGATTTTGCACAGGGGGTAGTGACAGAATTTTTTCTTGTTTACGGATTGTTTAAGAATAAAGAGTTCAAGAACAACTGTGCTAAAGCAATGCTGTGCAAAGCATTCAATGTTAACGAAATTTTTCTCATTTATCCACCCAATACGTCGTTACCCGGTTGAAGGCTGAGTAGTTTTTTTGTTTTTTTTCGTACTTGACGGAGAGAGGATTAATGTAATTGACAAATCACCTTCTAGAAATTGCCAACATTTATCACCACACAATTGCTAGTAAGCACTCAATAATTCCCGAGTATTTTTTTGCTAGCTATATTCGATAGATCAGATAGCTGTGAATCCAATAAATCGAAATCTCTCAACTGCTGTAATATAAACTTGACTTCTTATCGAAGTTGTTTATTCAATTCCTTCTATTAGCTCACACTCTCCCTATATATATCTTGTTCAAATTTTCAATCCTTAATAAAATACTTTTTATTCATCCACTCAGGTTCAAATACATTTTTTGAAACTTGTAGTGGATGACACTGGATGCTAATACAGTTTTTTCAAATACTAATTCAGTAACTAAATTTAACCAATTAATTATATTTCTTTTAGATTTAAGTTGCATATATCTACCAACAGATGGCGCCAGATAAACTTAAAAAAATGAATGAAAATTATTTATAAAGGACTTTCTGCAATAGAGTGAAAAAAAGTAGGAATTCACTTAAAAATTTTTTTTTTATATTACTTGTATTTCTTTTAAATTTCTGTATTAATAAAATTTACATGAATTTTACAAAGTATGTTTACTAAATTAAAATTATAATTTGTAAATTCTGAAGGGAAGGCTTGATGGAAGAGTGACTAGTGTTCTGGAACTCGGTATCACAGGTTTCGGGTCCGAGTCCAATGGAGGTTTGTACTGATTTGCAATACACTTTAAATAGTAGGTTCCGGTCTCATAATGTAGAGCGTTGGCCGTAGGGCTGACAACCCTAAAAAGAAAACATGTCCTGTCTCGAAATTTGCCAATAGACATATGATCTTAACCCATCGTGGGGCTGTTGCACCAATGAAAAAGAAAACTGAAGGGAATGATGTGTAATTCAATAATAATGTTTTTTTTTTTTCGTGATGTGTGATGGAGAAAGTTAAAAAAAAAAAAAAAAAAAAAAAAAAAAAAAAAATGCGCAATAAAATGATGTTTTAATTTGTTACAATAAACTCCAAATATTAAGGAACAATTTTTGTGTGTGTGTGGAGGGAAGAGATGTTCCTAATTTGCAAGAAAATAAATATAAATGATAACTTAAAATTTGAAAGAATTGTTCAATAAACAATTATTTATTGAATTGGTATTTTAACATCAAGCATTATTTACAAAGAAAAAAAAATAATAATTTCATTTTAGAAGAAAAGTTCATTGTGCGAAAAAAAAAATTATTTTTGAAAAATTTAAATAAACACGGTCTAATAAGGAAACAAGTAATATAAATTTTTTTTTTTTAAAGTCAATTCCTACTATTTTTTCACTCTATTGCAGAAAGTCGTTTATAAATAATTATCATTCATTTTTTTAAATTTATCTGGCGCCATCTATTGGTAGATATATGCAATTAAATCTAAAAAAATTAAAATTAATTAATTAAATTTAATTACTCAATTAATATTTGAAAAAATTGTATTAACATCCAGTGTCATCCACTACAAGTTCAAAAAAATGTATTTGAACTTGAGTGGATGAATAAAGAGTATTTTATGAACGATTGAAAATTTGAACAAGGGAAAGTGTGAGCTAATAGAAGGAATTGAGCAATGAAATAGGATGGAAATGGTCTACTAACAATAAGAATCTATCTTTAGATTCTATATTATCAGTTGAGTTGCCAAACACCGGAAGCAAAGATCGTACATGAAGCAACACTCGTTTCATCTCCTTGAACGATTATGGAGGAGAACTTAAAGCAGCCACCCGTCTACCAAAGTAGTCCTATAGACGCTCTATACGTTTAAAGTAAGGAGATCAAGCTACCCTTTCGATTTGCTCCAAACCTTAATCCTCAATTATTCATTAATATACAGATCGATGATTGGTTTGTCGCTCTACGGCCATCATGTGCACACTTTATATTAAATAGACCGGGACCTACAGTTTAAAATGGATTTCGAACCACTGACAAACATCCATGACACCGCGAGGATTCGAATCTGAAGCTTGTGGTACCAAAGGGCAGAGCGCTCACCAAATTGGCCATCAGGGCGCTACAGATTGATGAAATCGAGCACAATCTTCCATTAGGGTGAATTCATTATCAGTAGCATCAGTATGTGATCTGTCATTTGAATCGAGAATATAGCATTAACATCTAAAAGCAATCACAGTTCTTTAATGAAACATATGCATTTTAGTGTGACCACTCAGACAATTCCAATCTTAACCACCTCCTCTACAACTGTCTTTCAAGAATGTCATAAGTATTGGTAGTATCTTGCTCCCTCTAGATCACCACACAACCTGAATCCCTGAGCATAGTAAAACTTGAACTTGTCTGTGAAGAGTACAAAAACACACTACGTTTTGGTCCAGGTAGTGCGCTTCCTTGCCCAACATAAATAGGATTCTTTGTCGGTAGTTAAGAGAATCACATGCGCTGGTTCCTCTTACATAGAGTTCTGATCGTAAAGGTGTTTTCATATCCTTTTTTTTTTTTTTTTTTTTTTTGCAAACACTTAGACAGTTGTCTTTGATGCCTTAAGGCAATCGCTGTACAGACGTTACTCACTTAACACTACCCAGCGGATGCATGTTGCTTGAATGTAAGCTATGGAAGCGGAGTAACAATACCCGCAACGCTCTACGCTCAGACCGGGACCTACGGTTTAAAGTGGATTCCGAACACTACAAACATCCATGGAACCGTCGGGGCTCGAACCCTGTGGTACCGAGCATTAGAGCGCTCGGCCATTCAATCTCGTCTTTATATCATATTAGTAAATATTCTCATGCTTGTTCTGGCTCTCACCAGATCATTACACGACTTTAATCACGAACATTTTTTTAATCTTAATAAAGCCGAAAGATATTAATAAAAATAGTGTTAAGTAATATATTTCATTTTACAACTAATATTCATATTTAAAAATTTCTATAAAAAAAAAAAAAAAAAAATTTCTATCTTATTTTGAAAAAAATCCACAACAGACTTTTGTCATTTGTTTATCAAATGTTTAAATTCGAATTACTCAAATTCACAATGTTTTTCATTTTTCCGATATTGGAACCATTTATACTCGACAAAAAGTTTTAAACTGTACATGGCACAATAATTTAAATGATTACAATATCTAATAATCAACATTTTCAACATTGTTTGTGTTTATGTCCACATTTATGTGCGCGATAATATTGCATTTTTATCAAGCCCATAGAGACTATAATTTAGTTAAATACAAGACACACGGAGAGTCTGAATGGCCGAGTGGCTATCGCTCTGGCCCTCGGTACCACAGGTACCTCGCCATACCTCAGTATACCTTGGTACCACAGGTTTGTGTTCAAGTCCCGGCAGTGCCATGTATGTTTGTAGTGGTTCGGAATCCACTTTAAGCCGTAGGTCACGGTCTAGCATGATCATAGAGTGTTGCGGGGGTAGTGTTACTCTGCGACCGTATCTTATCTTCAAGCTACACGCAGTGTAGATTGAAGAGTGGGTAGTGCTAAGTGAGTAACGTCGGTGCAGTGCTTGGCTTAAGGCCTCCAAGACAACTGTCTAAGTGTTTGCCAGCTGCATTAGAACAAAAAAACAATACACATGGGGCCTGATGACCGAGTAGCTAACGCTCTGGAGCTTGGGGTTTGAATCCTGGCGGTAACATGGATGTTTTGTAAAGGTTCTTAGGTCCAGACCTAATAGGATCGTATAGCGTTGTGGGGGTAGTGTTACTCGCGTTAATAGCATATCTTCAAGCTACACGTGTCCCCTGGGTAGTGCTAAATAAATAACAGCTGTGCAGCCCTTGCTGATGGCATGAAGATTAACTGCCTCTGTATCGCCAGCTATATTAGAACAACAACGATGATACACATATAACATAAAATGTGAAAAATAATCATAATCAGTTTATAAAATGTGAAATATTTGTTATAAATATTTTTCCAAGAGGAACAGAGAGTAAACCTTTTAAATTATAACATATTAGTTAATGACACAAAGTTACTCTAAAACATCTGACAAAAATGTTGAGGGAGGTAAAGGAAATTAAGATGAGCATATTTTGAAATGGAATTATTTTTGCAGAAATGGCGCTTATAAGTGCTAGAAATTGAGGAAGGTATGACCATGAAGTAATAATAAAATAGAGCACGTTTCCCTATTCTAAAGGAACTGAAAGTTGAGGCAAACATCTCCCGTTCATTTCGTGCTAAAGTTGGCCCTGCATCGCGTCCTTGGCATCTTTTCCATGATCAGATTTATTTAGAAAATGTAAGTATGTTAAGAAGTGATTATGAAAATTCCGAGAAATACTTGAAATTCTTCTTAAGTCATACAGTTATACAACTGTGAGCTTACTAAGGATTAATAGATAGAATAAATGTTATTTTGTTTCTAACTCTGTTCATTTTGTAGGAAATTGAATAGAACATTACAAAAAGTTCATATAAATGAATACTTTATTTCTTAATCATTTGGGGTGGGGGAGAATTATTATACAAAATTTATCAATAAAATAGGAATATCAAATATAAAAAAAAAAAAAAAAAAAAAAAAAAAAAAAAAACTAAATTTACTTTATTTACAGCTAAAAAAATAAATAAATAAAAAAGGAACCATTTCTTTTGAAAATTATTGAATGATATTAGATCTTTTTCTTTTGTAGTGATTCGGAATCCGCTTTAAACCATAGGTCCCAGTCTAATAGGATCGTAGAGCGATGTTGTGGGTGTAGTGTTACTTGCGTTCTTCAAGCTACACGTGCTCCTTGGGTGGTGCTAAATGAGTAACAGCGGTTGCAGCTCTTGTTTATGGCATAAATATTAACTGTCTCTATATTTTCAGCTGCATTAGAACAACAACAGCATATCTCTTTCGCAATTTTCGCCAACTGCATAGACAATAAAGATTGTTGGCGAAAATCGCCAACCTATCATTGTATATGTTAAAACTATACAATCCTGAAATGCACGCCTAAAACTAATTCTAAATTAGTGCAATATTTCACAGTGTTTATCGAAGCTTATTTCTTCTTTGTAAAGTCAGTAAATAAGTTGACTGGTCCCGAACAAATTAACCAACATTAACATTAACAACGAACAAATTAACATTGGAAGTGACCAACATTTCTGATAGTGGACGATCATAAAAGTCACTTGAGGTGCATCATTACATGATGATTATGTTTGCCCAAACTGGCAACCCTGATGCATTTTCTATTATGTTACTCTTCTATGTCTATGACAAAACATGTAAGTAAGAAAGAGATGTAAATTCAAAAGAAACACACATTTTAATGATTAAAAATTTTTACAATATGTTCTACAAAGAGCTATCTCTAGCAGTAATTCATAACAGCGGCGTATGGACTGGCGTAAATTATAAAAATGTCACATATTTCAGGTTACATGTATGGTATTTTTAAGATATATTTTGCCTAAACTTATTTCAGATTCCAACTGTAAGCACCTGAATAGGTTCCAACACGATGGAACTTCTCGTCACGACAGAAATTACCTCTCTGCTACATTCGTTCCATATTGTATCGGACGGGATGTTTCAGATGGTTCCTTTGCCACCATTACCACCAGATTTGAAATTCAGGGTATCTTCTTTAGTGAGCACATCAAAAGCATGATGTTCGAAAGTTCCACGGAATGCAAATAGAATCTAGGGGACCAGCTTGTCAGTTGCTATGTCAATATCCTTGGAAATTTCACTAATGTATATCAGTCCAGGTGCGACAATTTTGCATCTTGTATTACTATTGATAGTATCTTTTTCGAGCAGCTATTGCAGAAAGTTGAATCATTAAAATGCGTGTTTCTTTTAACTTTACCTGCTTATTCACTTATCATGTTGATCATATCCTCCTCACCTACTAGCACTTACCTGCACCATTCCCGAACATACTTTCCCATACG
Organism: Caerostris darwini; assembly: GCA_021605075.1. Classification (NCBI taxonomy): domain Eukaryota; kingdom Metazoa; phylum Arthropoda; class Arachnida; order Araneae; family Araneidae; genus Caerostris; species Caerostris darwini. The sequence continues at coordinate 91,377 of BPLQ01009232.1, forward strand.
ATATATAGGTTAGCCAGATATTCAATAAGCACTCTATATATAAATATAATAGCACTCATTCTTCTTTTTCTGATATTTCAACAGACGATTAACAAATCAAGTTGTTGCATTAACCTTGTATTTTCACATAACAACAGCTTCTCCCCTTTTCAATAATTAACTATCGATTAAAATTTTTTCTTCATGTACTCAATCCAATTTCTTCATTTTTCTCACCGTGCAATATACTACTAACTAAAATACTTTTAATGATTTGTTACGCTTAACAACTTTCGCAGTTATCTTAGGACGTAATGCTCAGCTTTTCATCCCGAATCTGTATCCTAACCATAAAAAAATATTAATGGAACAGAAAGTTGAGGCAAATATCTCCCATACAGTTGGTATTGTATCGCCGCTTGGCTTCTTTTTCCAGCTTAGAAAACGTAAACATGACATTCTGAAAATTCCAAGAAATGCCTGAAATTCTTCGTCTCAAGCCCTTACATTTACTTAACTATGTGTTTACTAACGATAAATAGATACAATTAATGTTAATTTGTTAATAACTCTGCTTATTTTGTGTCAAATGTAATATAACATTACAAAAAGTACATATAAATGAATATTTTATTTTTTAATCATTTTGGAGGTAAAATATCACAGAAAAATCAATAGAATATGAATACTAAATATTTAGAAAAATAAACTTAGATTTAATTACAGCTAAAAAAAAAAAAAAAAAAAAAATGAGCCATTTCTTTTGAAAATCGTTGTATGATAGTAGACTTCTTCTTTCGCGTAGTTACAGTACCAACAGTAAGATTGTTGGCCAAAATCGCGAAGCAATCATTGAATATATAGTCAAGTGAGGATTGTTTGCCCCAAACTGACAACCACAATGAGGGCTCTATAATGTTACTTCTATATGGCCTTAACTCTATAACTCCCCCTTCTGTAAACTTCTTCAATGACGCAAAAGCCCCATGGTGGGCCAAGGCCATTTGCCTACTGACAGATTTCAAAACAGGAGATGTTTCTGTTCATGGGGTAGAGTTGTCAACGCTGTATTCAACACTCCACATTCATGTTAGACTGGGACCTACAGTTTAAGGTGGATTTCATACCACTACACATATCCACGACACCACCGGGACTTGATTCTGAAACCTGTGTACCGGAGTGCCAGAGCAAGTCACTCAGCCATCAGGTACCATTCTGATTCAACTACTATATGCCATAAAATAAAGATTGAAAGAAAATCTCTGTTTTTAAATAATTTAAATGCTTGTTATTGTTTCTAAATACCATCTATACTTGATCTGAGCATATTTAGATCTGAACCTTGGAATAACAAATATGTAGAAAATCCAGGGTTATCCGGGTTGAACCCTAGTGGGGTGATTGGATGCAACGCTCCATCCATTTTGATAAACCTCAATTTGGAATGACATTTAGGTTTGGTTTGTCGCTCTACGGTCATTTTCTGAACACTTTAGGCTAATTAGACTAGGACCTACAGTTTAACGTGGATTCCGAACTACTCACAAACAAACATCCTTGTCACCGCCAGGATTCGAACCTGAAGCCTGAGGTATGAAAGGTCATATAGCTAGCCAATTGGCCATCAGATTGTTATAACATTTAGGAATTCACATTCTACTTTCACTTTCGTGAGATTAGTGGAATGACTTTTTAACCTGCTGTCATATCCAATCCATTTCTAGTACACACAAGGGAATTTAACATCATCTTCCGAGTTTCGAACCGTGGCTCTTTGTATTCCTAAGCTTAACTCGCTGCTTATCACACCACATAGGCCTTTTGTAAGTTCAATAATGTTTAAATATTAATTCAGTTTATAGTTACCTTATATCTCCTGTCTTGAAATCTTCCAGTAGGCAGACGGCCTTGGCCCACTATGGGCTGTTGCGCCACTGATAATGATTATAGTTACCTTCATCATCATTGGCGCAACTACCCCATGATGCGGCAAGGGCGTCGTCCTATTGGTAGATTATGAGACGAGAGATTTTTTTTTTTTTTTCTGGGTAGACTTGTCAGCCAAACTCTCAACAGCCATATTAGACCAGAACCTACGGTTTAAAGTGGATTCCGAAACACTACTACTACTACTACTACTACTACTACTACACACCACATCACTGTGTCTAGAGCTGAGTTGCCCTTTTACAGTTTGGGAATTATGTGGGTGAGAAGAAGTCTGATTAGGCTCTATGGCCCTCTACTGTCATATGAGACCAGGACCTACGGTTTCCGTGGTGGATTCCGGTTAAGTGGATTCCGAACCACTACAAACATCCATGGCACCACCGGCATTCGAACCCGATACCTTGGCACCGAGAGCCAGAGCGCTAGCCACTCGGCCATCAGTCCGATTCCGAAACACTGCAAACATCCATCTCGAACGGCTGGGACTAGCACCTGAAACCTGTGACACCGAGCTCCAGAGTTCTAGTCATTCGGCCATCAGGGCGGTCCCATAGTTACCTTAACTTGGTAAAAGTTTAATTAACAGCGAAAATTATTGATTGTAAAACATCATCTCTTTTACATTTTTTTTTTGCAAATTTTTGTCAAAGGATGGAAAGAATTCTTTGGTTTGATTTGTTTTCGCTCTATATTTTTTAGTAAACAGACCGGGACCTACTGTTTTAAAGTGGATTCTGAACCACTACAAACATCCATGACACTGCCGGAGCTTCAATCCGGCAGTCCGACAATATGAGGATACTTCTACATAATGTTAAAGGATGGAGTAAAACGAAATTAAAATTTTCCGTGAACAGAATACTTCTATATGATGTTTGAGGATGGAAAGAGTCCATGGAACATTCGGAGCACACCAGAAAATCTCCCAGACTCGTTTTCTTTTCGCCCACCGTCACGAAAGTTCCACAAGTCGTCAAAAAATCTCCGCTAATCGGCAAAAAATTCCTAGATGTCGCCAAAACGACATTTCAACGCACTGTGTTGCCTTCCCTCTCCCCCAAATGTATACAATTTCGTCACCATAGTTACGCACTTCGCCTTCGCTTGTGTACGTGTCCCCCTTTGTGATGTTATGAATATTAAGCATATTAGTGTCATGCAATCTGGCAACAACTCTTTCTCGCCGAGCACGGTCAAGAAGTACACTTTCTGCTTCTCCTTGGGTCAGACGATTGTTTGTTGCCACCGAATCGATTAGTGTCTTGGTGATTGATTGGGATTTGATCGGTCCCGTGTCGATCCCGGAGTGATTGGAGTGCCTTGTATCGGAACTATTTGGATTTATTTATTTGTTTGTTTTCAGACGACTTTTTTTTTCTGAAGAAATTTTGGATTGAAATTGTGTTAGGCAAAAATCGTTCGAAATTCGAATCAGCAAGGTAAGTTTAAAATTGTTATCATTATTATTATTAGTTTTGAAATTTCTTTTTGAGAATTTTAAAAATGTTTGTTTAGACAACAATTTTGGTCACTATAACATTGCAATAATTTTAATTTGCCTAAAGTAGTTCTTAAATAAATAATTTACTACTAGTATGCAAATAAATTATTTCAAATATTTACAGCTATGTTAAAGTAAATGAAATTATTTTACAAAATTTTATACAACTATGTTGCTATTGGGAGTTATATTTACTGTAATCAATAAGTCATAAATTAATTATTATACAATACTATATATTATTCACTATTACGTTTGTTTTTATTTTAAAAAATATTTTAAGGTTATCAAAACAATTTAAAATGTCAAATAAAGTATAATTTTTCATTTACTTACTACACATAAACGAAAAATGAATTTATCATGAAATGTTTTAAATATTGAAAACAATTATATGCAGTTCAATTTAAAATTTTGAAAATGATTTGCCACTAACATAAATAAAGTATAAATTTGATTTTGAAAGTGTTTTGAAATATAATATTTTTTGCAATAACTTATGATAAAAATTATAAACATTTTAAATTATATACATTTTTAGAAATGAATAAAAAAAGTTAGTCAAACATTATTACTAGATACTATTTAGAAAGTGTAAACAGTATTATTTCTTTATATATATTAATGATAATAAACACTGAAAAGCGATAAATATTTCCGTTACATGAAACATAATCGATAAAAAATTCTCAGTAAATATTCCATAAAACATGAAAAAAAGAATATTCAAAATATTTTTCAATTCTGTATTTGTTTGCAATTCTGCATTATTTCAGAAAAGAAATAATCAATACAAAAATGTTTTGTACTGAAATTGTTGCTTTGAAAATTTTCGATATTTCAAGTAAAAAAGAGAGAACATTACATTATTTTTGAATACCCTTCAATATTAAATGACCAAAATAAAAGCGCTGTTATTGTTCAAAAATGCATGCTGTGTAATATTGCTTTACGCAACAAAAAATATAATTCAAGTCGATCTATAAAAGATCTTTCACTTTCAATTGCTAACATATGTAGAAAAAAAATATCAATACAAATATTTTCCAATTTTCTTTCATTTTTTTGAAATACATAATAAAATTTTGTGAGCTTCTTGAATATTTGACACAAAAGTAAGAATAGTATATTTTAAAACAAGTTTTTGAGGTTCAATGACCAATTTACTTGAAAATATGTACTATTTTTAATTTTTAATATTCCATGAAAAATAGGTTATGTATGTGAATTAGATAAAATTTTATGAATTTTGATATCTGACTATAGAGTTTGTGTTTTCTGGTCAAACAATAAACTTCAGTCTGATTAATATAGCAAAATTTGTAAAACATAGCTAACACTTAGGTAAGAATTGCATTAAAACTTTCTTCATTTAAAGAAATAGTTAAAAATTAATACTGAAAATTGATGAGATTTATTTTTTAGAATAATGTATGCTTTTGCAAAATTTCTTTTTTCAAATCGAATCATTAATATCATCAGTTTGAATTTTAAATATTTAACTAACAAAATAATAATGAAACAGAAAGAACAAAAATAATAAAGAACTTAATTTTAATACAAAGAAATTTTTGCATCTTTATTGAAACATGAAACTACTCCAATTCAATTAAGTGCAAAGAGAAAATATGAAAATTCTGCAAAGCTTAGAAAAGATTCACAATTTATGACCAAACTTTTATATTCACAATCTATTATACATATACATATATATATCCATTTACAATTTGACATTAGCAAAAAGAAATATATAAACACATATTACATTGAAGAAATAGTCATATAAAGTTTCAGAAAACTGTTAATTGTACAATAAAATATTGCAGTGATTCTTAAATTGGGAAGACTTCTTTGGCATGGAGAGCGAACATTTTGAAAAACGAGAGAAATATTTTTCTTACAAATATAAAATAAACTGCAGAATATAAATGAAAAATTAACAATAAAATTATACTACTCTTTTTTTTTTAATAAATGCAAATTAATAATGAATTATCTTGCAAAATTAAAATTTACCTCTAAGAGACAAAATATGGCAAAATAATTGAGTAACAAATCGAATTTTGGTATGATGATTCATATTTCACATATTTTAATTAATTAGTAATGCCAATCATAAAAATTAAAATTATACATGATGAGTCTAGTGAACAATGGCTGGCTGGGTAGGGAGTTTCTGTATAAAAACCGTAGATTTTGCTTTTGAATATAAATATCTTTATGTTCTTCAGTACTGAAACCAATCCAAGAGATTCTCATGTAGAATATTGATATCATTATCTCTGAGAGATACTGACAGTGACATTTCTGTATAAGAAAAGTAGAGCATGCTTTTGAATAGCGACATCTTTACATTCTTCGGGTTAGAAATAATTAATCTCGAAATCAATCCAATTAATCCTGGTATAAAATATTGATATGCTTATCTCTGAGTAATGCTGACATTGAAGTGTCTGTACAACTAAAGTAGAGCATGCATTTGAATATGGACATCTTTGCATTAATCAGTTTAGAAACAATTCCTTTTTGAAATCAACCCAAGAGATTTTGGTTTAAAAATGTTAACACTCTTCAGTTTCGCAATCATTTTTGAAATCAATCCAAGAAATCTTGGTGTAAAATATTGACTTATCACTGAGTAATATTGACACTGAGGTTTTTACACAAAGTAGAATAAAGTAGTATGCTTTTGAATATAGACATCATTGCGTTCTTCAGTTTAGAAACAATTCATTTTTGAAATAAATTCAAGAAATCTTGGTGTATAATATTGACATTCTTCAGTTTAGCATTCATTTTTAAAATTAGTCCAAGATATCCTAGTGTACAATGTTTACATGATTATCCCTGATTAATGCTGACACTGAAGTTTCTGTGTAAGTGTTGCAGAGAATACCTTTGCATATGAACACCCTTAGGTTTTGAAGTCTGGAAACAATTCATTTTTGAAATCAACCCAAGGGATGATGATGTTGAATATTGAAAATATCATCTTTGAGTAATGCTGATACTGAGGTTCTGCGTAAACGATGTAGAGCATACCTTTAGGTTCTGAAGTATAGAAAGAATTCATTTTTGAAATCAACCCAAGACATCATGGTGTAAAATATTGACATGATTTACATTAATTAGATGAATCACATTTCATTATTCTATTTTTATTACTCCTAGTCTCCTTTAAACAAGCAAGATGTATTTGTAGAGGGAATAATGAAAAATGTCCCTGTTTCATGTATACGAGATGAGCCATCTGATGTATAGCACCTTGAGATTCCATACCAAGATTCTTTATCTAAAACTTGACAAACAATGATAAACTGCAAGTTTCCGCGTCTATGCCGGAGATGCATAAGATGAATGTGTAGGTCGTAATGTTTTTTTGCGATCGGGGGAGAGTGTGCAAACCTTCCCTGCATGCCATCTTTGGGTTTATTAGTAGTAAATTACAGCAAAACACCCGATAACCGATAACACCCCGCACCAAACACCAAGATAAAACTTGCTTAATGCTTAATCTTCTGCATCTCTACCATTCTAGTGAGGAATGACTTGCCCAGTATTCGAAAGATTATAATATTTCGCAATTTATCATCTTATTTTATTCAGTTTATCATCATCTTATCAAATTTATAATATTTTCCAAATTAAAATAAATCTCACATTTAATAATTGAGTATTCTAAAAATCTTCTAAAGAGAAACAAACGAAACATAAAAAAGTAAATTACTTCGTTTATACAAGATAACTATTTCTTTTTTAAGTATTGTTTTTTGCTATTTTCCTATAAAATAATAGCTATAATTCTCGGGTTTCAAGGACTTAAAGGAAAAAATAAATAAAATTGGTTTTACCTTTCTTTAATATGACAGCGTAAAACAGATCGATACGCTAAGAAGGTATAAAAAGACGTTAATTTTAAATATTAACCAAAGGAATTTTTTTTCTGATAAAATGGTAAAATTATTATCATTATCTAGCTAGCGAGGAAAATAGCTATCGTGAAAAGATTTTTCTGTAGTACGAATATCAGCTTCTGTTAAGAATGAATGAAAATGATTCTACATTGGATCTATATCAAAAATAAATTTACTTGAATATACGTTTGAATATTATAGACTTCAATATTTTCTTTTTTGTGTTGAAAAAGTTGCTCATAAAATCCTTCTAATATTTTACATCGATAAATGTATTAATTATTTATGGACTAGATTAAATGCAATAAATAAATTATGTAAATATTCCTATATAGCTACATAATAAAAACAAACATGCAAAATGTTGCACATCTTATTCTGGCCCTATTTTTTAAATTTTACTACAATGTTACAGTTTCTTAACTTCAAAATTTCTAGTTGTTGTATTTCTTAAGTAAGTATTCCCTATTGGAGCCATAATTCTACACTCATATCATATACTACAATCATATATCAGGAATATATATACAATGTATAAAAAAAACCTAGGTGAAAAAACAATTATCCATACTATTGATAAAAACAAATCAAAGGAAATTAATTATAATAATCTGAAAACAGCTTCATCAATACTTATCGAGCTTATATCAATAGCTTATCTTAAAAATACCCTTGCTCAATTTCCTTTTGATTTTCTTGCTTGATTATATGCATATATATATATATATACACGAGGGATAGTCAAAAAACTCCCTGGATTTCGTTGTAACTCTTTATTACTAACTAAACTCCCTGGCACTATACTAGTTCATGTTGGACCATGGCCATCTGCCTGCAGGCAGATTTTGAAGGAGATATTTCTTTTTACGAGAAAGGTTTGTCAGCCCTACACTAACTCTTTATTTCTACAATATATTAATTTTCTTTTTTTACGACCACTATATTATTTTTTACTATCGGAATTCATAACAGGCAATGTGACTGCGGTCGAATGTTCTGTGAAAAGCACACAGGCCTGACGTTTCTTGAGACAATCTTTATTTGTAATGAGACCTGGGTGTGCTTTTACGATCCAGAGACAAAGATGCAGTCATCGGAATGGAACACAACATCTCTCCTCGTACACGTTCTCTCTTCGAACAAAGAAATCATTTCATGCCAAAGCCAACACAAAAGGATGGTCATTGCATTTATCGGTAATGAAGGTGTGGGGAACCCTGAATTTGTACCAGAGGGACAAACTACTAACGGCCCTTTGTATGTGCAAGTTTTGAAAAGACTGAAGATGGCAATCCGAAAAGAACGTCCAGCTAAATGGCAAGGAGGATGGTCATTGTATCATCATCATTACAATGCTCCCCCCCCCCCCGCATCGATTGTTCGGCAGAAATAGCTCGCAGAAAGAACATCTTACTCCACTCCCCAGCCTCCCTATTCATCAGATTTTAGATTAAACCAGAATTAGCACTATCGAATTTCTAGCTCTTCCTGATGAACAAAATTACCCTCATAAATAACCGTTTTGATACCGTAGAACAAGGATGGCCCGCCTTGAAAATTTTTCCGGCCCGTGAGATTTATCACACTTTTGCAAAATATATTGATTTTATAACGGCCAAAGTAGTAAAAACCAGTGAATAAAAAAAAATGCATTATGTGTGCATCCATCAATTCACAAATTAACTGTCGAAATTATAAGAAAAAAATGCACTTTGCTTTTAAAATAATATTCTTGCTAATATAGGACAGATGTTGCGTGTTTTATTTATGAATTTACAGTTATGAGTTTATTGCAAGGAAAAGATAACCTTATAGTCGATACATTTAATCAAAGCATTTCAGAAGAAATTATTGATATTTGAATCGCAATTGAAAAGTAATAACGTTCATCACTTTCCATTGTTTAGAGAATTTAAGAAATCAAAATGTAACAATTACATAAAATATGCAAAATAAATAAGAAAACTATATTTATCTATTATATTTATATAAAACTATTTTTATATTTCATTTTGAGTGTTATATATTTCTTCACAATGTGCGTTTAGCGTCATTATTATTACATTATCTACGTTTACATGCAAGAATAATAGTAAACACAAAAATAATAACTCATCATGTTTCAATTTTTCACTCCAAAAAATGTCTGTAGTGGATCTAAATCTAATACGGGGATATGTAATTTTATATACGGCCAACGGAGATATGATGCATTTCTAAAGTGGCCGCAAGATTATTTGGGTTGGATACCCCTGATGTAAAGCTTCGTTGGTAGCTACAAAACATTTGAAATTTCAGGAAATTAGAAAAAAAAAAGTTCGTCAAGGAAAATTGAGTTATGATGTATTTTCAAAGTGGCCAGCAAGATCATTTGGGTTGGACACCCCTGATGTAAAGCTTCGTTGGTGGCTACAAAACATTTGAAATTTCAGGAAATTAGAAAAAAAAAAAGTTCGTCAAGGAAAATTGAGTTATGATGTATTTTCAAAGTGGTCAGCAAGATCATTTGGGTTGGACACCCCTGATGTAAAGCTTCGTTGGTAGCTACAAAACATTTGAAATTTCAGGACATTAGAAAAAAAAAAGTTCGTTAAGGAAAATTGAGTTATGATGTATTTTCAAAGGGGCCAGCAAGATCATTTGGGTTGGACACCACTGCCGTAGAAGATATCAAAACCGACGCGACTACTGAACTTCGGAACATATCCCATCAGGACTTTCGTTATTGTTTTCAGCAATAGCAGAAGTTGTGGAACAAGTGTGTGTTCCGAATGAGCCTACTTTGAAGGCGATTAAGTAAATATATTCTTATATTGTTGTGATAAAGAGTTACATTGAAATTCCAGGAACCTTTTGACTGCCAATCGTACATATATATACAGATATATATAGCACAAACACTACAGAAGTCTTGATGAAGCTATCTCCAGGATATTTTAATGAATTTCTTTTTGTTTGCTAATAACAGCCAGGATATCTTTATTTTCACCATGTTTTTATATATTTTGCATGTATGTATGTTATTTTATTACACATTTTATTATTTTATAATACTTTTTAATACATTTATTTCTGTATATCTTTAATTTAGAGATTTTGCAATTTTTGATTAAAATTATTTTTTAAATTTAAATTTTTATGCCTTAATTTTTTTAAACTTTTAAAATACATTCTTTAGCGTTAGATAATAACGTTTTAAAAAAATCTAACGATAATTGTTTAATTATTTGTTTAATTCTAAATTCTCAATTAAATAACTTTTATTCATAACATATTGCATTGAAAATAATTGAACAGATAAGTTACTTTTTAAAATTAAATTATTATTGTTTAATATCCCTCCTTTTTTTTATTTAATCTCACTCAGTTTGAAGTAAATCTTTTAAATGCTAAAATTCCTTTTTCGTTATTAATGTTATCCCAAATTTTAAATATAGTTTGATTTTGTTCAGAAGTTTATATAATATTTTCAATGAGTTTGGTTATCAGCCCATAAAAGTTATTTTATTCAAGATTTATTCTTAGCTCGTCAGAATTCGTAAATTTATATGAATAAAAAACTCATGCGTTTTTGACAATTGATTAGAGTTATCAGTTTTGAAGTGATCAGATCAATTTTCCTATAATATAATAAAAATAAAAATGATTCAAACATTGTTCGTTACAGATTGTGTTCCAATTTAATGAATTTATAATTTTTTTTTACAATTAAAACTAATTTATTCACATTTGTAAATTATTAAGTTCTTTTCTCATATCAAGATTCAATCATTCATGTTCAGTTATTTACAATCAATCTACCAGAGTTATAATTTACGAACTAAAACATTCTGTTTTTTGACCAAAATACAAGTAGCGATAGATATTTGAATGAAATATCAATAATATTGAGTATGTAAGTTAAATTTTTAAAATTATTTTTATATATATTAAATTATAAATTATTATTACATAAATTATATTTTTTCGATTTTTTTTCCGCCACTTTTTAAAAAATAAAAAACATTTATTTATGAGAACTCCATCAAACATCAATACCGGAATCGATGAAAGCATACTAACGAATACAAATTCAATAAATTTACAAAATGGAAATTTTTATAAGAAAACAATTAATGCTGTGTGTAACCCATTAGTTACTAGATTTGAAAAAGGTTTTTTCGCTTTTAATGCATATTTCAATACATAATAATAAATAGAATTACACGTACTTCGTTCAAAAAATCTTTTTAAAATTCTAATTTTATATAATGTAAACAGTTTTTCAAGGTTTTTTTTTTTAATCAGGAAAGTTTCATATTTAGTGTTCATTTTAATGCATAATAATCAATAATATTTCTTTCAAAAATCTTTGTAAAATACTAATTTTATATAATGTAAAAAATTTTTCAACTTTTATTTCCAGATTTAAAGGTAAAGTTTCATATTTAATGTATATTTTAATACATAATAATCAACAATATTTACACAGAATTCTTTCAACAAAATTCTAATTTTATATAATGTAAAACAATTTTTCAATTTTAAATATTTTCAGATTTAATTGTTTTTTTAAATCAGAAAAGTAATTAAGTAATTTGATCCTTTTTTTAAAGTTTATTGGATATCGTTACAATTAAAATATAAATAATTTTAATTAGACAACACTGAATTGTTTGTTTTATTTATTGAGAGCACCTACTGAGAAAAAAAAATCTCTTTGAGATTAAATAAGCTATCGCGATCGAGTTGTTGGTCATTCCTGCCCTACTTTATATATTTAATCATTAAATTTCCGGGATCGCTTATTACCGATGAAAACATTATTAAATCGGGCAGTTGTTACGTAAGGTAGTTGTATTCAATCAAATAAATGGATAAATAGATTCCGTATAATTCTTCAATTTGCAGGTCACCGATCCCGGATAAAAAAAAAAGGACCAGAAAGAAAGGTGCACGTTTGCCAAATATTTCACGATTTATCATCATTAATATTTAAGCCTTTTTGTAAGTGTTTGCACTGATAATTCGGATTATTTATCACATCACCCTTTTTCAAAATGATAAATTAATATTTGGTTATCTGTGATTGGTAAAGAACTAGCTTATAAATATTTATCGTTATCAGATTAGTTATAGTCCTTAAACGTTGAAACAGATTGAAATTATAAAACAATTTAGTAAAAATCTCCATCAAAGTTGGCAAAACTTATTTTTGAATGTTATTTAAGTTTCAAAATAAATATGTTTTTTTATCTTGATAGATGAGGATTTTACATACAAATAATTCGATAAAGTTTTCATTACCATGGCTTCATTGGTAGTTACAAAACATTTGAAATTACAGGACATAAGAAAAATAATTTTCGTTAAAAAATTGATAAAAAATAGAAAATGAAAAGTTTTGAAAAATAAGTATTAATATTCGTTTTCAAAATAATCATCATCTTTACATGTCTATCAAAATTATCATAATCTTTTCATGTCTATCAAAATGATCATCACACAACCTTTTCAAAATGATAAATTAAAAGGAAAGAGATTATAAATATTTATCTTTTTAAATTAGTTACAGTCCTTAAAAAATGAAATAGATTTAAATTATAAAAAATTTAGTAAAATCTCAGAAAAATTAAATTTAGCAAATCTTATTTTTAAATATTATTTAAATTTCAAAATAAATATGCTTTTTTTTATCTTGATAAATTAAGAATTTTACATTAAACTACTAATTTGATAAACAAATCGAGTCTGCCCCAGAATATCTCCGCAAATTTGGAACCGGTTTATCACATTTATACAAAATGCAATATTGAAAACCAGTTAAAAAAAATAAATTATTTGTACATCCATTTTGAAAACTGTCAAAAAAAGTACAACAAAAGTCAAAATATATTCATTTCCCTTTCACGAAATTTTTATAACTGGTTGACTTACAATGCAATACGTCACAAAAATAGATTTTTATAACACTTACGTCACAAACGTCAGAATCTTCCAATTTGAGAAATCTGGCACAAAAAGTTGTTAGCGTCAATGTTCACTAATAACTTTTACACCCGCGAATTGTTTTTTTTTTTTTTTTTTTTTTTTTTCTCCTTGAAAATGAAATTGACATAACGGACGCTAACGTGCAACATCAATTACACGAGCAAAAGAGATCGATTTGCAAAAGCTAAGTGAAAGAGTGGAGAAATAAACATCGCACTATTAAAATAAATATTTTTTAAGGATTTAATTTTTTTAAATTTCGTTTATATTTATATATTTCTTGTATTTCATTTTTAGTGTTATATATTTCTTTACAATGTGCGTTTAGGATCATTATTATTATATTATGTTTACATGTAAGAATAATAGTAAACACAAAAATAATAACTCATCATGTTTCAATTTTTCACTCCAAAATATGTCTGTAGTGTGTCTAAATCTAATATGGGGATGTATAATTTTATATGTGGCCCGCGGAGTTATGATGCATTTCTAAAGTGGCCGAAATCATTTGGGTTGGCCACCCCTGATGTAAAGCTTCGTTGGTAACTACAAAATATTTGAAATTTCAGAACATTAGAAATAAAAATTTCGTTAAGAAAAATTTATAAAAATAGAAAAGAAAAGGTTTTGAAAAATAAATATTAATATTTGTTTTTAGTATTTAAAAAAGTTTTTTCTTATGATTGTTAGCAAATTTTTCTACTGAAAAGGATAAAAAAATATATTTCTAAATAATCGAATCCAGAACCTTTTACAAAAATGATTTGATTAAGCTGTCTTACAGAAACGGATCGGTTGGATTCGGCAGAAAAAGATAATTAAGAACCTGAAAATTATTATTTAATCCTAAGAATTTCCGAATAATCTATGATAATACATACATCGAATGATTCTATATAATTTTCATTAGCTTTCGTTGGTGGTTAAAAAACATTTGAAATTACAGGACATTAGAAAAAAAATTTCGTTAAGAAAAATTGATAAAATAAAAAGTGTTGAAAAATAGTTATTAATATTTGTTTTCAATATTTAAAAAACATTTTTCTTGTGGGGTAATTAGTAGATGAAATTAATTTTTAGCGGAAAAGCATGAAAAATTATTTTTCCAAATAACAGAATCCAGAACCTTTTACAAAAAGTATTTCCTGGATCTGTGGATTCTGGAAATGGATTTTCCTGATCCTTTGAATTTGACAGAAAAAGATAATTAAGAACCTGAAAATTGTTATTTAAAAACAATTTAAGTAATAACTTAAATATAAGTAATTTTTATTTCACTTTGATTTTTTTTTATATAAACAATAATAGTAAAATTTTATTATTTATTGTTCATAATGGCATTTTTTCTTCAGTTTTTATGTGGCGGGCCATGGTGGTTTCTCATGGTGGGCAGACTGCCTTTTGGCAGATTTCGAGACATTTTATTTTTACGGTGTAAGGTTGTCTGCCCTATGTCCAACAGTCTTATTAGACCAGGACCTTCATTTCAAGGGGATTCTGAACCACTACAAACATTCATGGCACCGCCGGAACTCGGGTCCGAAACTTGTGACAATGAGCGCCAAAGAACTAATCACTTGGCCATCAGGCCCCAAGACATTTATTAGAGTTATCATATAAATGGTGTTCTCTGATGTTGTCTACTAAAATTTTTTTATTCCTTTATATTGTTTTCGCAAATATTGAAAATTAAAATAGATTTTGTAAATCAGAATTTTATAACTGATCCAAGAATGTGAATGTTAAAAAAATCCCAATAATATTAATTAAAAATTTAAGAGGAAATAAATATGAAGAATTAATTCCTTATGTCAGGGAAGCCTATGGAATTAATTTTATTTATGAACCTATAAATCTTTCAGGATTGGCATCAGTTATTATTTAAATATATTAACTATGCTTAAATATATAACACCATCTATCACCATATTAACACCTTCTATGAAAATGTCATCTGTGTATGAAGAAATATAGAATAAAATGTTATCTATTCAAGAAAAACACCATGTATAATAATGTCATCTGAGTAAGAAGAAGGATGGATGAAAATGTCATCTGTTGAAGAAGAGCACCATACATGGAAATGTCATCTGGGAAAGAAGTACACTATAAATGCGAATGACACCTCGGTTAGAACACTATGTATGAAAATAGCGTGTATGCTAATGCCGTCTTGGATAGATGAAAAAATACGATGTATGAAAATGTTATCTGTTGAAGAAGAACACCATGTATGAATATGCCATCTGTGTAAGAAGCAATATATTGTGTATGAAACTATTATCTGTTGAAGAAGAACACCCTGTATGAATATGCCATCTGTGCAGGAAGAAATATATTGTGTATGAAACTGTTATCTGTTGAAGAAGAACACCCTGTATGAATATGCCATCTGTGTAGGAAGAAATATATTGTGTATGAAACTGTTATCTGTTGAAGAAGAACACCATGTATGAATATGCCATCTGTGTAGGAAGAAATATATTGTGTACGAAACTGTTATCTGTTGAAGAAGAACACCATGTATGAATATGCCATCTGTGTAGGAAAAAATATATTGTGTATGAAACTATTATCTGTTGTAGAAGAACACCATGTATGAATATGCCGTGTATGAAACTGTTATCTATTGATGAAGAACACCATGTATGAATATGCCATCTGTGTAGGAAGAAATATATTATAGATGAAACTGTTATCTGTTGAAGAAGAACACGTTCGAAAATGACATTTAATTAAGAAGGAGTATACTAGTGATGAAAATATCCTCTGTTGAAGATGAACACCATGCAGGAAAATGCCATCTGGGTAAAAAGAAGTGCAATATGGATGAAAAAATCAACTGTTGAAGAAGAATACCATGTATGCAAATGTTAATCGAAAAAGAAGAATAAAGACACACGTGAAGCCAGACACAGACTTTCTGAGACTCTTTCAATGTATAATCTTTAATCGCATTTGTTTCAGAGAATAGAGCATTCTCTTAATACGAAGAAAAAAAAACCCGATTTTGTTTCCTCTAGAAAGTTAGGGAAGATTCATTTCCTCTAGAAATCAATGGGCAACAGCACAGACAATGAGCGAGCAAAACAAATCTACTGGAAGAGATTTCCCCAAAGGCCAGTTTCTGATTATAAAATATTAGAGGGCGTGCATCAGCAACTTTATGTAATGGGATCGTTTCTCAGTTGATTGTAGATCGTGCATAGAACAGCAGTTGCAGGACTAACTACGCTTGTAACCATATCATATTCAAGCCAAGCCATGCCATGCGTTTTGTTGTTAGAATTCCCATTTGGTGTAATTCTTGACAGAAGATTCGTTGTCTTGTATTAGAAGCAAACAGAATAATTTTTGATTTAATTAACGTTCATATTTTAATTAATTTAATTAAATACTACGATTTTTAAACTATTATATGCTAAAGAACAAACTAGACATCTGAACATTATAATAGAATTGATTTAAAGGACTAATGAATCAGAAAACATTTATTTTGAATTTTTTCATGAAGTATCGAATTTTTATGTCAATAGCGTTTGAAGAGAAAACAAGAATAAAGATAAATTATAAAAAGACTTTGGAACCAGGAATATAGTCAAACAAATATTATATTTATTAATATAATATTTATTATGTCGTATTTAGTCAAAGAAAAATGTGTAAAACTATGTTTGTGGATAACAAATTAAAAAAAAAAATATTGAAATTATTTATTAATATTGATTTTTATCCGTCAAATTATTTAAAAGTATTGTATTTAAAAATAATATAATTTTTTGAAAATTATACGTAAAATGGTTAATTTTTCTTTAAATTTCTAATAATAATTATTTTTTATTGCTCTTTAATCCCTATCCTAATAAAAACAGTTCTATATTGCATGGTTAGATTTTAAAATTGTGTAAATATATAATAATAAATTTTTACGATAAACTTAAATGGTTTTATAATGTTACTTTCTTCTACACAAATTCCCATGTAACCATCACGTCAGAGTAATTGAAAAAAAAAATAGAGATACATATTCCAGGAATGTTTGAAGCTTTTGGGCACTAATCCAAGGTGCAAACCTCATGTTTTAAACGACTTAATGCAGTAGACCTCTCCATTTCCCTTTTGTAAGGTGAACAACCTCATCATTTACCGGAAAAGGGATCCTGAGAATGGCGTGTAGTCTGAAACTTAGCAAAACATTCCCGAAAATGTGAATACAATCATTTTGACAGAATTTGTAAAAGATGACTTGACAACGTCACTGTTGGTATTCTGTTTCAAGGAAATTATAACTGATAAAGTGATAACTGATAGTATTTAAATAAAATAGTTACACTTTACATATTTTTCTTAGATTTTGAGTATTTGGAAAAATTGCACGCAAACAAATTTCGCTGAAAGGTTATGGCATAATATACACAGTGTATTGAAAAAGTCCCGGAACTGATCGCACACAAACCGTACAACGCAGAAGATTTGATGTTAAGCTTTTACATAGTCTCTTACTTATTCATTACAAGGCTTAGAACGAGTGTAGAAATCCTTAAACGCCATATGGGAGGCTACCGCTCCAACACTATTGAGTTCCGATGGAAATACTGGTGTCGATCTCTATTGTAAAGAACTTTTTGAGGAATCATATGCAGTTTGTCTTAATGCATCCAGTTTTGACGCTGAGATTTTTGCCATAAGGAATTCAATTTTAAAACTTCTTGGACTAACTAGTAATCTTAATAAAGCAGTTATCTTTATTGACTCCCAAGCTGCAATCTTGTCAACTGTCTCCTATACACCTAGTGTTTGCTTCCTTGTTGAAGAGGAAGATAAATCTGTCCAATGCAATTGCTTCTGGCAGGAAGATTGTTTTTCAGTAAATTCTAAGCCATTGCGGGGTGCTTGGAAATGAAAAGGCAGACCTCTTGGCCAAAAATGGATGTATGTTACCACAGCCACAACTTCTTCTATCCTTTCATCAATTTAGTTCTGAGGTAAAGAAGAAAATAGACAGACCTTTAATACAAATTTACAAACTCCTTTCAAATGACAAAAACGTGGAATATACTTGTTTCATCACTCATCTGTTCATCACTCGTGGATCATACTTGTTCATCACTTGTTTCATCATCAGCTGCTTCAATCTGCTTGCCTAGTGCAGTTTTTACAGCACATTTCCGACTCTCGACAGGACATGATTTTCTTAATAAACACTGCACCGCATTGGTGTAGTTACTCATGATGTCTGTCCTCTGTGCTCGTCGGGTGAAAACATGGACATTTTATATTTGAAAACATGCATTGCACTTGATTTTATGACTTTTAATTCTGACAACTTTACCAAGGCTAAATTTTATTGGGCTGCTAGAGTTCTTATGGCGGATATCGCTACAGTTTGATGTAAGAAAAAAAACTATTGTGTTCCGATATCACAGCTGCTTCAATCTGCTTTATCGACTTGTATCACTTCCCCTTCATCTTCAATTTCAACATTGGGAATAAAAAATAGTCTGAGGGATAAACAGTTTTGGTGACGAAAATTTCTCCACAAAGCAGGATTTATGAGATTGTGTATTGTCGTGTTTTTACTGTCCAAACAGGACTTCACATGACAAACTCGTTAGAAAAGAACATCCAGTCGCAGTGGAACCTTGTTGACGGCATTCTCCATGAATAAGACGACTATTGTCAAAGAAGGTAATCAGCATCGTTTTGGATTTTTATCGTTTGGGAACTTTCATTGACTGACTCCATTTGGGACTTGTCCACTCAGTTTCTTTGAGTCTTGCATCCGTATGGTACTCAAGAATAAAAGTTTCAACTCCGGTGATAGCATTTTGCAAATAATTTAGATTGTAAGGGGTCACCAGCCTTTGCCGTTCATAGGGGGACTGTGACATCGAAACTCAATGCTGTTGGAGTGGAGGCGTTTTAAATAGCGTTTACGAACTTATACACTTAAAAACACATTGTTGTATTGAACTGGGAAATCGGGAAGATACTATGTAGAAGCTTAATATCAAATGTAAATGTATCCTCGTTATATGGCCTGTGTGTTATCAGTGTTGGAGCATTTTGTATACACTGTGCCTGTATTCTGCTTACAGACAACGGATTATGATTATAGCAATTTATATTTCACCAAATCAGAACCTTTCAAATATCATGAAGTTCATTTACCACCAGTTACAACCATGTATATCAGTAGAAGCTACAGAAGTTGGAGAAAAGTTGGATCAAATTCAAATTTCTCTTGGGGAAGATTTTAGTGTATATTATTCTTCAAATGAGGATTAACCATTGAGTTAACCCTCATTTACCACATGCTATGGAACAACAGCTTTATTTTATTTAGTTATCAAAAGATGGTTATTTCTTTGCTTAACAATGGAGGTAATGGGATACATCTGGATACATCTTTCATCATCATACAGGATACATCTTTCATACTCTAATAAATCATGTATAATATCTTTTTAATATTTATTAATGAATACCAGGAAATTTTCTCGTTTTCACTACAGACACAGCATGGAGTTTAACTTCCATCGTGAATAATTTTTTAACCAAAACTCTTCATTAACAAACATATTTTGTTTACCAAGTATTGATATGTAGTTATTAGTTAGTATTGAGTTTGTTATTTACATATAACTTAATTTCGTCATTACTTATATATATATAGAGAGAGAATGGGAGTAGCAGCCATTGACTTGACTTGACGTGGTGCATTGAGATGTATGCCCGCTGACGCTGCTTTATCTCAATTTATCAAAATGTTTTTCATCCCAACAAATTATAGCAGCCATTGTTAAAATGAATAATCAAATATGCAACATTCAAGATGTGTGTTCTTCCATTACTAGATGTGGCCATGAAAAACAACGAATGCTTAATAATATATAAAAATTATATTGATGCATATACAATGTGTTTTCAAAATATCTGAACAAAAAATGTATAGGCAAATAGAAGGGATCGAGAAAAACAGATTTAGTATAAAAATGTGGGTTTAAATGTTTGGCGATTCGGCAACTGCAGCGGCATACATGAAATGTATATTGGCCAGCTTCGAATTGGTGTAACGATAGATGCATCCTGCTCCAAAATCTGTATGTGGGATGATGATTAAAGCTAGCAAAACGCTTTCCTTATCGCTAAACACTTTCCCCATCAGCATCCTCTACGACCACAACGCCATCAGTCCTATTCCATACTTCTTTTCTTCAACGACACAACAGCCCCATGGTGGACCAAGGCTGTCTACCTACTGGCAGATACCGAAGCATAAGATGTTTTCTTTTTAACGGGGTAGGGTTATCAGCTCTACGCCTAAAGCTCTACAGCCATAGTAGATCGGGATCTTTATATCTATGGTTTAAAGTGGATTCCGAACTACTACAATCATCCATGACACAGCCGGAACTGGAACCCGTAGTCTATGACGCCAGAGCGCTAGTCACTCGCCCCACATTCCTATACTAAATCTGATAAATTCGGTCTCCTCTACATGCCGCGGCGTGATGGCCAATTGCCTAGCTCTCTGAACTTTGGAACCACAGGCTTCAGAATCGAATCCTGGCGTTGGCATGGTTGTTGGTGTGGGGTTTGGAATCCACTTTAAACTGCAGATCCCGGTCTAATTAGCCTAAAGTGTGTACAAAAAGACCCAGGAGCTACAAATTAACTCAAACCTCTACTTGCATTTACATTTTTGCTACAAATTTTTAAACACGCTGTATGATAAATACATATAGTTAATGGTATAAGTGTATTGATATAAGTTATGTTATTTTAATGCTCAGTTATACTATGGTAATTATTTTAACTCTATCATTATTTCCTTATGAGTAAATCTAAAAATAATCCAAATAAATAACATAATAGCATCTATTATAATCTGTTTTATTTATCAACCACTATCTCATAATGTCTGTTTCTAATAATATTTATTATTTTTACAGATTAAAGAAGTTTAAAAGCTATAAAATGGTAGAACGTTATTTGGATTGGATTGTTTATCTGTGAATTGTGGCAGTGGTTTTGCATGTGTACAAAGTCTGATATTCCCGTTTACTCACAAACTATGTCTGGAACTTCAAATAAAAATTGTGAGAATTCCCATCTTTGTTTTCGATGAATCTTAGGATTAGCTGGTACAGGTAAGTTGATTTACTTATTTATTGTAAGACATTATTTTCTGTAAGAATTGTTTTATGAATTTTACTATTGCTTTTTCTTCTGTTATGGTGTTTTACTTCAATACATCATAAATAAAGGATTCGCATACTTTTCACTTAAACAGAAGAAATGCAACCATATAATGTGTTATTGAGTGTCTTCTTGCATTTATACGAAGTTAGCTGACGTATCTTTGTAACTATAAAATGCAATTTATCGTGATCAGTTAACATTATATTAATATTAGAGCACATCTATAAACTAGCGTAAAAGTTGATATGGCGTTTTATTTTAAATTTGTTTGGAAATCTTTCATTTACATCTAAAAATTAAATTTTTTTTTTTGGATTCGATTTTCATATTTTATTTAAATTTTTAGATTATAAAAAAAAATCATACAATTTTCATTGAAATTATAGATTCTTATTATTTTTTCTGATGTTTATGCATTGTTTATAATATGATTATTTTTCTAACAATGGTGTCAAATAGGATAAATGGCAAAAAAAATTTCAAACGCTATTTATCATTCTTTTTACACTTGTCATCTGATCATTTTACACTGGCATTGGGCATTTGTATTTGAGATAATTCACAACATTCACGAATTGGCCGATTGCTTTGGCGGCAAAACCTACTTTTGAATGATGGGCACTTTTATTTGGTTATTCGAGATATGCACAGTAGTATTAATAAGAAATTTAATTAGAAGTATTTAGTAAAGTTCATATTAGTTAATATTTACTAAAGTTTAGTAAGAAAGTAATTGAGTAAAGTTTATATATTAGTTAATATTTAGTAATGTTAAGTAGCCATGTTTAATAAGAAATGTATGTACATTAAAATTATTTTAAAATTATTTACTGGGACAAACAATAACAAGCTTGGCAATGGTCATAACTTAAAATTTGTATGTCGTTTAACCTTTTGAGTGACGACTTTTTTTTATAGACGATATAAAAAAAATTGTTTATAGAGACGATTTTTTTTTAAATATTTTTGAGAAAAAAAATTACTGATTTAATTTTTTATTTTGTTACTATTTATTCATTTTATACTGATAAAATTCAAAAAGCAAAGTAGTAATAATAATAATAATAATAATAATAATAACAATAATGCACAAAATACCGTAACGTCCTCATTTTTGGCCGCTGAGAGTTAATAATTTATAAGTGAAATGATCTAATACATTCCGGGCATATAATTATTCATTATTAAAACTAAATATATGGTACTATTTTTATCAAATACTAACGATTTGTTCAAATAATCCAATAGCACTGACAATAAAAATACTACTATACGCTATTTCCATATTCCATATTGTACACCATAAATACTGTTATCAGTGCAGCCAAATCATTAGATTTGTATTTTCTGTTGAGAGATTCTGTACTATTCTGTGTTATTATCAAATTTTTATTCTTTTCATTACTGATGGTAACTATAATTCTATTTTTTATATATCCACATAAGTGATTAAGGGTGACAAGAGGCTAAAATTATATACTACATCGCACATAAACCACATATACCAAAAAATCATACTTTCCTTATTTGAGAATAATTACTCAAGTATCCTTGAAAACGGTCTAATAATACTTTTCGGCCATTAGGCTTAAAACCCTGGCTACTTTAAATGCAGGAGTTGTCGTTGTTTACTTTGCATGACATGCTCTCCCAGGATTGATCCATCTCGTTACCTTGGACCCGCGCAATGTTTGCAATTTGTCTCGCTTTGCTTTTTATTCTCACTTTGTGAGCGCATCGCCCGTTTTTCAATGGAAGCGATGACTTAATGGTTTCGCTCTGGTTTTTCGGGAACTGGAATCTATATGTCAATGCCTTGACAACACGCCAGAACTTGTTGGCCGTATTAGTATACGTTTTGTAAATATACTTAGTCTCTACTTAAATTGTTTACTCTCACAAATTATTTTCTTGGAATGTGGCAAGTTTTGTCTGAAATATATTTTTCGAAAACAACAAGTATTTAATGCGTTTATGATTTTATCTTTCAAACTATTTTTCTCCTAGATTTTTGTCGGTGGCCTGGATGCTTGTTAGTAGGTCGGAATCCACTAACAAACATATATTCTATAGTAGGTCCAGGTCTAATTAGCTTAAAGCGTGCAAAACAAATGACCTTAGAGTGACAAGCCAAACCTAGATTTTTGGCGATGTAATGGCCAATTGGCTAACTCTCTGGTCTTTAGTATCGGAAACTTCAGGTTCGAATCCTGACAGTATTATGGATGTTTGTTAGTGGTTCGGACCCCTTATTATACTGGTTCCGGTTTAATTAGCCTTAAGTATTCTAAAAAAGGACAGTTGAGCGACAAGCCAAACCTAGCCTTTTGTCTGGCTGTTAGTACCACAGGCGTCAGATTCGAATCTTGACGGTGGCCTGGGTGCTTATTAATGATTCGGAATCCACGTTAAGCTGGAGGTTCCGGTCTAATTAGCTCAATGTGTGCAGAAAATGACCGTTGAGCGACAAAACAAACCTATACTTTTCATTTGGTTGATGAGATTCTTCATAAACTATAAAATAGTATTAAGTTTAAATAATTCAGACGCACATATCCAACCACATCCTAATATCAAAACTTAGTTTATTCGCGGTCTCCACTAAGACTAATCATTGGCGATTCTTGAAAAGAATCTTTTTAGTTAAGAAAATGAAACTGTTCAAGTGAGAAACTGAGTTTTCAATGTAGATTAGTGATCATTTGAATGCTACCCGTTCTATTCCGATGGTGATGAAATTAATTTTTTTCAAGTTTTCGTATAATAATTTAGTGGGTTTAGAATGTACTTGTTTAGGCGATTATTTGTTCAGTGGCTTTTTATCTTAAGGATCGCACCGATCCTTCCATTAAGCCAAACGGGCCAATAAGACCCAGATAGTTCATCATACCAATACACCGTCGTTTTGAATTACGAGCAAATTTTCCTTTCCAAACTATCCGGCGATTAAAGCCTATGAGCATGGGTGGACTCCGCTGAGTTAGCTATACTAAACAAAGAATTTATAGTTAGAATTTAGTTAGATTGAGTTGTGTGGCAACTATTTAGTTATCTAATGCGCACTTAAAGCGGTGTAAAGAAACTTTTTGTATAACAACTAGTTAATTGCTAAATTAAAATAAGGCCAGATTGCGGGAGGCTTAATTTATCCGTAATTTTACTTAATACGAATTGCGTCAAGGACAAGTTAGTGCGACGAAAATGTCATTTGGCGCTATAATAGAATAGCGCCATCTTCTAATGAGCGGTGGAATTACGCAAAAACATCAACCATGTTTGGTTAGTCAATGTAAAAAGTGCTATTTGTAGGGAGAAGTAGAGCTAGAGCATGTTCTGAAAAAGTTCTTCTGCTTGATCCCTTGCTTGTAAGATTCGAGTACTTTCAAATTTGTTCCGACCACGCTTGCTATAAACAGAATTGAGTAGTGCCAGATTTTGATTGCAGAGTGCTAAGTGCATGATTTTAATTTGATCTTGCTGGCCTTTTGTGTGGATCGACATAAATATGGAAGCTTTTAAAGAGTAATGTAGATATCTATACGTCACTAAATGATGCGAGATTTATCCCAAAAGCTTACAATAATTATAGTTAAGATGTTGAATTTTACTATGTATGCCAGTTATTGTATTTCTTAATTTATTGTTACATAAAAACATCTGATTATTATTTTGTAACGATTTGTTTACATTTGTAAATTTTACAATGTAATCAAAATAAACTATGGCAAGCCGAATAGATGGTGTTTGCGGGCTGTAATTTGGAGACCTTTGATTTAGTTTACTGCTTGCATCAGAGTGACCTTTGTATCATTTTCCTTCCTCCCTTTTCTTATTGCAAGCTCAAAAAACATCACGTCAAGGAACATTATAAGAAGTTTTTTGTTATTGAGATTGTAGAAAGACCACATTTAAAGGATTGTAAGCATGAAGGAATATTCCGATAAAAGTTTAAGAAAAAAGAAATTATGATTGGGATTTAGTGAGATTGACTTGTGTGGGAACTATTTAGTTACCTAATGCTCGGAAGGAATAGTAAAGAAATGTTTTAGTTGGCTACTAGTTAATTGTTAAATTAAAATGTTGCCAGTGTGATTGAAGAAAGACAACCTTTACATTATCGCAAGATTAAGGAATAGTCCGATAAAGATTTTTTTTTAAAAAAATTAGGATTTTCTGAGACTTAATATTGTGGCTACTACTTTGTTACCTAATGGACATTTAAGGAGGAGTAAAGAAACTTTTTGTATTGCAACTAGTTAATCTCTAAGTTAAAATGTTTGTCAGAGTGCGGAAGGCATAACTTTTTCCCACCTAAATTTAACGTACAAATAGAGATTGTTATTGATGAACAAAATTGTAGGGATTTTCTTTGTCTAGTTCTATTTTATATATTTTTCCCCATTCAATAGCAAATGCTACTGAATTTTGGAACACAAGGTGATTAATATTTCTTTGCTTGGGTGATTGTCGAAAAGTTTTCTTTTTTAAGTTTCTGTGATTTTCCTTATCTGTGGACAAGGAGACATTTCGTTTTTCGTATCTGATACTGAGGCCAAGTGGCGATATTAATATTTTAAACTAATCTTCGTGGAAATGTAACTTTATTATAGAATGGTTGATGTCATAACCAAAGCATAACTTCCCAAAATTGAGCGTGCACAATTTGATTTTATTCTTAACTTTCAGATGTGATAATATTAAATTTATACTTAAAATTGTTGTTTTTAAAAAATTTGAAGGAGAATGCTTAAAAAATACTGTATCTGAAAAAAATTGGGAAATATATATACTTCCATGTTATTTGCAATGTATGAACTCATAACTATCTAAAAAAAATGATACAATTCGTATAATTGATCTGTTTTATATCCGTATCAAATAATTTCCATTATTTAAGTTCAAATTTTCATATTTATTTAAAGCTGTTATATTTTTTAGAAATAATTTCAAAATATTTCTTTATTCTCAATCTAATTCATATCTAAAATAATACAATCGTCATTCGTCAAAAAAAAAAAAAAAAAAAAAAAAAAAAAAAATTATAAGCAAAATATTGTTATGTGGCCACGTGTGGTTAATGGAAATTTACCCAGGGTGCACAGCAGGGAGCTTATTATAATGCCCCACATTTTCCCACTAAAGTATTGGAAGAACACCACCTCTGGTTGATCACCTGAGGGTTTGCATACTCCTACTCCCGTCCTTGAGGCAAATGGAAGTACTTCCTGCCTATGGACTTGTAGTGTCTATGCCTGGCATACACATGGGAGGTTTCTGTCTCACGACAGGGTGCCCCGACACTCGTGGGGTTTCCAAATCCCATGAGCAATCCATCTGGTCATTCCAACTTACGAGGTTATAAGACTTTCTTATTCCTTACAAGCCTCAATTGGATAATGAGTTAATAAAGCAGTAAATAATCAAGCATAAATTTCAGTCAAGGTGGTCCAGACTAATTTAGAAATAATATAAATAAATCTTTTAGATTTCACCTTAGATACATAATTGAAAATAAATTGTTTAGATGAAATCCGATTTGAAAGAAACATACTTCTTCTGAAGTATGGAGATACTAATTCATCTGGATTCCAAAACAGAGAAAGGCGATCGTATCGCCCATGCATGCAGTTCAAGTAAAGGACACTCTGAAATAGATCCCCTAATAATG
This sequence comes from Caerostris darwini, assembly GCA_021605075.1. Lineage (NCBI taxonomy): Eukaryota > Metazoa > Arthropoda > Arachnida > Araneae > Araneidae > Caerostris > Caerostris darwini. Next base: position 118,570 of record BPLQ01009232.1, read on the forward strand.
AATGATGTGCTCTTTTTGTTCCCTGCTGGTCATCAGCGGTCGGTAGGGGAGGAAGTCATAACACGTTTCGCCAAGGCCACACACGACCACGAATTTCCACGCCTCAATGGCCGGGATCTTGAAAGCTGCTACATTACGCTTAATAAATGATGACAGTAGGACCATGGAACAACTTGTCGTCTTTTGTTTTTGACCCACGGCCTCCAATCGGGAATGGATACGTCTGTATCCGATTCTAAAGTCAAGTGGGGATGTTCATAATGTAATAATAACCTTCATGAAGAAATGTTACTTTACTGTAGAATATCGAGAAGTTCAAGATTGTTTTTTTATAATGTAAAGTGTTTTGCTATTTGTAGCCTCCTATCGAGAATTGATACATCTATAATTTGATATTAGTGGTATTCATAATGTAAACATAACCTCCAAGGTGGAAATGTAATTTTATTGTAGAATGGTGAGGTCATAAATTTTAATATGAGGGTCTGTAGCCCCCAATCTGGAATCGATACTTTTGAATCTAATACTAAGGTCAAGTAGTGATATTCATAATGTATAAATCACTCTCAGCTGGAAATATAATAACTTTCTTGTAGAATGTTTGATGTTATAAATTTTTATAATATAAGGGTCTGTAGTCTCCAATCTGAAATAGATACTTCTGTTTCTTATATTAAAGTCAAGTGGTGATATTCATGTAAAAATAACCTCCAGGTGAAAATATAATTTTATTGTAGAATGGTTGCTGTCAAAAATTTTAATAATATAAGAGTAGCCTCCAAATTGGGAATAGATACTTCTGTATCTGATACTGAGGACAAGTGGTGATATTCATAATGTAAAAATAACCTCCAAGGTGGAAATGTTGTAGATTGGTTGAAGTCTAAATTTTAATAATAATGATTATTTTTTTTCCAATCTGGAATAGATGTCGAGATCAAGTGATGATATTCATAATTTGAAAATAATCTCCCAGATTCCCTCACTTTTATTTTTTTTTCTATATGTCTCTACTAAATTAATAATGAACGTCACTATAGATATTTTAAATTTATAACTGCATATGGTAGAGTTGGGAAACCTATTTTTGCTTATCATTTTATACTACATTGTAACTATTGGTATGTTTAATTGTGTGTTTAAACGTAAATTTCGATTAATATTTAGCGAACTGAAAAAAATCACTTCAAAGTTAACAATTTTTCTATGAATTAAGAATTATTTTAATTATTTTTTTTATTATTCTATGCAAAATTACTTTAAAAATCTGGCTCTTTTTTTATCCTTTTTCTTAGCTTTCATCTGAATTAAAAGTCAATTTTTAATTGGCCGATGAACTTTGATTTTTTTTTGGTCTGGGATAATTAACACCTTAATAAATAATTTGAATCTTTGCTTGTTCCTACATGAAATTAATAAAGAATACTAAAATCATTGGATGTTTTAAGGATGCCATATGTTTATGTCAAGGATGTCATGTGTTTATCTTCATAATTATAAAGTTATAATGCAAAACAAATTAAGATGAGATAAGATGGAAATTGGCGCCTGATGGCCGAGTGACTAGTGATCTGGCGTTGGGTGCCACAGGGTTCGAGTTCCTTCTGTGCCATGGATAATTCGGAATCCACTTTAAAACCACAGGTCCCGGTCTAATATGACTGTTGGGTGTAGGGCTGACAATCTTTTCCTGTAAAAAGAAAACATCTCCTGTCACGAAATCTGCCAGTAGGCAGACCGCCTTGTCCCACCAGGAACTGTTGCGCTAATGTAGAAGAAAACAAATTAAGGAAATTTCATATTATATATAATTTCTTTTACAAATTTAATTATAATATAAATTATTGCTATGAAACTCATTGTCCAGAATCCAAAAATCAGAATATTTTTTTAAATTTTAAAATAATCATAATCCCGTTTTCATTAATCACAACCAGTATTAATTATAACCTTTTAATTCGAACCGAACGTATCAATGCTATTCAAAATGAGACATTAAGTTCTTGCAATTTTTTTTAAAGTGCTTCCTTCTTGTTAGCTTTAGAAATTTTATTCGGTTTCTGATTCGTCCACTTTTTGCTGATTTAGCTCACCTGACTGCATTATATTTAGAACTTTTTAAAATTTTCAGAGTAACATAGAAAAATAACATTTGCTCTTACTGCTTTTTAAGATCACCTACTTTTATATTGTTCTAAAATTTGCATATAATGGATAAGCGATTGCTAGAAAACAGCAGACTACATTCCTTTTAAATATTGGTTCACGAATTGTAAACAACACCAATCTGTTTTTCATTGCACGGTAGCAAAATCGATCATATGCTTTAATGAAAGTCATCGATTCTAACAGCTTTTATTTCTATATAAACATAAAGATTGGGACAATATTTTCGAGCAAAATATTTACATATTTTAGCAATGATATGCGAAATAAATAAGATAGTTTTGTAATCTTCTAATACTTTTTATTACAATTTATTTTGAAAAGGTAAAGGTTTTTGTTTCAAGAAATATACATAACTATCTTATTCTTAAATTAATTGTTCGTATTTCATCCATGGTAGCTAAGTGTCACCATGTTAACAATTTTTTTGCTTTAAATAATATAATATTTGCTTTTAACATATATATTTTTCGACAGTGTTTTCCGAGATAAATAATTTTATTTTTATACATATTTTTACGAATACTTAGTGCTTGTTTTTATTATACTTGGGGTATAAAACGGATGTTTACGTATATAATATATATATATATATATATACTATGAATTTACTTTTTCAAGAGCAAACCAACATTTTACAAATAGTTAAGCATCAAAAGTTTATTTTATTTTAAAAAATACTAAATATATCTTCATTCACCCACTGATACCTATCTTATTCTACTAGAATTTTGGCAAAAGGTTGAAATTAGTCATTTGTGGATTATTTACGTAAGTTATAAATAGAACAAAAGAATGCCATCTTTTATTTTATATGAGAAAATATCTTTATTTGAACATAAAAATGCAAGAGAATTTTAAATTAAATATAAAAGCATTCTTTTTACTCCAAATGTAATTATTGAAAAAGTTATGTATTTAAGTTTTTCAAATTTACAAATATGTAATTTTCTATACCTTTTGAAGTACAAATATACTTCTATTATATTAAAACACAGAAAACTTATTTTTAGTTTTAAATAGGATTGTAGTGTAGACTGTAAACTGTAGTATAGATTCTTAGTGTAGACTGTGCTAAAGAGTCTTATTTATACAATTGTAATTTTCCGTGTTATCTCCAAAAAATGAATTCAAATTCGTGGTTTTGTTCTTACGCCCTATATATTTTTTTTTGGCGTGGATTTAATGCTGCCGTCCTCGGTGGACCATACCATTTTATAATATAAAAAATAATAAACCATTAAATCATAATAAACCATTAAACTGTACTTTTTATTTATTAAAATAATATGGATAATATCAGTTTTTGAAATAGCAGTGAAGAATGACAACTAGTCTACAATTAAAAAAAATGTAGATGTAAGTATCAATACAAGAATTTGGAATATAAAAGTTTCAAACAATTTTAAATGCTGTTGCTAAAAACAAAGATCATAATAAATTCATCATACTTTCTGCTTAAAAACATAGTAAACGAAACGTACAAGATGTCGAATACCCTATATCCTTCATAAAGTGTATTTCTAGTAAGAATATTCTAATAAATATTAAAAGGTACAAGATGAAACAACTATTTTATGGTTTTTGTTTCATTATTATCCTGTAAAAGAAAATCCCCATTTAATGAGGGATATTTCCTGAATTTCAAAAATGTTGAATTTTTTTCCCTCTTGAATTTATATATTTACTATAGACAAGTAATTACATTTTCAGTATATGAAAAGAAATAAAAATATCATGCAGTAATAGATTTTCCTTGATTCAATTTTATTTAATATTAAATATATGTACAATGCACTTCTGTATATAAATATGTATTAAAAATGCTTTCTTCAATTCGTGAGCGATATGCATTTCCAGTTAATGTAGTATCTCATAAAACCACGCAAATAAAGTGAACCCATAATTATGATTTTCAGTTTTCCAATAAATATAAATTTAAACATAATCCTATTTTAGATTTTACATATCAGAATTTATGGCTAGTTGGAATGAATTTTATGCCCTAGCTCTTTATGGCTACATTAATAATAAAGACAGCCAATATAGCAAACTTCAAATCTTCACTGAGAAAAGAAAAATTTATTTTTAAAGGAAATGCCTTTATTAGAAGTTTCTCGAACTACCATTTATTATTGTATATATGATGACATATATAAATGAACATTTATAGAATATTTTGTTTTGGTTAAAGTTGTTATCGAATTTTAGCAATTTTTAAAATCTAGTCAATTATTTATTAATTAATTTTTTAAAAATAATAGTCTTTGTAAAAATGAACAAATAATTAAGAAAAGTGCAATTATTTCTTTCTCGGGATATTGCAGTTAAATAAACGGCTCATATCGATAAAATTTTTGAAACAATTTTATTTAAATATTTAAAAATTATTAAAATAATTATTAATATGAAATTAATTATTAATATTAAATTTTTAAAATTATTTTTCAAAGTCGTAATACTTGAAAATCTTTTTTTTTTAATATCTATGATATATATATTTTGGTATACATAAACATCATTATTACTTGAATGCTTTTTTAAATATTTCATTATGTGAGATAAGAAACATAATTAATTTTGTGATTAATTCTGAGGTTCAGTTAAATTAATACAATAATTTCTGAAAAATTCCTAATTTTATGCAACTCTCAACTAACTTGACAGTGTTGTTGTAAGTAGAGCAAGGAATGCTCAGGAAACGAAAAAGAGGACAGAGAAACAAATATCTTCACAGTAGCTGTAACAAAAGTGACCACCCATTAGTGAAACGTAAAAAAAATGAAAGGGAAAAAAAAAAGAACGGCATTCTTTAGAAAGTTTTTTGACAATTGGATTTGTAAAACCTATGGAAACTAATGACAGAAGGAATAACAGAACAGAATTTCAGGATGTAGGTTTTTGCAACAGCAACAATTGTGAGTTGAGTGAAAAAAAACCTTCTAAAATTCTGATTCCTCTTTATTCTACATCCGTGAAAGATATTTCTTTCCTGGTCAAAAACAATGAGCTGTTACTGTGGAAAGTGTTGCTATATTTGAAATAAAAAAAAAAGGGAAAATTGTAGGATTACTATAAAATGTAGCGTTTTTGGCTAGTAAATTGTCTCTTTGGCGAGTGTTGCCATAAATGTTATCATCAATGTAGAGGAAGTCAATTAAGGGAGAATTTTTACACAGATAGGAGTGTTTTCTACTCCGAGGCTGAAATTGAAAAAATTAATATATATGCTACCGCTAAATCTCGAAAGCCGTTACTATGCACATTATCTAGCTAATCTGCAAATTAACTGATTTGCTCCGTTAATTTGCAGAATCAAGAGTTTTCCGTATTTTACCCAATGTAATTTAAATAAGTCTAAGCCTAATAATATGCACATTAAAGACTTTCGTATCGTTAAAGTTCAAAAGTTTGTTTCTCTTGTTTCTTTCCGTACCCCTTTCCACTCTCCTCCACTTTTAGTTTGGTTTCGTCAATATCTTGCCGTCGCAGGTTGTTTTTATCTGACTTCAGTGTTTGCAAAGAGAGATTTTTAACTAAAAATGCCCCTTCTGTAGATATAACTTTACGTCAAACAGCAATAAACAATCCCTTGGTACTGGATAGGGTTTCAGAAAATGTGACTGGAAATATAAATTTACCACAAATAAGTGCGCTTGTCGATATGTAATTCGAAGTGTCGCCAGTCTTTAGATTGCACTCACAAGTAAGCATAATTTTATCATATGATTTACAAATTCATTTCCTTGTAATAATATTTTAAATCGTTTCATTCTTAGTATTATAGTTTTTAATTGATTGATGATTGATTCTATCAACTAATTTTTTTAATTGTTTGGTTGTATTAACTCAATTCTTTAAATATCGAGAAATAAATAACATTAAGTTAATTTAAACTTACAGAAACGTTGCTGTTGTTCCAGCAGCTAATTTTCAGTTTAACGAGTGCCTAGTAGGTAAAGTGTGCAAATTATTTAGGAAATTTGAGAAAGAAAATAATTTTCGGCAATCACAATTGTTAATCTGCACATTGCCTACATAATCTGTACAATAGCTGATTTTTTTTCTGAGATTACACATATATATATTGTTAATTAAATAATCTTCCTGATTATTGATAAAGGAGAAGATAGTTGATAAAATACAGAAATGAAGGCGTTATTGGATGAATAGATACAAAAATGGTGAATGATCGGTTGAACAGTGAATTTAAAAATTTTTATATATAAAAAAACACAACAGCTTGCAAGTTTAACAGAAATATTGATTATTTGAATGATTATGTAGAAAAATGATCCACACGTATTAGCATATGCTCAGTAAAATACTTCTAAACGCATTTCTAATTTATTTATTTAACTGATTTTAGCATAACACGAATTTAGTAACGCAAGCATCATATAATATTAATCCATTTTAATATATTTTTATATTGAAAAGTATTTAATCATTTCCGTTGATAATCATTAAAAGGAAACACAGAAAAGTTGAGCTTGGAATTATTTTCCACTCTAAAATAAAACTTTAATCAAATGACCTCCGTTCTTTATAACGTTGATTTTACATTTTCAATAATTAAAAAAAGGAAAGAATGTTTTTAACACGGATTTAATTATAAACCTAACAAATCAATGATCGTGTTTAACAACTTAGCCTACAAATTACGTTTATTTTCAAAGCACGGTCCTGCTTGGACATCTAATTATTGATCTCGATTCAAAACAATAAACCGTTTAACGTATTGGGAGAGCTAAATATAGTTTTGCGCGCATGATCAAATAAAAATAAATCAATTTTCACAAAGAGCATACATTTTTGATTCGTTCCTTAAAAAGGACTGCTGAATAATAGCGTGAGTGAATCCAATTCGAACGTTTTTATTAGATGGTTTCTCTTTGCAATCACGAAATTGCTCAATAAAAAAGCTCGACACAAAAGTGGATTTGATAATAATTGTTTCAGATTTATGCAAATGATATAAAGAATAAATTATAATTATTTTTTGTTATGATTGAAATGACACTTAGCTTAAATTACAGCTGATGAAAATTACAATCTCTCTGAAAATAAATAATGTATAGTCAAATCTATTTTTATGTAGTCCTTTTTTGTTCGGTATACGTAACATTGCTGGGAAAGTGTTGCCACTGTTGCAATGTTTAAAAAAAGGAAAATTGTAAAATTGCTGTAATATCTGGAGCATTTGGCTAGTAAATTGTCTCTTTGGCGAGTGTTACCATAAATATTGTTATCAAAGTAGAGGAAGTCAATTGAGAGGGAATTTTTGCACTGGTAGGAGTGTTTTCATATCTGTAGATTAATAGTTTTGATAGCATACTTTTTATGCATTTTAGATTGCTTTGACTATTGGCAACGTGACGTCAACTGTGGCGAATCTGATTAGCAACCGAGAATTATTCATAGGAGAATGAATGAATCACTATTGTCAATCATTCACGATCACTAATCTGATTCGTCAAAGTCGACGTCGCGTTGCCAATGGAAAAGCAACTTAATCCGTCTTGTCGATAAGAAAAGATAGCACTGTGAATTTTCAAACTTAAGGAGCTGAGTTCGAAACGCGATAAGTTTTCGCGCCGGGGACAGAGATGGGCACAAGAAATAAGTAGGCCAGAAAGTCTTTTCATTGACTTTGAAGAAGGTATGAACTAATGGCAGCTTTCTCAAAATGTATGCTGTTGTGAAGATTTTTCCCACATGTTTTATACTGGATAACGTTTAATTTGTTATACAGTTCTGCCTTGTATTGTATCCTATATAACGATGAATTTGTTACCCAGCAGCCATGAAAATCACTTCAGGTTAAAGTGTCCGGCATTCAAAAGAAAATAATACTAAATGTTAGTTATTGCATTCAAACTTTAATATTCAATATCTTACACAGTATACCTTTTATTTTGATTACTTCGATATATTATAAACTCGAATTTCACTTCGTAAATAAAAGGTCCTTCAAAGGAGATATATATTTAATATACATTTATAGATTCAATAAAAATTTGCAATGCGTTTCTCAAAATGATCTATTTTTACGAGAAATATGAAATCAAATAACTTTATTATTAGTATATAACTTAAAATTGAATAGGAAATGATTCAGAAAGATTTAGACAAATAACGACTTATAAAAAAAACCCTAAAGCTATTAAGTTGCTTTGTGAGTATTTTTGTCGCCGATGGTTAATTCTTAAGTGCTACAAATATGAATCAATTTCACTAAAGAATTCCCAAGGAAATTTTCTACCAATGTAACAAATTGTTGTGAAATTAACAAATTCAGTTATTGATATCAGACTAGTATTACTATTACCTTTATTGTAATTAATCGTTGAATTAACATTTCTCTTCTACTTGTTTCCCATGTTCTTCGATCTATTAATGAAATCATTTTAATGGTTTATTTTTAATAACCATTCGCTCTCGCTGTCAGGCGCTAAATATCTTCCTCAGTTTTTGGACGTACTACTTTCCTCTTTATCAGACTTGGGCACCAACTCTCAAGATTCCATGTTAATAAAATGAAGTAAAAGAACTGACCCCTTTTCATTTATCTGCAAAATCCACTTGTCTTTCGACTACACTTTGCAGCAGCTAGCACGCTCGAAAAATGTGTATAACAAGCACTCCATATGTTCAAAAATTGAATTTCTGTCTTTAAATTGAATTTCCACTTGCATTACTTAATTGATTTAATTTCATCTATTGTTATCTGTTAATAATTTCATTTTAAAAAAGTATATTTTTGTGTGTTGTATAAAAAAAATTCTGTTTTATAAACACATTATTATAATTTTTTTTTTATGAAAGTTCAATTTCCGTTATTTTGAACTTTTCCCATTCTCATAATAAACATGTGGTGCAAAGTCCGAAATATCTGTATCATCCCTCTTGGGGAAAGTAAAGAAACTAAACTAAACAAGTTAACTAATAATATCTAACACCAAAGGAAAATCGGGAATGACTGGAAAAAAATTGAGTGTAGAAATTCGCAATGAAGCTGTTGCCAATTTTAGATTAAGAACTGGACACGACTGTCTGGCCGAAATAGGGATTGTGAACTCTGACATATGTGTTTTATGTGTGACGGAGAAAATGAATGAGACCCATCTACTTGTTTGCTCTGGGACTGGAACTTACCAGAATGGGGATTTGCGTACTCTGCCAGAGAAAACGTGTCCTGATCACACGGACTTTTATTATTATAGCTTTTTAAATTTTTATCCTTAGAACATTTAACTTGTTTTTAACTGTTTTTTAAGGCCTTTAGGTCGTTTTTTTATTAAGAATGTCTGATCTTTTTTCCCTTTGTAATTTTAATTTATTTATATGTTCCTTTTTGCATCTACGGTAAATGACCAAATTTGTATGGATTGATTCCAATAAAGCCATAGGTAACAACAACAACAACAACTTAACTAGTAACATAATTAAACAAGGAGTAATCGATTTCAAACGATGAGTCTTTTAAAAAAGTGAATGTTGCCGATCTGCTAAAAACAATTTCAGCTTCCTTAGAAGACAATAAGGAAATCAGAAAGTCCATAAACAAAACGCATTGTTTGTATAAAAAAAATTGTAATCCATAAAGGAATAGAGAACTAACAAATAACGTAGGACTTACACCAGTAAATAAGGAGTGTGCGAAAAACAGCTAAATGTTAGAGGAATTGCAACACTAGCTGCAGTGGAACGTTAATGCAGTTTCACGACGATGAATGATACTCAATATCACGCAAAGGCGATTTTGATGTAGGAAACTAATAGTAGATCAATATTATAGCTTTATGTATTGTTTTAAGTATGTATATGTAGCCATTTGTATTCCATGATATAATTATTATACGTTTTTCTATCTAATGGTCTACAATAATCGACTTGCTGTACATTTTCATAAATAATTTGTTTCCTAACTTCATCACAGAGTATGATTCATTAATACTTATTCCTTTACTCAATGGTATTGATTTTAATTAATTCGCCATATTGTTTTTACTAGAGATAGGCCTAATTTTATATTTCCTTGTTAATAAGAGAAATGGATACTAATTTTGACTTTGCCCCTTTATATTTTTGAATCTCGCATAGTGTACTATTGTTTTTCAGAAAGGGAATACATACAAATGTTAATTTAGATTTAGTTATCACACGCTAATTAAACAAGGGGTATTCAATTTCAAATGACGAGTCTTTAAAAAATGGATGTTTCCAATATGTTAAAACAATATTAATTATTGAAAATAATTCTCTTTATTTTGGGAAAAATTTGGAATGCACAGCTTTAACTAGATACAATACAATCATAGTATTAAAGAACACTACTCTTAAGATAATTTTTGAGAACTTTGAATATCTTTTCGCATGGATATCTTTTTCTACAGACAGTATGACGAATAGTTTTGATTCAAACTTGTGGTAATGCAAATATATATCTTAGCCAATCAAGTGAAGATTTCGAACTTTTTAGTTGCTTTTGAAATAGGAGAAAGTTAACATGAATGTCATTGTCTCCCACGTTGACAACATGCCAAGTAAATATTGTGGTATGAATTTGTAGTACTGTAATTGCACATTAACCAATAAAGTAAAGATTTGATAATTTTTGTAACTGTTTATGAAATGTGTCACACTATACATGAATATCCTCCTCGCCTTCAGTGACAGGCGACCTGATGGCCAAGTGGCTATCGCTCTGTCCTTTGGTACCATAGGCTTCAGATTCGAATCCTGCCGGTGGCATGGATGTTTTTGAATGGTTCGAAATCCACGTCAAACTGTAGGTCCTGGTCTAATTAGCCTAAGTGTGGACAAAAATGACTGTAGAGGGACAAATAAAAAAATCATTGCCAACATGCCAAATAAATTTAAGGCTTAGATTAGAACTTGTGGTATTGCAATCACATATTAAACAATAAAATAAGAATTACGTAGTTTGTTGTCTAGGGTATTAATAAGCATTCACTGTTTTGTATTCTGTCAGCCATAATGTTTTCTAAAGATATATAAGAATATATAAAGTTTCGTGTGTAATTTCCCCATCGTTATGGGGTGTTATAAATATTAATTGCATTATATTGTGACAGCCATACCCTTTTCGAAAGATGCAAAGGGATATATAACGTTTAGCGTGTAATTTTAAGCTATTATACGGTTGTTTCTTTTTTTTAAATGTTATGAAATCTATCATGATCATTTCCAGCAATTTGTTTTACGTGAAGGCGAAAAAGATGATTATTTTTTATAGAGTAGTATAAACTCCACATCGCAAAAAAAAAAAAAAAAATGCACACATTGTATAAATTTTTTTGACTTAAAAAGAATGGAGCTTTCTAGTTACGTAAATCTTCTTATCTTCCAACTTTCAAAAATTTTTTACATCCAATAAAAAATTAAAAACTGACATTTGCACAGATTATTGAACCATTAGTAAACGAAAAATACGAAAAACTATAAATTCTTTTTATTTAAATAAAAAAATTTATACTTAATTTCTTTCGTTTTCTTTTTTTGTGGTTTTAAATTACTTTACTGAAAAAATTTTTTAAATTGAAAGGTTGCACCGTTTTTGAAATACTTCTACAATGGATTCACCAAGCTAATACTGGATTTATTAAATCGATAAAAATAATTCATTGTAATTAAATATATGACTTTCTTCTTCTTTATTGGCGCTACAGACCCCTGATGAACCAAGGCCATCTGCCTACTCGCAGTTTTCGAGACAGAAGATGTTTCCTTTTACACGGTATAGAGATATCAGCCCCAGGCCTAATGCTCTCTAGACATATTAGGCCGGGATCTACGGTTTAGTGTGGATTCCAAACTACTGCAAACGTCCATGGCACAGCCAGGACTCGAACTCGAAACCTATGTCACCAAACGCCAGAGAACTTGTCGCTCGGCCAGCAAATGACAAATATGATTTTACTATCATTAAAACATCATCAAAAAGTTTTTGATTATGTTGTTCTAATGCAGCTGGCAATACACAGACAACTAACCTTTATACCATAAGCAAGGGTTGCACCGCTGTTACTCATTTAGCACTACTCAGGAGGCACGTGTAGCTTGAAAATATGCTACGGACGAGAGTAAAACTATCCCCCAGCATCCTACGATCCTATTAGACCGAGACCTAGAGTTTAAAGTGGATTCAGAACCATTGCACCGCCAAGCTCGAACCCGAAAACTGTGGTACCAAGCACCAGAGCACTAGCCGCTCGGCCATCAGGCCTCATTTTTTTATTATAGTATTGCAAACTTTAAGTGATATATCATACGTTCTATACTTAAATACTCAATAGACTAAATGCAATATACTCTATGTACTAAATGTGAATTAATCATTTTCACTTTGAACAAATCTGCAATATAATTTATTTCAACTAAATATAGTTATAGCGGCAAAACTCTTGGACATAAGTATGAACAGTGACATAAAAGTAGTGTAAAAGTAAAATAAATATATTTTATATAAATAATTTAAAGATTCATTTTAAATTAATTATTTATGAATCAAACTACTTAGATATACGGATGTCAAACTTTTTCTTTTAAACTTTTACACGCTTCGTAACTGACGGTATTTATTCCTAATTTTATATCATGCTAAATATATAATACAAGAGAAATTTATTTCTCCCATATAAAACTAAAACTAATTTAATTTAATTACTGAATTAATATTTGAAAAAACTGTATTAACACCAAGTGTCATCCCCTACAAGTTTAAAAAAAATGTCTTTGAACTCGAGTGGATGAATAAAAAGTATTTTATTAACGATTGAAATTTTGAGCAAGATATATATAGGGAGAGTGTGAACTAATAGTAGGAATTGAAAAAGACTTGAATATAAGTATGAAGAGTGACATAAAATAAATTAAAAAGTTAAATAAATCTTATAAAAATAACATAACATACATTTTAATTTAATTATTTATGAATCAAAGATATACGGATGTCAAATTTTGTCTTCCGTGGTTTTAAATTAAGTATTTCCTTGATGTATTCAAAGAAAGAAAGGTTTATTGGATGAAAATGGTAATGAGATTGTTCAAGATCTCGGCCTTGACATTTTCCATCCACTTGACAACCATCGCCACACAATGCACGTTCCCACATGTCTTTATATTCTTTACTCTCGGGTTCTGTTTAATGATGCTGACCTATAACCAACCTGCTGGGAGTGATAGTTAAAGAGTTATTACGTCTGCTGATTGGGGTGGGCGAAGGGTTGCGGAAAAGGATCTCATTCATTCTGGAGTAACGACATTGGATCACGCAGGTCTGAGGTTGGATCCGCCGACGATATATATCTCTGAGAGAAAATGATTGATGGAATGAATGGTGATTTGTGGTGCTACTGTGGGTTGTTCTTTTTCATTCCGATGAACAATCGAATCCGTTGTGGGTGAAGCATAGATCTCCAGAGTGGGATAAAATCAGGAAAATCCTTATAGATTCTTCAACGTTATAAATGAATCTGTATAAGATATATGTATCTTATAATAAAATATTAATTTCCAAGCTGTGCCAGAACGAAGAAGAATACTTATAAAAGAAGGTTCAAGGGTGCTTATAAAATAATTTAATTTTAAGGGTGCTTATAAAAGAATGTTTAAGGGTGCTTATAAAATAATTTAATTTTAAGGGTGCTTATAAAATAATTTAATTTTAAGGATGCTTATAAAATAATTTAATTTTAAGGGTGCTTATAAAATTTAATTTTAAGGATGCTTATAAAATAATTTAATTTTAAGGGTGCTTATAAAAGAAGTTTCAAGGGTGCTTATAAAATAAGTTTTAATTTATAAAAGAAGTTTTAAGGGTGCTTATAAAAGAAGTTTTAAGGGTGCTTATAAAAGAAGTTTTAAGGGTGCTTATAAAAGAAGTTTTAAGGGTGCTTATAAAAGAAGTTTTAAGGATGCTTATAAAATAATTTAATTTTAAGGGTGCTTATAAAAGAAGTTTTAAGGATGCTTATAAAATAATTTAATTTTAAGGGTGCTTATAAAAGAAGTTTTAAGGGTGCTTATAAAAGAAGTTTTAAGGGTGCTTATAAAAGAAGTTTTAAGGGTGCTTATAAAAATAATTTTATTTTAAGAATGCTTATAAAATTAAAATAAATTAATTTTAAGGATGCTTATAAAATTAAAATTTTTAATTTGTATACCCTTTTAAAGTTTTACAATTTTAACGAAGGACTTGATTGATCATATGAAAATCTGTAATGAAAGTTCTACAAATCATGCACAGAATAATTATTCTAACAAGTTTAATTAGTTGTTATAGAACATTCTTTTAACAATTACATTCTTAAATTTTCATTATTTTTTTTTATATTCAGTAGTTCCATTTTCTATTATCTTAGAAATCGTTTCTAAATGGAATGAATTTTTTAAATGTTAGATTGAAAAAGTAACACACACACACACACACACACACACACACACACACACACACACACACACACACACACACACACACACACACACACACACACACGAGGGTATGGTGAAAAGTTCTCAACCTGACAATGAAGGACTGCGACTTTCAGTTAAGAAAGTTTCTCCAACATCAGTATTCCTTCCCGGAAGGGAGAGTCTGGAAGGCTGTAAAAATATTCATCTAGGGCCCTCGCAACTTTTTCATTGGATGCGAAGCGCTTCCTAGAAAAAGTTTCTTCAAGTTTGGGAACAAATGAAAGTCCGAGGGTGCCAAATCAGGAGAATAGGGGTGACGGCCGAGCAAATCGTACCCAAAATCCCGTTTTCCCATCGCCAGCGCACCCTTGTGCACAGGTGTGTTGTTCTGGTGAAAGATGACTTTTTTCTTCTTCAATCCAGGCCTCTTCTCGCGAATTTTGGCATCCAGCTGGTCAAGAAGGTTGGAGTCATTCTCGCCTGCAATTGTTTTGCCTTTTGACCCTGCCAAGACCTTTCCGGCAGATGCGATCGACTTCGCTTTCTTTGACGCTGAACCGCCAGCTTCCACTCACTGCTTGGACTGCTGTTTTGCCTTTTGCAAGGTAATCAATTAAGAGAATTTCTTTCGCATCCCAAAACATGCTGGCCATGACCTTTCCGGCAGATGCGTTCGACTTCGCTTTCTTTGACGCTGAACCACCATCTTCCACCCAGTGCTTGGACTGCTGCTTTGCTTCTGGCGTGTAGTGGTGGACACATGTCTCCTCCATGGTGACAAATCGCCGCACAAAATCTGTTGGACCCCTACTGAATTGGTCCAAAGATTGCTGTAAGAATCGTTTGCGCATTTGCTTTTGATCGGCATTCAGCAAATGCGGCACCCATCTTGTGCAGAGCTTTCGCATCCCTAATTCTTCGTGCAAGATGTTTCGCACTCTTTTTTCCGATATTCCGACAACCTCATCTATCTCACTCGCCTATCGTCCAACAGGATATCCTGCAATTTTTAAGTAGTAATTGTCTAAAGTATCAATTAAATCAATTAATCACATTTTGAAAGACATTTCTCAAAGTCTGCTTTAGTATCAGAAAGACATATTTAATAAATGTGAAAGATAAATTTTAATTGAATTTAAAGTAAAAAAGACGACTTAGTGAAAGTAAAAAAAAAGTTATATTTGAGAAAATGTATATCACTATAATTTCATGAAACTTTTTACCTCAGCTTTGAATTTCTGTAATTTTTGTAGACTTTAAAAGAAATAGGCTTTGTTAGATGCTAAAATACACAATGTTTTTGTTTTCAAAGGCTGAATGTTTTTTTAACTAATACATTTACCACTAGGAAGCAGATATGTAGCAAATATAGCATTATTTAGGATACCCTACGGTGGAGCATCCAAATTGTTAATTTTCTTTAACACTGCACCTATCATGTTCCACCACAATTTGGAACAAACACTCCCAGGGAGGACAACGGGATCTCCACCCTTATGCTTTTCCATATCGTCTAGAAATGAAAGACTTTCCAATCCATGAATTTGTCGTCCCCATTCTCGACACGAAAACTTTCCAGGTAGAAGTCACTTGTTGAGTTTTAATTGATGCCTTGTGCTCTAAAATCCAAGGAGCAGCGAGCGTGTTTCATCATCCTCAATAGCATGACAGCCCAGAGTGGGCAAATGTTTTCTTTGAAGAAATTTCCCTGCCTTCATCTGGGTGACAAGGGTCCTCCAATTCTTAACCTTTAGTACAGCAAAATCTTTTTCAACTGCGTCTATCCATCTCAACTTGAATCGTCCTCTTCCTCTTTGTCCCTGTGGCTTTGTCAAAACGAGCCTTTTTATAGGGTTTAAATAATTTTTTCTGAATACATGAGCAGCCCAGTTTAATTTGATCTTGATAAATTTTATAAAATCTGGGTCTTTATAGCATTTATAAATTTCTGCATTGTACCGTCTTCTCCAACAATCATTTTCTCTAACGCCTCCGAGAACAGCCCTTAAACTCTTCCGCTCAAATATACCCAAATGGGCCTCATCAGATCTTGGTAAAGTCTATGTTTCAGAGCCTTAGACCAAAATAGGTCTAATAAGGATTTTATATAACAAGAATTTAGTTTCCCTGCATATTAAAGGCCTTATTGGCAGTCACAATTCTGTTTAGGCCAACGGCCGTACCATGCTGAATATACCGGTTCTCGTTAGATCACCGAAGTTAAGCATCATTGGGCGCGGTCAGTACTTGGGTGGGTGACCACCTGGGAACACTGCGTGCCGTTGGCAAATTTGGGACCTGAATGGCCGAGTGTCTAGCGCTCTGGCGCTCGGTGCCACAGGTTTCGGGTTCGAATCCCGGCGGTGCCATGGATGTTTGTAGTGGTTCGGAATCCACTTTAAGCCGTAGGTCCCGGTCTTCTATGACTGTAAGAGCGTCACGGAGCAAAAGTCAGGCTTCTACCTACGGGTGCTCCATCACAACAGAAGCTGCTTCCTTCCCCTTCAATCATGAGTCCATATGGGCTCGTGGGCTTGGCCAGCCAAGTGGGATAAGAAACAACAACAACAACACAAGTCTGTTTTACGTTATTGTAATGTTAAAATAGTATTTCGCATAGAGCATAGAGCATATTGTAATATTAGATTATTATTATGAAATATAGCATTTTATTCTAAATGACGAATATATATTTTTACTGCCTTGCAAGCAATTATTTCTCTTGGATAAGCAACATAAAAAAGGGGCTGAATTTCGGTAAACATTTTCGTAAACTAACTCTTAATTTTGGTTATTTTGTTATAATATACATATAATTCAGTAAAGCCACCTTACAACAAAAAACAGCAGCAATGTAATGGCGAATATTTTTTACATTTTTCAAATACATTAATGTATTTATTTTCGCAACACACGCAAATGTTTCATTTCAAAACAAAACACTATCATTAAAGCTTTAATAAATAAAGTATTATTATGAAAATATTTTAAAGTTAGCTTGAAGCTTTAAATATTTTCATCAAATAACATTAAAATATTTACATTTTTTTTTTTTTGTCTTTGCATATTGTAACATTCATTATCCTATAATGGAATTATTTTACCATCCAGTCATTATTTGTTATTGACGAAAGTTATGAAGAATGCTAAAGGACAAAAGTAGCGAGCATGCATATTTGAAACCGAATCATAAAATATTAAAGGAAATGTAAAATAAATAATTCACATACAATGTGAATCGAATTTCATTCTAATGGTTAAATTTAGTTTGCTGAGAAATTAAATGAAATATTTATTATGTTTCACAGAACTGCTGGATTATGAGTAAAATAGGTTTTTTAAAAAGAATTTAATTTATTTTTATATCGTTGTAGTCAAATCGTAAGTAAATAAAATAGTAATATATAATATTCTCAAATATGAATTATAATTTATAAATTTTAAAATAGCACTTAAAATTCATAAAATGCATCATTTTTTAACTTTTACAAACTTATTTTATGTTTTTAATCCGCCCTTACATTGCTGCTGTTTATTATTGTAAGGTGGTTTTACTAAATTATATGCATATTGTAACTAAAATTAAGAGTTAGAAAATATTTCCAGAAATTCATTCTCTTTTTTTATGTTGCTTATCATCTTTTGTATGATCAAATAATATAATTTTTTTATAAGTAACAAAGAATTCATTTTTACTTAGCCGGAAAATATATTTTCAGTAAAAAAATTCTCTTCGGTACATCATGTTTCACTTATGCAGAGAACAGCTCTCCCATGAATAATGAGAGAATTCTTCCTGGAAGACTTTTAGGGATAACTGTACTGCATTTGCGAGTTTTATAGCAGAAAATAAACAAAATTCAAATCAAGCAACTTGATTGTCGATGTGAAATGTTTACACACATTCGCCATCAAATCTACTCATTTCTAAAATCAGTGGCTTTAATGGACATTGCAAGCTGATTCAAGTCTGTGCCCTTTTGCACACCAGCTGCACACGTTAATATTGATCCTCAAATATTGGCCAGTATATCATTTAATGATAGATAGAACAATGTTATATATTCTAATATTTATTTGTCTTTGATATTTTTGTAAATTTTTGTCCGAAGACATAGGATTTTTTCCCCTATGCCTTATTTATCCACCAGTTTTCAAAAATGAATTATGTATATGATGAATCTTATGTTTTATTAATGCTTTGTTTCTTCAACTTTTTAAACTATCACATACCATCATTTTCAAATTAAAAACTGCTTAATTTTAAAAAACGTGTTGTAATACGAAAATAACGTTGTATGAAATCTGTATTTTATGATATAAATATAACAGACAATATTCGAAAAAATATGTGTTAATAATTACAAGAACTCAAAATTGCATAAAAGTGACTGAAGTACGTAAAATTAAAAAAACTAAAAGAGGGAAAATTGGACAAACGTTGTAGACAGGGTTGGAAATTCCATTCTGAAATGGCTTTTTAGACTTTCAGTTAATGCCGAGGTGCACATCCAACGAATTCCTTCACATTTCGGCGTTAGAGATAACGAGATTGCGGACTTCAGAGACTCCCCACTCCGAGATGCTTAGCACTTATAGTGAAGTGTTCGCCAAGTTTGGGAAGATAATTAAGGATCTCTGGAATGTACTTCCAGCACATGACTGGCACTCGACAGGTCGCCCTGGTGGTTAGGGGCAATAGAAGTCAACTAACTTGCTTATCGCCTTTTAGCAGAGGAAACTTGAGGTGTCTCCCCTATGAACAAGGGCAAAAGATGTTTGGGACCTGCAGCAAGAGTAGGACTGCTCAAATATCGCCTGCTGATATTTTAACAAGTCTTGATTTTACATTGGAAGAGGTTTTTTCTGAACTTCTATTCTTGCACTTTTTAGAGGTTCATAGACTTATGGATGTGGTTTAATACCTAGACCATATCGGGGATCAGAAACAACAAAAGACAATCTTGGAAAATAAATGCTGAAGGGGTAATTCTCTAAAGTTTTATTTTGCAACAAGACCCCATTTTTTTCGTGACTATCTGGGAGGTTGTTATCACTTAAGAAACACTGCACGTGTATATCAAATAAATAAGATTAATTTGATATACATACGTACCTTATCAAATAAATAAGATTTATTAGAAATACATAGAGGCATACGTAAGTAATTCCTCTTGTTTATTAATAAATAAGAGGAATTTATTTGATAATACCCAAGTGTATATCAAATAAATTCCTCCCCGACAGACGAAGATGAAAATGGTTTTGCTTTCTCGAAAGACTTTCAACAGTAAATCCCTGTATTTGCGCACTGTATAAGTGAAACGCAGAACATTTCCATGTATGGATCACTAATAAATGTTTTAAATGAACCGAATACAATTTTTAAACCGTAGAATTGAGCAATAAATCCACCCAAAGAGAAATCGTTGTGTTGCGGAGGAAAAGAGTCATGCAAACGCTATAGAGCCCCAAATTTTTCACTATACAGGGTAACAACTTACTTTTACTAGTACTTTAACTATTACTTTTTATGTTACCTACTTTTATAAGCTTAATCGTCTAATTTTAAATATTAAAGTTTTATATAGTCAAACATGTTGACAACTAGATTTTGGGATTTTTAATTAAAATCGTGCCTTTAAAGAAATTTTATAAACTTTAATTGGTCGAATTTAAGATTTTTTAAAAGCCTCCATGGAGCGTGATTAAACGTCACTATAAAAAAAAGGAATATCAATTTCTTTGAATCATATCTGCAGGGATACGAAATCAAAATTTGAGCTGAAGAAAAATAAAACTGATAAAAAACGATTAAAGTAAAAAATTACAAGGTCTGTGAAGAAAACTGACAAAGCCTATGATGCATAAGATGGTCTCTAATGTAGATCCTCTTGCATGGGTAACAAGGCAAGACAAGCATGGGTAAATTTTTAAATGTAAATAAAAGAAGTCATAAGCTATCAAATAAAACTCAACTTTAAGAAAAAAAATCCAAGTCCATCATCTAAATGATTCGTGACCCCTCTACAAGCTTCCCCGTCGAAGGAATAGATAGAGAAAAGTAATGACAATTGATGAGGCTTGATGTTTTTCTAAAATATAACCACAAAATCTAAAAATTAACAACAAAGAAGAAAAAAAGATAAGCAGTAATTCCTTCAACTTCGAAAAGCCCATCCAAAAGTTATCATGGTCTGGAAAGGTATTTCTGCAAATGGAAACATTAAACTTCATTTTGTGCAAAAAGAGCTACAGCCAAGAGCAACTAATCAAATGCAATAACATTAAAATTTTTTATAACTTTAAAACCTTTATTGAATGATGGTTTTGTTAAAATATTTCCGAATGGTAATGGACTTTTTCCATCAAGAACCAGTACCTTTGCATATTGATAAAAGTATGTTGATATTCCTCAAAGAGGAGAAAGTGCAATTTAAAAAGCTTTATCGGTGGATGCCAAACGGTTAGGATGCCGCACCATGTGATTAGTATTATAATCATTATTTTTTGAGCATATTTATAAAAATGAAACTACACAAAAGAGAAGTTTTAACCATGAAAGAGCTTCAAAAAGCTATTTCAGAAGTGAAGAAAATCCCCATTGAAATGATACTACCTGTATTGAAATCATGGCTAATAAATCATAATAATGGATAATCTGTCATAATATCGATAAATCTATTGAAAAACATCGCTAATTTTTGCACTCGTATTAAAGCTTACGAATACATCAAAAATAATCCATGGAGTGTTTTTATTATCCTGTAATTTTGATGACACCAGAAATCAATGTTGAAGTGGTGGTTCTTTTGTGAAGTGATTGATTTTTATCCTATCAAGATTGAAACTAGTTAAATGTTTCGGTATTGGAAATTAGATAAAAAAAAATATTTAAAAGAGCAGTAAGAACTTATGAAGCTAAATCACCAAAGTCACCAAAGCTAGTCACCAAATTTCAATAGCTAAAGATAAATAAATAAATGGGATGAAAAATATCTTCCACAGTAATGAGAATGATATCGTGATAAGTAATAATAAAAACTGTAGGAAACCAGCCAACCTAGGTTATTAACCTGTGCAGAAAAAAAGATATTTCTTTAAGATCATGATTTTCATTTCTATTTATTAAATATTTATAAAATTAGCAAAGCTTTTTTCTGAATTCAAATGTTTTAATTGTTTAAAGAAGAATTTTTCGAGGACATTTTTTTTTACATATTTCTTCTGATAGATAAGCAATTGAGTGGTACAGATTCAACGAATTAAGAGATCGGCAGAGAATTTTAATTATGTATGAACATATACGTGTTTTCAATATTGTAAATTTAATTATTTAACGTTTATAATGTAAAATTAATTTTAATACAATGTTAAAAATAAATTTTTTGTTTTTACTTGTACTTATTTCAAATGGAACGCAAGATTTTATTTACCAATATTAGAATACAGAGTATTTATATTAATAACAAGTACAATATGAAAATAGCATTAAAAAAAATCTAATAATAAAAAGAGTTGAGAAATGTCATATGCGGAAAAGAGTTTTGAGAGTAAAAAAATAATTTGATCCGATGCTGAAAGAAAAGTGCAAACTATTATTCGTTTTATTAATTAAACCTCTTATTTTTTGCGATTTAAATTTTTACCAGATTGAATGGTTTAAATTTTGCTATTTAAGTTCCTATCAGATTCGATGAAAAAAAGAAAAAAAATCACATGATTATTTACTTTATTAATTAAACCTCTTATTTAATTTTTGCTATTTAAATTCTTATAAGATTGAATTTAAAAATGAAAAAATGTAAAAGATTGTTACTTTGTAAAGTGAAGCTCATATAAATTCCTGCCGGATTGTATAGAGAAAAGGAAAATGTGAACGACATTAGCTAATTAATGTTTATTTTACAGAAATGTTTTTTAAATGAAAATTTGAGAGGAATTAATCGATATGAACTAATTATTTTAACTTCTTTTATTAACTAGCTTCTTTTATTAACTTTTATTAACTAAAAAATATTTACTAGCAGATTAAAAATGTGTATTCCGAAGAATTAAAATATATTCTGTCTGTTATTCAAAATCTTTTTCCGTATTTCTAAGATAGTAAACATTTGTATTATTATAAATAATCGATATTAATATAAGCATTCATTTTAAATCAACCAATAAAAATTGTTTAAAAATGCTTTACTTTATAAAAATTAGATTTATTTAAAAATCAAAATTACTAGTTAAATTTTTTCATCAGTTTTTATAATTCTTCAAATAAAAACATAATGGATTCCGAAAGATGGATTCCGGATGGATGGATTATAATGGATTCCGTTTTTTGCTCCAATAAATATAACATCTACTCGGAAATTATACTTTATATATCTCTTATTAAAATTTCAGTTATTTAATCAATTGATTTGATATCTCACAGCTTAACTTTAATACGAATATTTTTACAGGAAATAATTTTTGAACTGGTATAACATAATACGCATGAATTTGAAGGATCCATAAATTTGGCGTAACATTATTAGTAGAATAGCAGAATAATTCAATTGGGATTTGGCGTCAAAAACTTTTTTCGCCAAAGTGTGCCAAATAACAGGTTGTGATTGTAAGTGTTGTGAATTGCAAACAATACATGAAACTTGTGTTACCTCATTTGGAGATTTATCGTCCAGTTGCCACCAAAAAAAATTCACCAAATCCAAACGGCCCCTATTTTGCGATTTGACCACATTATTGATGTACGTTAGTATAAGTTTGAAAAAAAAAAGAGAGTATGTTTCATTTATAAGTAAAAATGCAATAATAATAGCAATTAGAATTGAGAATTTGCAATTAATATTGTAAGATTCTTTTAATGTGTGTACCTCATTCAAGCATTATTCATAAGTTCTAAGTTTAAATTTTTTTGAAAAGACTTCATATTCCAAATTTTTATTAATAAATGTTAAAGAAATTTTGAAAATTTACATAAAATTACTTCAAATCGAAAGCCTTTTATATCATTTAATGTTAAAAGGTTATATTGAATGATACCATATGATAATATGAACAAATAAGTAGGTAAAATAATCATATTTGGGTTATTTTAAGTACTTTCTTGTTTAGTTTTCTTGTTGATTATTGATTATTGTGAACGTAAAATAGATCATCAATATTAAAAAATGCTTTTATTTGAATAAAATATCATATGAACTATTGAACGATACAAGCAACACATTATGATACAAGCAACCAGCTACTTATCATGGATATTTATTTTAAGATACTATCCATTTCTGATAAAAACTTAATTTCTTTTTTTAAATTAAAAAAGTTTCTGGTTTTTGTAGTAATTCATTATATTTCTTGTTATATTTATTGTTCATGAAATTCCTTTTCCTTTACATAATTCTACACAAAACCATTCGCTATGTATTTGGGCAGAAAATATTTTGGATATTTGATTGTTTCTTTTGTAAATTTATCTACCAATTTTTTTTTTGTAAAAATAATTTACAAAAATTCCTTTATTGCTTACTTAAAGAAATTTGTAGTCTAATTACTCATGTCGTCATTATAATTATTTTGAAATCTCCACAGGGACACATCTCCTTTGCATGAGTATGAGGCGGTATCTCCTGCTTATGTACAT
Source organism: Caerostris darwini (assembly GCA_021605075.1). Lineage (NCBI taxonomy): Eukaryota > Metazoa > Arthropoda > Arachnida > Araneae > Araneidae > Caerostris > Caerostris darwini. Next base: position 142,814 of record BPLQ01009232.1, read on the forward strand.
GAGTATCACTGTCTCACGGAGTGATACTCATACATATGAGCAGTGCGTGAGCTTTATGTTCCTTCTTTTGTCTTTCTTTATTTCATCGTCTAGACTACAGACTTCATTAATTACGTAATAACTTACGGCGATTCATTATTAAAATGTTTATTATCTATATTAGTTTGACTATTTTGCTTCTTTTTTCTAATTTGTTGTTGTGGCGTTATTTTTCAATTCCTTCTATTAGCTCACATTCTCCCTTATATATATCTTGTTCAAATTTTCAATCGTTCATAAAATACTTTTTATTCATCCACTCAAGTTCAAATACATTTTTTTTTGGAACTTGTAGTGGATGACACTGGATGTTAATACAGCTTTTTCAAATATTAATTCAGTAATTAAATTTAATTAGTTGATTTTAGTTTTTTAGATTTAAGTTGCATATGTCTACTAATAGATGGCACCAATAAACTTAAAAAAATGAATGAAAATTATTTATAAAGGACTTTCTGCAATATAGTGTGAAAAGAGTAGGAATTGACTTAATTTTTTTATATAGTACTTGTTTGTCACTTTTATTTAAATTTTAAATCCATTTTCGTGTAACTAACACTGTCAATATTCTCTCTTACGTATATACCGTGCATTGTGAACCATGTCCTAGTAAAAAAGGCGCCTGGTGACGGAGATGCTGTTTTCGTATGAGTAAAATTCTTTGTCCGCCGATTCTGATAGACGGGAGGTACATCTTCAATTTCAGATGTATAAGTTGGCTGGAAAGTAGCAGAAAAATCAGAATCTGTATCAATGGCCACTCATCAATGAGCCATCAGAATCGGCATCAATGGCCAAGGAGAATTCTTTTGGGGAATGTGTTGTCGCAAAGTACGGCGAAATAGTTATCCCCAATAATTGTTCCCTTAAACTTTTAAACGGTTCATTTTTCAACAAAACTGCTTGATTTCATTCGTAAAAATAACAAAGATGCTATGATGTTGGTAAAAATTTCAGTCAACTTCAATCAAATATATTTTTTATATAAAAGTTTTTCTTTTTGAGCTGATCTATTTAAAATTACATCTTCTATAAGTATTCCTACATAATCGTATCATTTTTGGGTGTGTTTTTTAGCACTTTTTTTTAAAATTTGTTTCTTTCATACAAAGCCAAACCTTGAAAACTATAATTAATGTTTCAAGACATTTTTCAACTTACTTTGTCCTTCATTATACTATTTTTTTTTTCTACGTCTGATAAAGGCACTGGATATAAATATTAATTCAGGACAGAAAGTTAATTTTTCCATTAACACTCAAGGTAGGACTATTTATAAATCTCACAATGCAGTGCTAATTGATTAAAAACGGAACTTATTTATACAGAAAAAGTGGTCACCAGACAACTGTATCGATCGCCCTTTACGAAGAATTCTCGAGGTTCATCTGGGGATTGCTTTGAATAATAACATTCAAAGTTATTTCTTCCACCACAACCGTTTTATTTTGGCTTCCGTTCAAAATAATGAAAAAGTTGCCTTTTTTCGACTCACTGCGTTGCCAGGTTGTGGCATCTTGCGAAACTCTTTTGTAGAAGTTAATAAGTTTCGTTAAGTGAACATTTTATAATAGGCTGCTTTAAAATTCAATTTGATTTTTTTTTCTATTCTGTACAAGTTTAAAGTATTTCTATAAATAAACAACAGATAATATATTATTACATTAGTTAAAGTATTTATTTTCCAGTAATATATTGCATAACTTTGTGTAAACAATCGATAAGGTATCATTTTTGTAAGTAAGGCTATTTACAAAATTTTTTCTTCATGGAAAAAAAAATTTACAAAATTTCTTTCAAATTGAAAAAAAAAAAAAAAAAAAAAAAAAAATTTAAAACTAATTTTTCATAATGTAATAAGTTCATACGTAATATTTTTTTATAAAGTAATTTTTCAAAATTTAAAAAAAAAAAAAAAATCAATTGCTATTTACAAATTTGTTCTTTTTCTTTGCTATTTACAAATTTGATTTGTACTTCGATCTATTTTCTGTTCAGAGAAGAATAAAATACTTCAAATTGTTTATGACAGTGAACTGTTCATTAAAATCTCCACAATGCAATAAACTCATGTAGAAAATTTTGCAATGACCAAACTCAATTTTAAATTTCAAACTTTTAAGCAATTTTTCTAAAATCCTCTGGGAAAAAAAGGAAGATGATTTTAAAAGGGATCCCTAAGCAATAAACATCCTTTTATTACATAAGAATAAATCGTGATCATATTACATCAATATAAAAATAATGATAAAGAATTTTTCCTTGATTTATGAGAATAATTTTGGTATATTTTTTTGTGTAAATTAATAGTAACGGGTACTGCGTATATGAACAATTTTCAGTCTTTCTTGGAGAGGTATGCATTTGAAAACAATTATTTCATTTTAATAATTATAGTTCAATAAGAAGTTCCTATATTATTTAAGACCTACATCAGAACAAAATACAGGAGAATGAAAATTCAGCGTCCTTCGTAAACAAACAAGGATCTCATTAATATTGTTTATAAACAATCTCTATAATAAATTGCTATTAATATTGTTTATAAACAATCTCTATAATAAATTGCTATTAATATTGTTTATAAACAATCTCTATAATAAATTGCTATTAATATTGTTTATAAACTGTTATCTCTATAATGAATTGTTAATATTGTTTATAAACTGTGAACTGTTATTTATAATCTGTTTCATATTCTTAATTATATAAAAGAAAATTTTCTATTCACTGAAAAGTTTCATAATCTAATGAATCCTGATACTATAAAGGTACTATAAAAGGTTAGCAAACCTATAAATACACACGCACAAATGCACAAACATGCCAAGCATATATATATATATACACTATGTGGAAGAAAGTGACGGGACACGACACTATAACGACATAAACCCATATTTATTAAAATTAATAGGAGGTAGGGCCTCCTTTGGCTGCGATCACAGCTGCAACCCTTCTGGGCATGCTTTCCACTAAATTAGCCATAGTGGCAAGAGGAATTTTCTACCAAATGTGTAACAGGAAGTTACATAGTTCAGGCTTGCTTTTGGGGAGTGGGGTGCGGGCCCACAACCGACGGTCCAATTCGTCCCAGAGATGTTCAATTGGGTTAAGATCAGGGCTCTGCGCCGGCCACTCCATGCGTTTAACGTTGTTGTTCACATACCAATCAAGAGTCCTCCTTGCAACATGGCATGTTGCGTTGTTGTCATGATATCTGCAATCATCCATACCGTACGTTGCCCACAAAGTAGGAATTACATGATTGTCGAGAATATCACAGTATCTATCGGCATTCATCGCACCATCATTCTTCAACAGTGGGCCATCCCCATACCAGGAGAAACAGGCCCATACCATCAATCCTCCTCCACCAAACTTTACAGTTGGGACGACACACTCAGGCAAAAGGCGGTCTCCATACCCAAACAAGTCCATCGGAACGCAAAAGGTAAATCGTGACTCGTCACTCCAAAGGACGCGTTTCCAGTCATCCAGAGTCCAAGTACGGTGGTCTTTGGCCCATCGAAGGCGCACTTTCTTGTTAGTGTTCGTAATCAAAGGTTTATGGGCCACCGAACGTCCAGTGTAACCTAACTTACGGGCCTCGATACGAAGAGTCTTGGTCGAAACGGCCACACCTGTGGCTTGTCTAAACTCACTAGCGATGTTATCCATGGATGTTTGACGGTTGCTTCGAATCTCCCTGCCGAGCACCTGCCGGTCCCTGCTGGTGAGAACTGTAGGTCGTTCACTTCGGGGTTTGTTCTGACAGTGTCCTTTAGTCTTGTAGTGACACACAACACGTGCTACAGTTGATTTTGAGCAGTTACGGAGACGGGATATCTCTCTAATTGACACCTTGGCAAGACGCAATCCAATCAACACACCATTTTCTAACTCGGACAACTCTTCCCGTGGCGGCATCTTGACAAAAAACAACTCTAGTCGACTCCACAGAGTATTTATAGGATATGGCTGACACGTGATACCTATTATTGCGAATGCGTCAGCTGTATTGTCGACTTTTCTACTTTTCGAGGGGTGTCCCGTCACTTTCTTCCAGATAGTGTATATATACACACCAATATGCTTGTGTATGTTATGCAATTATTATGGTATTAATCTAATTATATATTGTTTCGTTGATTAAAATATATTTCAAGCAGGAGAGAAAAATAATTTCATTTACGTAAATATTTTTTATCTTTGAAAAAATTTGCTATAATATTTTAAATATGTACTTATGTATAAATGTCTTCAGTAAAATTATTTGTATGTATAATTGAAACCTAGTCTGGGAAAGCTAGAAAGTTAACTGAATCTTCAAGGAGAAAAATATTCTGAAAAATTAATAAATGCATAGATTATTTAAAAAAAAATTCCTTCGTTTCTTTTGAAGAAATTCTACAAAATTAATCAAATTATAATAAACCGTGAATTTCACATATTTGAAAGAGAAATATAGATTTAATGCCTAATCGTTAAACACTTACCAGAAAAAAGTTATTTTTGGGGATTTTACAATTAATTGTTGTGAAAATTTAGCAAAACGATTACAAAAGAAGTTTAAAAATTACATAGGAGTGAATACGTTCTGCCATTTTATATGTTCAACAACTAGTTTAATTACAATAAACATCACTTAATTTGTAAAATAAATTCATATATGGGAGGAGATATGATGTAGCCTGAAAGAAAGGGTTAAAATCGACAGAGTGTGATTTTAGTTACAATAAAAAAATTCACTTGATTTGTAAAATAAATTCATATATATTGGAAGAGATATGATGTAGCCTGAAAGAAAGGGTTAAAATCGAGAGAGAGAGAGAGAGTTCCCATACATGTCCGGCAGAGCTAATAAATTACTTTCAACCAGCTGTTAAGAATAACAAGAAGAACATTTAATCTCGTGCATGTATGTGGGGGAAATCAATTCCGCCAAGAGCCCAGTTTCTTGTCACCTCTCCAAATGGGTACTGCTACCACAGTTGCTGGTCTGTGAACAGATAATTGAGGTTCATTATTTTGGTGCATTGAACTCGCACTGAGGTTACATTTACAAAGAAATGGGAGCTACACACGATGCACTTTAATATTCTACGGTATCACCACAAAGCTACTTGTCAGTGGCATCGTGTGTTCCTCAATAGGTTTTTCGGAAAGTGAGTTCAACAGATTTTAAATTGAATTTTGCTTTTATCGAAATTTTTTATTGAGTGTTCATTGATTTCCCATTAATTTAATAAGGAATTGAATAATCTGGTGGTGGTTTATCAATATTTTTATGTGATACTTCATACCTGATGGAATATCTCTTACAAAAAATATTGTAAATTAATAATAAAAAAATTAAACGTTTATTTTAATATAATAAATAATTGTTTTTCTGAAATAATGCTAAATTTTGGACACTTAAAAATAATTAGAACGAACGAGCAAATTATATATATACACATATATACACACTGAAGTGACAAAAGTCATGGGATAGCAATATGCAAATTTTCAGATGGCAGTAGCATCGCGTAGAACAGGTATAAATGCGCAGTGCTATCGCAGAGCTTTCATTTCTGTTCAAGTTATTCATGTGAAGAGGTTTTGACGTGATGATGACCGCACGACGGGAATTAACAGACTTTGAACGCGGAATGTTAGTTGGAGCTAGACGCATGGGTCATGCCATTTCGGAAATCGTTAGGGAATTCAACATTCCCAGATCCACTGTGTCAAGAGTGTGCCGAGAGTATGAAATTTCAGGCATAACATCCCACCATGGACAGCGCAGTGGTCGACCGCCTGCACTTAACGACCGAGACCGGCGACGTCTGCAAAGAGTCGTAAATTCTAACAGACAAGCAACACTGCGTCAAATAACCGCAGAAATCAATGTGGGACGTACAGGGGACATGTCTGTTAGAACTGTGCGGAGAAATTTGGCTTTCTTGGGCTATTCCAGCAGAAGACCGACTCGAGTGCCTTTACTGACAGAACGACATCGCTTGCAGCGACTCTCGTGGGCACGTGAGCATATCGGTTGGTCCCTAGATGAATGAAAAACCGTGGCCTGGTCCGATGAGTCACGATTTCAGTTGGTAAGAGCTGATGGTAGGGTTCGAGTGTGGCGCAGACCCCACGAGGCCATGGACCGAAACTGTCAGCAAGGCACTGTTCAAGCTGGTGGTGGCACCGTAATGGTGTGGGCTGTTTTTTCATGGCATGGACTTGGTCCTCTGGTGCGACTGGACCGAACATTGACTGGAAATGCTTATGTTCAGCTACTTGGAGATCACTTGCAGCCATTCATGGACTTCATGTACCCAAACAACGATGGGATTTTTATGGATGACAATGCGCCATGTCACCGGGCTACAACTGTTCGCGATTGGTTTGAAGAACATTCTGGATAATTCCAACGAATGATCTGGCCACCTAGATCACCCGACATGAATCCCATCGAGCATTTATGGGACATCAGCGAGAGGTCTGTTCGTGCCCAAAATCCTACACCATCAACGCTTTCAGAATTATGGACGTCTATCGAGACACCATGGCTCAATATTCCTGCAGAAGACTTCCAACGACTTGTTGAGTCCATGCCACGTCGAGTTGCTGCACTTCGCCGGGCGAAAGGAGGGCCGACACGATATTAAGAGGTATCCCATGACTTTTGTCACTTCAGTGTATATATATATATATATATATATATATATATAGGGGGCCTTATGGCCGAGTGACCAGCACTCTGGCATTCGGTGACACAAATTTCGGGTTCGAGTCCCGGCGGTGCCCTGGATGTTTGCAGTGATTCGGATACCACTTTAAATCGTAGGTCCCGGTCTAATATGGCTGTGGAGCGTTGGGCTGACAACCCTATCCCGTAAAAAGAAAAACATCTCTCGTTTCGTAATCTGTCAGTAGACAGACTGTTTTGGCCCACAACGGAGCTGTTGCGCCGATGAACATATATCGCCGATGATGATATATCATTGGAAAATAGAAAAATATTGGTGATCGAATAATTTCAAATTGTTGGTTACTGGAGTTTTTTTTTGAAATTTGATTTTTATTAGCGTCCAAAAGTGAAGTTAGCTTTTAGGTAAAGGAACTTCATCATATGTTTTCATTGGCACAACAGCCTCATGGTAAGCTTAGGGCGTCTGCCTATTTTCAGATTTCGAAGCATGAGATGTTTTCTTTTTACCGGATAGGGTTGTCAGGCCTACACACAATAGTCATATTAGATCGGGACGTATGGTTTAAAGTAGATTTCGAACCATTACAAACATCCATGCTACCGCCGGGACTTGAAACCGAAACCTGTGACACCGAGAGCCAGAGCTCTAGTCTCTCGATCATCAGGCCCCACGTATAAGATCATTGTATATATATATATATATACTAGACATGACTTATCAAAGTATTCTTTTTACTCCTGTTAATACAAAACTTATGAAGGACAAAATGTTATTAATCATTATACAGAAATATGTCAGTGAATGTAGAAATTGTTAGAGGATATTTATAAAAAATAATGCATATTGTTTTAATATGTAAACAAAAAAACAATTCTTCTGGATTCCTCAACTTTTTAATCTCAACAATTCACAGCAACCTATGCATGATAGTATATCAAGAACAAGAGACTCCTTTGCAGTTTTATGTATCATGAAAGTATATGTTATTACTATATAACATTTAAGATAAGGATTCGAGTTGCCTAACTTATCCAAAAATCTTGTTTCTTTTATATACGGATAAAGAAGAAAAGCGCAATACCAATTACTTAGTGATTTTATTTGCTAATCGTGTAGTTGTTCCTTATCGCACTTAGCCGACAGCAATATCTAGTCCATGAACCAGTATGTCACAAACCGACGAGTAATGATAAAGGGTAAAAAATGCAGCTTATTTTTGTCCTTGATCTTGTGGTACAAAGGTGTAGGGCACCCAAAGGGGGATGTCTGACTATGAGTACCCATTTTAGTCGGCTTTTACGACATGCATGGGTAACAGTGGGGCTATTATAACCAGGATCCACACGGGGCATGCTAGTCGTTTTATCCATCAATATCTAGAATGTTTGGATAATGATACTAGGTGATATGTTATACATATTTCTTATTGATTAATTATATTTAATTTAATAAATTTATTTTGCTTTTTGCAATTTCTTATTTGTTTCACTTCTATAGTTATTTTGATTCTTTAAAATTTGTATCTTTTTGGTCAATTGTTAAATAATTCTTTGCTATACTGAACAAGTTTTGAATAACAATGGATTATTACGATGATCAGTTTATCAATGGCTTGAAAATGTCCAGTTATTTAAAGTTTTATAATTATTCATTAATCTACTTTATTTATGAATATGAGAAACTTATGAAAATTCTTATTCTTTATCAATCATTTCGACTCCACAATGCCGCAGAATTTTCTTCTTCAGTCAAAACTTCAATTCTTTTAGTATATGTCCAGTTGGTACACTTTCATCAATTCGGAAAGTATTAAGAACAGTATATCTAGATAGGAAATGTTTATTTTCATATTAAACTAAAGCTGAATAATGTTCCACGTTTTAATCTTTCATCAAAATAGAAAGCCTTTCAAACAAACTACCAATAATTATATTAACTTTTCCAATATCGCGCCAGGGCCTGATTTGTGTGTCAACGTTAAAGAGCCAATCACACAACAGCGCGTGGTGTTGAGTGATGTATCAGTAGCCAGTCACGGGTTATAGCGGGAAGAACTGTGCCTCAACATCTCGTCTCCTCTTCAATCGGGCGGCCTGATGGCCAGTTGGTTAATCCTCTGGTCTTTTGTGCCACAGGCTTCAGATTCGAATCCTGGCGGTGGCATGGATGTTTGTTGGGGGTTCGGAATCCACTTTAAACAGTAAGTTCCGGTCTAATTAGCCCAAAGTGTGCAGAAAAGGATCATAGAGCGACAAACCAAACCAAACCAAACCAAACCAAACTTCTTCAATCGATTTTACAGTAGAACCTCTGTAAGTCGAACTTCAAGGGAGACGCCAAATAATTAGAGTTATAGAGTTTTCGACTTATGGACTTACGCGGATTTTGTAAGGAAGTATTTGACTTGTAGAGGTTTAGATTCTTAGTTAGTGAGGTAAAATAAATAAAAATGCAAGTTACAGAGGTAATAAACATGTTTATTTCCAACTTAAAAGTTATATTATGTACTACAATAAAAAATCAAAATAATTCCGAAACAACTTGAAAATTAAAAATATTATGTATTAAAAAGTCAATTATTACTATTTATTTGTTTATATATATTTTTTTTTTTGCTTTAGACAATTCGATCGTTCTCTATTTAGCATTATCTAAGCTATAAAGAGCAGAAAATTCTTTTTCTTCCCAGTTGCTACTTCATAGAACTGGTTATTCTATTTACTATATACTCCTGCATTGTTTTCTAAGAAACGCATTGTTGGCAAATCCTTAAAGTCGGGTAATTTATTTTTCTTCGAGCTATAGAGGTAATTAGTTTCAAATGATCGAGTTGTAAAGGTTTAAAATCAAACATTGCTAATGTTCAAGATACAGAGGTCCAATTTTTTTTCGAGTTACAGAGGGAAGATATATACCAAATTGGCTTGTGAGGATTGTCTAATTATTTCGACTTGTAGAGGGTTGAAATTTCGTGTAATGTAGGTTTTGGATCTTGAAGGGAAGGGAACAAAAAAATTTTTCGAGTTGTGGAGGTTTTCGACTTATTGAGGTTCGACTTCAAGAGTTCTACTGTATAAGGTATTCTATTGGTATGACTGCTGTTATTGGCATGAAATAAAACTCAAAAGCTAATTATAAAGGCCCGTGGTTCCGAATTCACAGCTTTATTAATTATTAGAAAAAATCTTGCAATATGAGTCGTAGAGACAATGGTTATGCAGGGTTTTCAAGTTCCCTAAAAAGAAAAAGTCAATATAATTACCTTCTAACAAATGATGAAATTGCAAAATTATTGGCTGAGCTTTTGGACGAGTTCCCCAATGATGTTAGTTACAACAGAGAAGAATTATTCGTTTCTTCCAAAGATGCCCATGATATTCCGGGTTGTATATCATTGTACCAACTTATATTAATTTATTTATACGAAATATTTGATAAAAAATAAATTCTCATAGAAAAACAAGTAATATAAAAATTGTTTTTAAAAGTGAATTCCTACTTTTTTTTCACTATATTGCAGAAAGTCCTTTATAACGTAACGTTACGGTATATGTTTAGTTGGAGTACCAGGGGTTACCCCGTACTTCCCTATCAATAATTACTAATAAAAGAACATAATTTATAAAAACCAAAAGTTAAGTTTTAAAAAGAAGAAAATTAAAACGAGCCCATGCTCTGTGAAATATGTCCTTTATAAATAATTTGCATTCATTTTTTAAGTTAATCTGGCACCATCTATTGGTAGATATATGCAATTTAAATCTAAAAAAACTAAAATTAATGAATTAAATTTAATTACTGAATTAATATTTGAAAAAACTGTATTAACATCCAGTGTCATCCACTACAAGTTCAAAAAAAAATGTATTTGAACTTGAGTGGATGAATAAAAAGTATTTTATGAACGACTGAAAATTTGAACAATATATTTATATATAGGGAGAGTGTGAGCTAATAAAAGGAACTGAATAATGCATTTTGTTATTTATTTCCATTATTTTGTTTCCTTTTCACACATCCCGCGCAAGCGCATATTGTGGCATTTAGAAAATAATTTTACCTCTGATACCTGTCACGCATTGGGGCATAGTCAATATATTCTATCAATAAAGCCTAAATATTGCTCAGTAATCATTATAATACATGCAATCATGTTTTCTTACCACTTTTCAAACATATTCTTTATAAAAGGAAAGTTTTCTGAGAAAAGCCCATTTCTATAACGCATCAGTAACTATCAACATATCCACACGTGATTGCCAACGAAAGTGTTAAATGGTTATTTTACTTAACAAAAACTTGTTTACATATAATCTTGAGATTCTAATTATGTATTGATTATGTCAGCATTTATTTTTAAAATGTCGATATTGCTCTGCATGCATAAGAAGAGGTTTTTTTTAAATAATAAATAAAGTTTATTATTTTTTCCAACAACTTGCAATCTTGTCTATGAAATTTTTTTTTTAATCAATAGAGAGTTTTTGCATACCGTACGTTAGTTACCGTAGGACGTCCGTTATCTTTTTCTCCCTAGCGCGCATGCTCATGGGAAATTATGTTTCCTATGAGCATGCGCGCTAGGGAGAAAAAGCTAACGGACGTCCTACGGTAACTAATGTACGGTATGCAAAAACTCTCTAATAAATGGCATCTTTCTTTATATTTATATAACGTACGAATTTCAAAGCATTTATAATTTGGTAACTTAAATTAAATGCACCCAGAAAGTTTAATTAAATATGATGATACTGTAATTATTTCTGCAATTGCTCACTTCCTATAGCTAGATTTGCGGACAATTGCTAGCATGTGAATCACTTGAATTCGATTACCGTTAATGGCGTAAGTTGTATTTATTGCTTTATAAAAATAGTAGACTAGATAGAGATTGTAAAGGATTATCTTGGATCAGCCGGGAATATTTGGTAGAAGTTTTCAATTTAAACCATAAATATAAATGCAAAAATATGGAGTAGTTGCTCCTTAAAGTTTGTGCCGCCTAATGGCCAATTAGCTATCGCTGTGGTCTTTGGTACCACAGGCTTCATGTTTGAATCCAAATGGTGGTATAGATGTTCGTTAGTAATTCGGAATCCACGCTATACTGTAAGAATCCACGTCTTAATATTGTGGAGAAGTTAGCAAAATTTGTTTGCAGAACATGAAGTAAATGTATCATATTTACCTGGCTAAATCTTAACTGACAATACTTCATATTTCAATGTTATAGATAAAATATTAATAGTGGTTAAGAAGCATCAATATACTCGCAATTTCAGTATTCTGGGTTAGTATTCTGTCAGAAATGCCAGATAACCAGGCAGTAGATTTACTTAGTTTTGAAATAGGACAAAATTAACGTGAATGACATTGACTCCCACATTGACAACATGCCAAATAAATATTGTCGCTTGATTTTGTGGTAATGTAACTGCACAGTAACCAAAAAAGTAAAGATTTGATAATTTTGGAACTGTTTATAAAATGGTCAAACTGTACATGGATATCATCCTCTCCATCATTGACAGGTGGCTTGATGGCCAATCAGCTAGCACTCTGGACGTTGTACCCCAGGCTTCAGGTTTGAATCCTGACTGTGGTATGGATGCTTGTTAGTGGTTCGGGATCCACTTTAAATTGTAGGTCCCAGTCTATATAGCCTAAAGAGTGCAAAAAATGACCATTGAGCGACAAATAAAAATAATTCCTTCATTGCCAACATGCCAAAGAAATTTTAGCCTGTGATTAGAAGTTGTGGTAACTAGTCATGTAACCGAAGCGAAAGTCTTAACTGATTATGGAAATTATAATGTAATCGACAGCGAAAGTCTTAACTGATTATGGAACTTATGATGTAACCGACAGCTGAAAGCTAGTAAAGCTAGCTAGCTAAAACCAAGCAATAAAAAGAGGATTACATAATTTGTTGTCCAGGATATTAATAAGAATTCACTGTTTCACTGTGTCAACCATATAATTTTCAAAAGATGTATAGGGATTTATAAAGTTTGGTGTCTAATTTTCGTCTATTATATGGTTCGAATCGATCTAATTAGCATAAAGTGTACAAAAAATTACCATAGAGCGACAAACTCAAACTAAACCAAACCATCAGATAAGACATAACAAGAAAGAAGTGATAGTAAAAAAACACAAAAAAAATGTCTCCTGTTCTAATATTTATATTAAAATCTTAAATATTTTCCAGTGGATAAAAGTGAGAATAATTTTGCACCCTATCTAAGCTATTTATTTTAATAAAACATCTCACACTCCTTTAGGAGCAAAAAAAGACTTTCAGTAGCCATTTGGAATGTAAATAGCTACTGAAAATTCTTCAGGTTCCACCTGAAGCCAGAACCCTAATTTCTTATTCATTTGCCAAGAGAGATAATTAAATGGGAGTCTCGTGAAAGTTCTTCCTCTGAAGGAGCACGTCACGCAAAAGGGGTCACAAGAACCCCAGGTGGGCATGTTCGAGTTGAGTAGTTTCCGAGCTGATGTAATTAACCTTATTAAGCTTTAATGTCTGTATTCGGTCACGAAAGGCGCTGTTTTATTATTCGAGTAGAGACACTCAACATCTGAGTAGGAAGTAACAAGAAAGAAGTTAAATTTTAAATATTATATATGATTGCGATTTAGCGATAATTTGTTTTTATAGTTTAACCATATGCATAGTAATGTGTGTTTAAAAAGTTAATAAAACAAGTAATATAAAAACAAAATTTTTTAAGTCAATTCCTACTTTTTTTCTCACTATATTGCAGAAAGTCCTTAATAAATAATTTTAATTCATTTTATTTAAGTTTATCAGGCGCCATCTATGGGTAGATATATGCAACTTAAATCTAAAAAAAACTAAAATTAATTAATTAAATTTAATTACTGAATTAATATTTGAAAAAACTGTATTAACATCCAGTGTCATCCACTACAAGTTAAAAAAAAATGTATGTGAATTTGAGTGGATGAATAAAAAGTATTTTATGAACGATTGAAAATTTGAACAAGATATATATAGGGAGAGGTGAGCTAATAGAAGGAATTGAAAAAAACATTAAAATGTTAATAAATTATAACATTATATAATATATTAAGGATATTTTATAGGGCCTGTATGATCGAGTGACTAGAGCTTGGTACGAGTCCCGGCTGTGCCATGGATCTTTGTAAAAGTTCGGAAACCACTTTAAACCGTAGGTCCCGGTCTAACAGGATTGTAGAGCGTTGCGGGGGTATTGTTACTCTGCGTCTGCAGTTTATCTTCAAGTTACACGCACCCCTTGGGTAGTGAGTGCTAAGTGAGTAACGTCGGTGCAGGTTAAGACATCAAAAACAAATGTTTGCCAGCTCCATTAGAAAAAAAAAGGATATTTTATTAAATTAATTTATAATATAAGTATTATTAATTTAATAATTTATTTATTAAATTGGTACATTATATTTATTAAATTAATTTTATTAATTTAAAAATTTCAAAAAGTAGACTGTTATATACGGATAATTTCTATATTTCAATTATTTTATATAAAATAAAAAAAAAGAACTTTTAAAAATGATACATAATGATACTACTTATAATACTTATTATAAGTACTACTTATAATAAGCTACTTATAATACTTATTAGTATTCATAATTCATACTTATAAATAATACTACACTTTTTAAAATGATACATAATATTTTGTTGTTCTTGTTGAATATCGATGGCCCTCATACTTTAATTATGTATACTACAAACAGTCCATTGATATATGATGAAGGATTGAGAGAAAAACGAAAACAAAACCAGAACCATAAAACCAGCAAAAGTAATCGAAAATTAATTTTTTTATTTTGTAAACGCTTAAAACCAATATTCACAATTAAAGCATTTAACCAGTTTTTTTATATTTGTCTAAAATAATAATCCTACAACCATCGAACTTAAAACATTTTGGAGCAATTTTAGCTAAAATTACCCTTGGTTCGTTGTGTATGCTGAGTGAGTGAAATGAGGGGTTATTAGCACCAGGACAGCAAATGCAAATTGTTCACCTCTGATTAATTTTTCATTCTCCTGCTCTTGAATAATTGAAATCATTGGCTTCCGCCGAAAATCGGATAAATAATGGAGCCCAAAAACCATTTACTGGCCATAGTAGATTTCAAGCAGGAATTTCTGTTTGATGAAATGCGTTATTACGTTGTCTGATTACGGTATTTCATGGAATTTGACTATTGTACCTAGAATACAAATGGCAAAAATTAGGGGAAATGCGAGTTTGGAAAGTGTAGAAAAGGATTACAGTCAAGTTTTGTTTAGTTATTTTGTATCTAAAAATATCGCACCAATGGGTATATAAATTTTCGAAGTTATTAATTGTTTAAAATTGAAAGAAAGTCATGAAATTGAATGTATTTGGGACTATGACTATTTTTTTATTAATCTTGAAGAGACCAGTATTTTGATTTTAACATCTTCACCTTTGAAAATGTTAAAACTGCACTTGGATTTTAGTAGAACTGCTAAAAACCATGTTTATTACCAATGCTAAAGAATGATTTAGTAAAATATGATGATATTTAATGGTGACTTAAATATAGTTTAAGATGTTTTACACAATTTTGTATCTTTTTGAATTATGCTTTACACTCATAACTAATTTTTTTGATAAATTTACATTTATAGAAAATAAGATATTAATCAATTTAAATTAAAGATTAAAAATCCTCAAGCAATATTTTATTATTATTTAAATAAAAAATGGGAATATGGGACATCATTAACCAAGATGGCTAAATTAACATTTTCTCTAATTCAAAATGCTACTTTTTTTTAACCTTGCAAATATTTTTTCTTTTAAAAGAGAAAAAAATATAACAATAAAATCTGAAAAATAAAATTTTTGTCAAGATACTTATTACATGTATTTGATAAACGTTTTATTTTTGCTTAATCTTGAAATCCAAGTGCATAAGTATTTTACAAATAATTTCCTGTTTTTTTAAAATTCTTGTCGATATTCCCGGAAAATACTGAATGAAAGGCAAAGCTAATATTTCCAAGCAGAGATGCAAATATCTAGCGTTGAACACGTAAGTGTATATGCGCGGGTGATCCCTGTGTATAAAGAAACAAACATTCTGGATAAATATTTGCTTGAAAATTTATTAATGTATTGGCTCATATACTCCACCAAATTTAGAAGCGGTTTCTTGAGACATTTAGTGAAATTCCATAGCAAAAATGAATAATCGCCAACGTTTTAATAAAAGAATTGGTCGGGAAAATGTGGGGAGATTAGAAGCAGGAATATTGCAAGTACCGATTACAAAAGACTTAAATGAAACTTCCAGTGATGTGTCCAACTATAAAAGTATCCATTTGGATACTGGATAATAAGTAATAGTATCGAGTGTAAGCATACGAAATACGTTAATAGCAGGTCTATGAGACACTGTGGCCAGGAAAATTGCAAGAGATTTTAATATAATGCCCAGCGGCATATCCAACTAATAGAAAGTTTAAGGATGTTGGATACCTTGAGAGCATGCCAATGAGACATGGCGACCAATGGGGATCTGTATTTGTCCATTTAAGGGAGCATAACAACAGCTTCTTATCAGCACTCTCATAGTGTATGCGGCACCTGAATTTCAAAGGTCATTGCTTCCACAAATGATTAGTGTTGTAACTGGTAATTATCCTGTTGTGTGAGGGTAAGGGGTATTTCCTTTATTTTTTGTATGAATCCAGGAATGGTAGATAACCCATCCCGGTCACACGGTCAGGTCCAAAAGAACCGGTCGGTTTGGTGGGATCCATCCCTTTTTTGCAGTTTTTGCGGGCAGAAAGGAAGACCCGTTGAAAGCAGAGCGAACGATCTACGATAGTGCGTGAGCCTGGTGCACAATTTTTGCTGCGAGAATGGCTCCAGGTATAATTTGTAATGGTGAGTTATGTCCATCTTTGGAATTGTCGGTGAGCATTTTTTTTTGGTAAAAAGGATATGAGGCTACTGGTACCCCACTGCCCACACACTCAAAGGAATATTTTGGATTGAGGTATGCGTGCGAAATATTATGAATACTTCTCTGTAAACATTTCTCTATAAACATTCTCTATAAAACTTTTTTTATTTTATTTATTCTGCCAAATATTAAAAATCCTAAATTTTATTGTAATAGTATTTATTCGTATTCATTAAAGGGTAAAAGTAAATTAGTTGTTTGTCCTAGTATTTATTTTAATTGCTTTTTATTAATGTTAATTCATTTGGCCGTCCTACGAGTATACCTAGACCAACGGCCCCATTTCTATGTCGGTATATTAACAATTAGTATGAGAGAGGTCGGCTTGTATTCCGTCCACTTATGAGCACCAGAGAGTCCATTTGGCATAGTGCCGAAACATCAATTTGGAACAAAGATTAACGCGAAACTATTCACCACTAAGTCTCAATAACCATTGATACTTGATGTACATGCATCTGGAGGAAAGCAGGGACCTGCTACACTTCCTTCCTCCAATGTTTTAAAGTTTAACGTTCTAAGCATGCACCATATAGAAAGGACCATGGTATACCATGTTTTCTCAGACGATTTGTGACCTTTAAAATATAGGGATGGGATTCTGGTGCCTATGTTATCCTTTTCAGAAGCGCAGTTTATCCGGAGTTCATTTTTACGGGCGATAAAGTACGTTGCTTAGGTATTATCTAATCTAGAAATTTTTGGAAACTTTTCACGGATGAATCTTCCAGCTAAATCTCTAGATCTAAACCTTTTATGCTTTATGGAGGATAATTGCAGCTCCCTTTAAGTGTCCTTAAACTCTCCAGACTCTGAAACGTGTTGCTGGAGGAAGGGCAGCAATTATCTTAGGGAATCGAATTTCTTGATTACCAGTATGAATTAAAATTGCGAAAAATTGTATAGTTGGGAAATGGATCATAAACTATATTATTGTACACTGATCGTACACTGAATTTTCATTTGTTTTTAAACTCTTTTCATATCTTCTTGCCTATTGAGTCTTACGCTCTTTTATACGTGTGTCCCCATAACTGTTACATTTTGCATTATGTTCATACCTAATGTCATTATATATATATACCTAATTTCATTAAAATCTGTCCAGTTGTTTGGGATATATTCAATCAAAAGTGAAAAGTTTCTTAATTTTGATCACAAGTATATTTATAAATGAATCATTCGAAACATGATTAGATAATATAACAAAAAATATATAGATCTTATAAGTATTTTCAAATAACGTATATATATTAAATGGGACTTTTATTAAATGCAGTCACATAAAATATTCCAATTTAATAGGTAGAAAATATTCCAATAATTCATAAAATATTCCAATTTAATAGTCGTATAAAATATTCCAATTTAATTGGTTATAATTACAGTATAATAAGTACTAACTTTCAATGAATAGATTACAGGTTAGATCTATATTCTCATATAACTTGTGTCGCTTAAATAGCAGATTAAAATTCAATTTGGCAATGCGTTTCATTAAAGAATAGACTTATCTGCATGATTTATTCCTGGAAGACTTTAAGAAGATTTACATAAAGAGAGACATTTGACATAAGACATAAATTTGTATGCATTACTAGTACACATTTCTGTCTAGTAATGCATAACTCATCATAATGCTCACTAGAAAATGATAATTCTGTTATAAATCTCTCATAATAGTGGACAATGGAATTAAATCAAGTGTCCAGTACTTCGAAAATAATCAATGATCACAATTTTTTTAAAGTCCAGTCTTAAATTGAAACCATTAAATTATAATTTAAGCAAATTCTTTCCCCTAATAATCAGCAGTTGCTTTATAGTAGTTAAAGATGTTTTAGTAATTTTTGTATTCCATTTTAAAAGAGTTGATATTTTTCAATATCTCGGAAAAGTTTGAAAGATATAGAGAATGCATTTTTTATAAGCTTTTATTTTTTTTCCCTAGACACACCTCCCAAACAACTATATAGTGATAAAAAATTTATAAAACACGTTCCATTCCAAGCAAAACGTCCCCATTGACGTTAATATACGTCATTCTTACTAATAACCACCGGTTTTTGTTCATTTGCACTGTCGCCGTGTCACTGTAACAACCAATCATAAATGTAGCCTAATCGAACATTTAGACTTTCGATTTCTGCGCTTTCAGTGTTGCGTGATGCCATTTTTTTTATATAAAAAAAATTACAGTGGTGAAAATAGGTTGGGTGAAAAAAATGTAGTGTTCGAATTATGTTGTCACGCACCGAGCTTCAATGGTGTCTTTGAGATGTTTTTGTTTCAAATAAATAAAATGTTCCAAACATTTAATAAATCGTTTTCAGGTGCTGCAATGACCTATTTTAGGAATATTATTGTGACAATTCAAAGTTTGTAGATGATTTTTTTATGCCATTGAACAAAATATTTTGAAATAATTCCATGTACTTTAATATCGTAATGGTTACTGTCCTTGTATTTGTAAACAACATCTGTATAGTATAAATAGAAATCGTTTCGTTATTGACTTTTGCATGACAATGCCGATTCTGAGTGACATAAAAATGATTTTTACTTTTTTTTTAAAGGAAATTTGCCGTTTTAAAAGAAACATTTTCGTATTTTAGTTAATTAGATAGATGAATATAAAATTTAAATGGTTATATAGTAAAAGTTTTTAGCATTCCTTTCCAACTGATTATGTCCGAGAACACACAAATCTATGAATTTTTTTTTCTGTTTTTACCCTTCATTACTGTTACATTTTATCTTTACTTTTTGTGATAAAAAAACTTTTTATTTTACTTTAATTACATAAAAGTAGATACATTAATAGTTGCTGTCCATGAATTTGTAAACATGAATTTATGAAGTCCATGATTTTTGAACATGAACTTATATGGTGAAGTTTAATTATGAATAGTAGGGTTTTAATTATTGGTTAATGGGTAGCAATGCCCATTCTAAAAATCATAAACAAAATTTAATTTTTCCAAAAATGCTAATTTAAACGATACATTTAAAGAGTTTAGGCAATTTGACATAGGACTAAATAATATAAGTGGCTGTATGATTAAAATTTTTCAACATTTTTCTCCGTTGATTGGTTTGGTTTGTCACTCTACGGTCGTTTTGTGTACACTTTACGCTAATTAGACCGGGAACTACCGTTTAACGTGGATTTCACTAACAAATATCCATGCCACGAACCTGACACCTGGGGTACCAATGGCCAGAAAGCAATTCAATTAGCCATCAGGCCAATGTATTCTGAGTTGAGGTTTGAAATTACAGACATTAATTGATTTAGTTATTTTCTATCATCATCCATCCTTATAAGTTTCGGTATTGTCGTATCTTATCTTTACTCGTTTTTTAATTCTAATTTTTTTAATACAGACTATCTTTAGGTTAACTGCATCTGAAGACAGATAGATACTTAAGATTACGACAAAGAAACTTAAGATTAAGACAGATAGATACTTTAATGATTACTGTCCATGCATTTGTTACCAACATCTGCCTAGTATAAAATTTAAATTATCTTCGATTATGCATGAAAACGATCCGTTCTAAGAATCACATTTTTTGAATTTGCGAATTTAAAGGAAATATTTCCAGATTTTATTTTAAGTGATAGAGTACTAAATAATTTAAGTGGCCGCATGGTATAAGTCTTTCAACACTTCTTCCAATTCAGTATGTTTGAGAATACATTCATAAAAGTAGCGTTCAAAAAGTTATAGTTAATTTCTGTTATAACCCACCGTTACTAGTGCCTTTATTCTCATGTCTTATTTCTTTCTGTTAATAAATATTAATTCCGAAAGGAAAAGTAGATATCATCAAGAAACCTTTCTTCGATCCCTTTTTCTCAGAGTTGTTATTAATCCATGAATATTTTGTACAAAAGGCAAAACCTCCTCCATTTTGTACAAAAAGGGAAAACCTCCATTTTGTACAAAAAGGGAAAACCTCCATTTTGTACAAAAGGGAAAAACTCCCATTTTGTACAAAAAGGGAAAACCTCCTCCATTTTGTACAAAAAGGGAAAACTTCCTCCATTTTGTACAAAAGGGAAAAACTTCCTCCATTTTGTACAAAAGGGAAAACCTCCTCCATTTTGTACAAAAAGGGAAAACCTCCTCCATTTTGTACAAAAGGGGAAAACCTCTTCCGTTTTGTATAAATGGGAAAACCTCTTCCGTTTTGTATAAAAGGGAAAACATCTTCCGTTTTGTACAAAAGGGAAAACCTCTTCCGTTTTGTACAAAAGGGAAAAAACTTCTCCATTTTGTACAAAAGGGGAAAACTTCCTCCATTTTGTACAAAAAGGGGAAAACTTCTTCCATTTTGTACAAAAGGGAAAACTTCCTCCATTTTGTACAAAAGGGGGAGAAACTTCCTCCATTTTTGTACAAAAGGGGAGAAACTTCCTCCATTTTGTACAAAAGGGGAGAAACTTCCTCCATTTTGTACAAAAGGGGAGAAACTTCCTCCATTTTGTACAAAAGGGGAGAAAACTTCCCTCCATTTTGTAAAAAAGGGAGAAACTTCCTCCATTTTGTACAAAAGGGGAAAACTTCCTCCATTTTGTACAAAAGGGAAAAACTTCCTCCATTTTGTACAAAAGGGAAAACTCCTCCATTTTGTACAAAAGGGGAAAACTTCCTCCATTTTGTACAAAAGGGGAAAAACTTCCTCCATTTTGTACAAAAGGGGAAAAACTTCCTCCATTTTGTACAAAAGGGGAAAAACTCCTCCATTTTGTACAAAAGGGGAAAAACCTCCTCCATTTTGTACAAAAGGGGAAAAACCTCCTCCATTTTGTACAAAAGGGGAAAAACCTCCTCCATTTTGTACAAAGGGGAAAAAACCCTCCTCCATTTTGTACAAAAGGGGAAAAAACCTCCTCCATTTTGTACAAAAGGGGAAAAAACTCCTCCATTTTGTACAAAAGGGGAAAAACCTCCTCCATTTTGTAC